>CAOLHI010002980.1:0-209994 GCA_948474755.1 Ctenosaura bakeri
AAATAAAGCAAGCGAAAATTGAGGAAGAGACATGGATCAAACGGCTTCCTACAACTTAGCCAAAGAATTTTTTTTTTTAAATTTTTATTAATTATATAACTAAATCACAAATACAAAACAAGAAAAAAAAGTTAAACACCATGTGATATACATAATAGTGAATTAAAAAAAATAATTTTTTTTCTTTTTCTTTTTTTTCTCTTCTCTTAAGCAATACTAACTTTCATTGTTATTTTGCACCTTTATCCTTAAATTTATAAATCTGTTCAACTATTATAATTTCACATTTAATTCAATATTTTTCACATCCCCTTTAATCTATTTCTATTGTTAATTCTTTTAACTTTTTTTTTAAAAAAACATTGACATCACTTATCCTTTTAAATCTATAAATCACAAGTTTAACACACACACCTACTAAGAGTTACAAAATATACAACATAAAAGAAAAACAAAACTAAAACTAAAAAATACCCACCCCCCAGAGCCAACTTTTTATTTAATCCACTTTCCAAAATTGCCATTCTTCTTTTGACAGGGTAGTATTACTATCTCTTTTCAGAACTTTATCCAAAAATATTTTCCAAATTTCTTCAAAATCATTCCCTTTAACCAAACCTTTCATAAATCTAATTCTACATGTTAGTTTATCATTAATTGCGATTTTCCACACTTCGTTATACCATTCCTCTATTTGAAATTTTTCATTTGCTTTCCATTTTTTTGCTATTATTAATCTCGCTGCAGTTAACAAATTTGTTATTAATTCTTTCTTTACTTGAGTACACTCAACCTTATCATATATAGATAACAATGCAATATTTGGACATACTGGTATATCTGCTCCTATAATCTCTTTTATCTCTTTAAAAACCTTTTGCCAAAACTCCATTATCTTATTGCAATTCCACCACATATGCATATATGTACCAATTTCTTGACATCCAGCCAAAGAATTTTTTAAAAAACACATACAGTTCGCAGGAAAAAAAGTTACAAATAACAGACAGGAAAATTGCACAGATGGTAAATGATGATTTTGTATGCTCTTCCCAGTGACACTAGCAGTGAAATGTGTGACAGTGCTCTTTCAGAAGTAGAGTTTATGAGAACAGAGTGACTGCAGCTGGAAAAAAAATTGAATATGACAAATCATACTTGATCAAATCCATTTTTGACTGGATAATCAAATCTTACCACTGTGAGGAATAGTAATGGGGAAGATACTGTTCTAACTGCTTGTGAAAACTGTTTTACGATGCCTGATTCGGCATAGCATGCCTATATATGTGCTGGCAATTCAACACAGGTACTTTCTATTATTTTTTTTTTTAAAGGAACTTGATTTTATTACTGTGTGTTGGGGCCTCCTTTTTCTTCATATCCACAGAAATGTATCAACTAGGCCAGAAAAGGTTAAAATGAAACATCTTTCCTTCTTCCTCTTGGACCACTTTGGACTTGAGTTACATTATAAATAGAAAGGAATCAAATTTTTCTCAAATGAGGATACTGGAACATTTTGTCTACTACTAACCAACCTCACATACTCTGGAAATAAAAGAGACATACCTCTGTGCTGCCAAGAAATTAACTTTCTCATTAAAATACGCACATATACACCTGACTTAATTCTCCCCTTCAAATAATGCTGCATTTACAAAAATGAGGTCAAAATGACCTGTCCTTATCCCTTTCCCCATAACCATTTCTACCACTGAGAAGCCTCTTGGTTCCTCTTCTCACCTATCAAGAATGTTGAAGGTGTGTGCTATTTCACTGTTCCCTAATCTGAACATAAAGAGCCACACTGGATCAATTGTTAGGTCCCTGGCAGAGAGATTAATTTCAGAGTTAGTCTAGTGGAGATGACTATCCACATGGGTTCCAGAATTGTTGTCAGCATTATGCCTACACATCAACAGCTGTCCAGTGACAGCAAAAGGTCCATTTTGCGTTTCGTAGACCCTGCTAGAAAGTTTCATTACACCCTCAGTTTGAGATTGGGATGAGTGAGTAAATGTTCCTGTTACCAACTTACTTAAACAGTTATCGTACCCATTAGAATGGGAGATGGATCACACCTTCACTCTTCAGTTTTGTATGTTTAGTTCTGCTCTATACAACCTTGGGGATCTGTCTCCCAGTTGTCTTGGCTGGGATGGGATGCACCCCCCCAGGGGACCTATTCTCCAGCCAAAGAAAGTCAGAGTGTTGGCCCTGGGATAGTTTAATTGACCTACCCCATTTGACTTCACAAGCACTTACTTCCTGGTCTCAGACTTGGCCCTGAAATCTCAGATAAAGGGAAGATGCTGATGCCCTCCTCTAGGAGCTTAACAAGTCAGACATTTCATTCACCCTGGCCAGATAGATGCATATGGGAAGCCCTCCAGTAAAACATGTATGCAGTGTCTTCCTCCACATTGTATTTCCCCACAAGAAATAAACTAAGACCCACAGTCTCTTATACTGAAGGTGACATATAGATATCATGAGTAGTAGCCATTGCTGGCCTTAACCTCCATGAATTTATATAATGCCAGTTTAATACTGGTCCTGTTGGCAGCCATCATCATATCTTGTGGCAGTGAATTTCACATTTTAGCTATGCACTCCATCCATTCAGCCAAAGTTTCTTTTTAAAGTAGTTTGGTTTAAGCTACAGATTTAAATATGCTTTATAACCAAGTCTCTGATACAGAGAACTATTTGGCAATTTGCCAAGTTGTCGAAAAAAGATGTAATAGTATAAAGAAAGTTTGGGTTTTGGGATACAGATTAGAGATAGTTTGCATAGCTATTGGAGTTAGGATAAGTACTTTGATGGTCTATATTCACCTTTAATATGATATAATGAGGCTTCGGGGATGAGGGGCCCTGAAGATGTTGTTGGATTGCAGCACTCATCAATTCAAGCCGACATAGCCAATGGTGGAGGATGTTCATCAACCTCTGGCATGGACCAAATTGCTAATCCATGATCCAGTAGCAACAAAAGCCAGTTGGCACTCAATCAGCAACAACTTGAGAGGTCATACTCTCCTCATCCTGTACTGGATGATATTTTGTCTGGTTTTAATGGGACTCCAGTTTTCTTAAACTGTTCAGAAATTATTTGCCAAATATAATGCAAGTATAATGAGTTCCACAATATATATATGATTTCTAGACTACTTTCCCATACCATATCATCTAATTAAAATAGTTTGTCTTTAATAGTGGAGCAAATACTTGGGAGGTGAAAAACCACCCTTAATGAGTCATTGATTAAGACGGCTGACATAACATTGGGACAAGTATAATCTCTGATGGGATCTATGTGACACTCTCTTTTAACATAAGCAAACATATTAAGTCCTCAGAATTTTAAACAGACTAAGGGAATGTATCAAATATTATGTCACACAGTACATTAACAATTCTTCTTTATCATAATTTATCTATTTTTGGATGCTAAGATGAACTATTGAGTAAGTATTTTTGCCAGTATGTGTTTACATAGGTAGACAGACAGACAGACAGACACACACACAGATGACTAGTAAATAGATATCAAACAATTTCTATATGCTCACAGTATAGATGTTTTCCTAGTTGCCCCCACTGCCAGTCCAAAAAGTTAATCCAAATATGAAAAAGAAGATGTCTCTACTTCTCCCTTCTACCCAAAACTCTGAAAGACACAGGAAATTCCTTGCTGCTGTTATGATGATGGTTGTGAAATACTTCAGTCCAGCGTTCACAATAATATGTGCTTTAGCATGGGTCATGGTGATAGCGGCATAATCCTATCTCTCAGCTCTTTTCTGGTTTAAAAACTAACTTTGAAGAGAGAAATAATAGTGTAGGAGGGTGATTAAATAGCAAAGAATGGAGGAAAAGGAAAATGGAGGAAAGATGCCAAGTCACAATAAATCATCAACAAAACATTGGTGAGATGAGGCAGCGTTGGAGGATGAAAGTGACCTTACCAACGAAAGTGATGGAAGACAGGGGGAAGGTAAGATGGCCTCTGGAGAAAGTAAAATGGCAAGAGGTGATAGAGGAAGAGATAAAAGGAATATAGACTATTTAAAGCAATTAAGACAAGAATTCCATGCTAATCTCACTAAGGAATTAAGGCTATTAAAACAGGAGTTGAAGAATAGCTGACTCCATAGGAAGAGTTTTAAATATAAACCATGTAAGTCAATCCATTAATAAGCCAATAGCTATCATATCATTGGATGTTCTGAAATTTTTGACTGCCTTGAACATATTCATTTGGTACAATTTTTTAAAATGAATATGGGTGACGGATTTGTCTCAGTTATAAATAAATTATATGAAAGTGCAAAAGCTGTAAGAGATGTAAATGGAATGGACTCTCAACCATTCTTTCTACTTAGAGGAACTCATGTTTTACACCCTGCAGGGATATTAACCCTCCTCCTATCAGTGCCCTCATGCACATACTTATCCTCCCACCATGCACCACACATGTGACAGTGTTCAGAGAAGGGCAGAAAGAGAGGGAAAAGAAGGAATGAAAAGAATGCTATACAAGCTAATTTTATTGGGTTGTTAAATGTGCAAATTGCTAAATGTAACAGAAAGAATGAAATCAAGCATAATGAGAGGCAAACTGATGAAGTTACTCTGAAAAATAAGTGGTTATAGTTACAGTTCCTGCACGTGTTTGCCCACTCCTAGCCTGCCACTAGACATAGCTGTAGCCCAGCTCAATATATATATATATATATATATATATGGAGAGGGGGTAAGGAAGGCCACAGGAAGGACCCCTCCATATGCACGAGTTAGGGAGAGGTACTAAAAAGGACAGCCACCGACTATCCAAGCACCAGAGGCTGCGCACTGTTCACTGGGGGAAAGCTGGACACAGCAACTATCCAATCACCTGGCTTGAAAAACTGGTGCAGCAGCAAAGCTGGGTGAAGGAACTCCCAATCTCATTCTACCCAGTGCCTAGTTGCATGCCCAATATACATACATACATATATATATATATTTTCACACTATATATATATATTTTCACACTATATATATATATATATATATATATACACACACACACACACAAACACACACATATATATATTCACTTACTAGCCCCCTCTTTTTACCTCTAAACCAGTCAGTCAATGAAACTCCTGGATGATCCCTTCCTTGCATTCAAGCTGCCTACTGCAGCCATGTGGTGGGCAAACATACCTTAAATAGCCTCCTGCTCACCCCATCACATGCTGCATCCCAACATACACACTGGGCACAAAGGATCCTGGTTTCATTTTGGGAAAGCACCTATTTGTTACCCTCCCCCTCAGCACCATAGCTATGGGGGTCCAGGTTAGCCTTTCTTCTATTTACTCAGCAAGGCTGCCCACTTTGTCCCATTTTATTTTCATTAGCAATAGAACCATTGGTGACCTTAATAAGAAAAAGCTCACAGATGCAGGATACAAAATTTTAAAATGTAGAACATAAGATAAATCTATTTGCAGATGATGTTTTATTATTCATATCAAATCAAATACAGTACACGAGACAAGTGCTTACAATTCTAAATAAATTCCAGATATTCACTGGATTTAAAATATGATAAATTAAAAATATTAAATATACATATGACAAAGAAAGTCAGAACTGGAGAGAATATCTAAGTTGCCAACTAGTTTTTCCGGACCTAGGTGTTCAGGCATATATTGCATATGGCACTTAGTGTACAGGAATTACAAATAAACATTTATTTCTATAAAAAAAATAAAGGAATAGTCTAAATTATAGTTCTCACAGTTGGGTAGGTTAGGCATTGTCATAGCTCACATTTTACCTAAATTCTTATTCTTGTTTCAAACTATTCCATTGTCAACACATAAGATATAATATTTACAAAATGTGGGAAGAGACAGAGAGAAAGAGAGAGAAAAAATTAGAGGGAGAAATCCTTAAGGTTCATAAATAGTACCAAGTATGGCAATACATTATGAGGAGTTCTAGCTGTATCAAATTTAGAATTATATTGTGATACTTTCCATTTGGTCCAAATGGTTAAATTCATAAAAGCTGACAATTTAGTTGCATGGATCTATATAGGCAACACGGGACTTAAACTCACTTTGAATCATAATAGATTCTAGAAAAATGGACATTGAAGTTTATGATTAATATAGAAACAACATGTAATTATTTGGAAAGCAAACATGTATATAGTGATTGACAGGGAAAAGGTTAATGACTTTGTGATTTGAGGAGGGGATGGCAGAGGGGACGGATAGAGGGAGAAGAAGAAACATGTTGAAATTATGATATATGTACAGTGAGAAGGAGCTGATGTATATAGGGAGATAAACATTATTTAAAAAAATAAAATAAAAATTTAAAAAATCTAAAAAAAGAAAAAACAATTTGGGCTTTTGCTTGCTGTGAATTGAAATGCTGACTGCTGTTATGAGCAACATTTGTGACACGCTGCCATAGGTAAGAAAAGAGGCTCAAGACCCAGAAGGCTAGGCTGGAATGGCTAAGCCTCTTCCCAATGGTAAGGCAAAATTATATCATCTAGACTTTTATGTAGTTGAGCCCCCTCAGAAATTATCAATCAGAACTGAAGTAAATGAGAATTATTTTACTATTGTTTTCATGATACTCAGATTGTTACCATTTTCATCTGAATGATGATGGTGATGGTGATGACAATTTTGATTATTGTCTTATTGTAATATATTATGTTTTCAGAAAGTGTAGTGGTTTCAGAGTTGAACCAGGCCCCTCAGAGACCAGGGTCTGAATCCCCACTTGTCCAGGGAAATCTATTGGGTGATCTTGGGTGAGTCAACACTGTCAGCCTCATAGGAAGCATGGTCAACCCCCCTGAACAAATGTTGCCAAGAAAATTCCATCATAAGTTCATGTTGTTGTTGTTGTTGTTGTTGTCCTTGTTGTTGCTGTTGTATGTCTTCAAGTTATTTCTGACTTATGGTAAACCTAAGGTGAACCTATCACAGAGGTTTTTGGGGCTGAGAGTGTGTGATGTTCCCAAGGTCACTTGGTGGGTTTTCATGGCCAAACAGTGAATTAAACACTGGTCTCCAGGATTGCGGATGAATGCTCAAACCACAACACAATGCTGGCTATCAAGCTCACTTTAGAGTCACCATTATTCAGAAATAACATGAAGGTGCACAACAGTTGCCTGCAAGTAGTAAAAAGCAACAACAACCTGGCTGCTGTGTTTAGCGTCTCCCACCAGAGTCTCTCATCTTCATATTCCAAAGTTTTGAATCTCAGGCCATTTCCACACTGCACTGTTATAATGCTATGATTCCACTTTCAACATCCTGTGGAATTCCGGGGTTTGTAGTTTACTGAGGCCAAAGAGCTCTCTGGCTGAGAATTCTAAATGCTCCTCCCTAAACTGCAAACCCCAGGATTCCATAAGATACTTAAAGTGGAATAATAGCACTGTAACAGTGTAGTGCAGAAATGGCCTTAGATTGAGAGCCATCATCAGCTATTAGTGACATTTCCAGTCATTCTCCATTCTTCAACATAGTTACAGAGCGAAACCCAAGATGAGCTTATGAGAGTTCACCTACCTCTAGAAACTGTGACAAACCATTGTATTCTGATGTAGCTGAAGATTTTTTCCCCTTTGGATCAGATCATGGATGTCTTATGCCCTTTTCGCATGGCATTTCTGAAGTGAAAGGGCCCCTTGAGTGTCACGTAAATGTGAGGAGCGGTCCACATGACACACTCACATTTGCGCAATGCTCAAGAGCCTGACGCGGACTGTGCATGCATTTTTTCATTTTTGGCTCAAAGCCAAAAATGCTGCACGGTCTCGCATTGCTCCAGGGCCTCACGTGCACTTACCTTGTGTGCGAAGCCTTGGGAGCAGGGCTGGTCGCGCATCCTCTTCTCAGTGCAGCCTGGGAGATCCCAGGCTGCACTGCGAATGGAAGAGGTGGGGCGCTTGCGTGACCAGGAAGCAGCTGCGGAGTCAAAGCAGGAGGGATGCGACAGTGTTCCTCCGAAGGCTTCCTGCGCGAGCCCACCAGCCCAGTACCGGGAAAAGGTAAGGTGCGAAAAGGGCCTTAGTTACATAGTCCTCTGCATTATGCATTTCAGAACTAAATATATTTAAATTAGGCACTTTAGGTACATATAGTCAGCCAAATTCTGTTTCCAAATTGTCAAAGATATATCAATTTTGTCCTTCATTTAGAATTTGAACCTACTGAAAGTACACATATTGTATGTACTCATGAGCTTTTAAATACTGCATTGATGCCCAAATCCAGCTGTTAGACTGAAGAGGAACAGTTCCACTGAATCAATTGCTGAATGGTAAGTCAACATTTACATAAATCCCATAAATCCCAGGTGATTCATTGGTTCTTTCAGTGAGACTTATAACACAGTAGACGTGAGCATTGACTTAGGTTAAGGCTGTGGGGTGCATCCAGTTGTATGAAGAGAATAAAGAAACAGCTCATGTACTTCAACCACAACAGTTCATCTGGTGTTATTTGACAGGAACAAGGAGTTATATGCTCTTATGGTTATTAATACAAACTGTCAACCAGCTTTTGAGTGCTTTAACATTGGGGAAGTGGCTTCCCTCCAGCACAGAAGTGGAAAGCATGCATATTAATGACAAATGAGGTCATTGTTTAAGATAAAAGCCTCCTTGAGATGAGGTTGCTTTGCATTTTTTTAAATGCATGATTTTATAGTTTTGTAGAGATAGTGCTCCAAGATTTCCTGTGTATATTATGTATTAGCTTATTTACCTGGCATTGTCCAGGATTTTATTTTCCCCTTAAGAACTCACTCGTCTTCTTCAGTACCTATAACTTTTCCCCATATTTCTCAATGCAATCTGTACTCAGAGTTATTTACATACACAGTTTGGGTCCCGAGGGAATACACTGTTCTCCTCCTGGCTGCTAGGCCTCATCTTCATAGCAACCTGTAACTTTTCCCCATAGTCCCCAATCCAATCTGTTTTCTCTGGTGACGTTGATGTACTGGCTTTTGATTTTTTTGCTTTCTGTTGAATTTGTGCAACGGCTTTACATTTTTCTGAAAGCATTTTGTGTTTTGAATTTCAACTTTAAGAAATTCTCATATATGGAACCCATACAATCTACTGTGTGAAGCGAGAAGACTGCGTAACTATGTTATGTATGTCACTTTAATTTCTCTCACATATGCCTCCCAAAAGTTTTTAGCATCCTTATTGATGGTAGGCCTCGTCTCCATAGCAACTGGCCTAAGGCCCTAGAGCTTTCAGCTGAGAAATCTAAAGGCCCCTCCCTGAACTGCCAGCCCCAGAATTCCATAGAATCTCCACAGCTAACCAATTACATGAGGTCTTCTTGCCTCACACAGCCAATTGTATGAGATTTTCATCTGCCTGACACAGACAGACAGACAAACTCACAGACAAACTTTGACTTTTATATAGTAGATACAGCTGTAGACATAAAGGTACAAAGATAAATATTTTGAAGGCATACATCTTAGGATACACAGCTGCATCAACAGGTCTCCTGGGGAATGTGGGGTATCTAAGCAGACAGGTTGATAGACAATAAATACTTTAGAAAGACAGACTGACTCCTTTTTAAAAATATGTACCTTGGTCTTGAATAACACATACTTATACTAATTGCCTGTACTAGGGTGAGAAACCTTGGGACTTCCAGACCTACAACTCCTACCAAACTCATTCAGCATGGCCAGTGGTAAGGGATGTTGCAGTCCAAAACATATAGGTTGAAAGGTTCACCATCTCTGGCATGTTGGAAATGCCATCTTTGAGATCTGTGCGTGTGATGTATCATATCTAAATTATGTTCCAGAAAACCATTTATATATCCCAAAAAACTCAGTCCTTTTACATGAGTATATTCTCAGTGGCCAAATAACCCAAATTTTTGATAATGACATGTTTCTTAACTAATTTAGGAGCTGCAAGAGTCATAAAGTGCAATATATGCAGCCTATCATAGGCCCTTTCCGCAACCCACTTTTTCTTGGCTCTGGGTTGTGGTGCTCGCATGAGCAGCCTCTTGTGAGAGGCCCTCGCATCCAGGTTTCTTCAGCTCCGCATGAGCTTCCTGCTCACACGAGAGCCATGCCTCTTCCTTTTGCAGTGCAGCCTGGGACCTTCCCAGGCTGCACTGAGATAGGAAGCATGACCGGCCCAGCTCCCAAGGCTTCGCACACATGGCAAGTGCATGCGGGGCTCTGGAGCGATGTGTGACCATGCACCATTTTCGGCTTAATGCCAAAAATGAAAAGTGCATGAGCGGTGCCTGCCAGGCCCTGGAGCATCACGTAAATGTGAGTGTGTCATGTGGACTGCTCCTCACATTTGCATGACACTCGAGGGGCTCTTTAGCATGGAAAATGCCATGCAAAAAGGGGCATAAAGTAAAAGCCCAAGACTGTGGTTATATTTGAATGAGCTCTACACCCTAGCTGTTCATAAGGCCTGATGGCAGTGATATCAGAAAGAGCAGCAACATTTGGAGCAACTATATAAAACACAGAGTTCAAGGTTTGATTTTTGAAATCAAATTGTTTCCACCTATATGCTCTAGCCCTCCTGAATCTAATTTCCCCTCTCTGTGTCTCTACAGGTGTCTTAACCTCATCTCAGTCACACTGAAGAGCCCTTTGTGTTCAGTCCTGTCAATCATAAGATAGGTACTATTGAGAGCCATTAGCTCAACAGGTATCCAATCAGAACCAGTATCTAACAGGAATTGCTTAATCTGACATTCTCCTGCTGCCAAAGGGGGATCCATTAGAACCTATTACTTTTTAAAGAAACTTTTGCTGGGCACAGTAGGGGAGACAATATGTTTAAATACTTCCCTGAGGTGCCTTAAAGTGGATCCAACAATTGTGGATGGTTTCCTTTCCATTGCTCTTTTCCTTAACCTCATTTTTTATTTAATTCAAGAAAGCCTTTTTAAAATTTAAAAAGGGTTATTAGTTTTCTTTTTAAAATCCTCTTTCCCCTTTATTTGTTTATCTTGTATTACCACATGTATCTTGATCATATAAACACAAGCCTGAACACATGTATCTGAGGCCCTTTCCGCACTGAGGCTTCTAGCGCAAGCGGGGGAGGCCGGCAAGCGTAAGAAGGCTCGTCCGGGAGGCTGCCGCTTCCCCCCTCCTTCCTTCCGCAGGCGAAGGAACCAGCGGGGAAGCGGCACGGAAGGAGGCTTGTCGCGCAAGCCGCCCTCCCCCCGTGCGAAGCGGGAGACCTCGCGCCGGATTCCCACCCCGCGCGCGTGCGCGAAGCGGGCGGCGTCGCACTGGATTCCTCCCCCCGCGCGCGCGAAGCGGGCGGCGCGTCCGTAGCGCTACCTCCCCACCCCGCTCCTTCCTTCCGCAGGGGCGGAGGGAAGGAAGCGCGACCCGGCCGGCTCCCGGAGGCTCCGCACGACAGGTAAGTGCGGGTGGGCTCCGGGAGCGTTGCGTGAGCACAGGGTGATTTTCGCTTGTACGCGAAAATCAAAAAACCTGCACTCGCGCCGCTTCAGCCCCGTGAGCCGGGCGGAAGTGGGAGTGCGTCGTGCGGAGCGCCGCTCCCACTCCCGCGAGGCTCACGGGGCTATCGCGCGCGCAAAGGCCCGTGCGAAAAGGGCCTGAGTGACATCAAATTTTTAGGACTCCTGACCACCACCACCAGAATTATGGCACACACCTGGTGGGCTATACATTAAATGCAGACAAACTGGAGAAACTGGTTCTATAACATTGACAAAATTTTGGTGTTAAGAATAATGTAATTTTCCCATATGTTTTTGGAAAGAGAAAATGTATCATCACATTAATACAGACTGGCAGTCTATTGTCTCATGATTTTAGGAGCAGTGATAGAGCAAAAAAAGATTGAAACATACAGTTATTCTTCACCACAGAGGCCTTGCCACACCGACCTATTAAAACAGTGCAGAGCAACCTCCAACAGAGGTCTTCTGCACCGTGGAGTGGACTGGGGCAGACTACTTTTCGTAGTTCCGCACCTCAGCCCGCTCCAGAGCGATCGGAACTGGTAGCAGTGTGCTTTTTAAAAACCTCTTTTAAGAGGTTTTTAAAAAGCACAGAGCGCACAACCCTGTGTTTCTCCGTCACCACTCTCCAATGCAGATTTGCAGGCGTGCACTAGCCTCCACCAACCGGAAGCCACCATTTTGGATGCCGGAGCAGTGCAGAGTGATGAGCTCGCACTGCTCCCCATCCCAACGGACTCGCCTGGATGCTGAAGAAGTCCGGTGAGTACCGTTTTTGCGTGGTTCCTTTTCCATGTGTGGAAAGGGCCTAAGGAATCATAAACAACAGTTTCACTGTCTGTTTCAGGGTTCACTTCAAAGGCTTAGTCATGACCCATAAAACCTATATAGCCTGAGTCTCAGCTTTCTGAAGGACCATATTTGCCCATACAAGCCTGGCCAAGTATTGAGATCTTTAGGGGAAACTTTTCTCTCCATTGCATCACAGGTATGTTTACTGGGGGGCACAAAAAAAATATGTTTTCAATGGCTATACTCAGACTGTTGAACTCTCTCCCACAGAAGATTAAGTTGGTCCCCCGCCTTCCACCAATAGACAAAGACCACCTCATTTAAACAGGTTTTTATCTCTCCTTTACACAGAAAGGGTTCTAATGCAAGATACTACATTTTTTCTGCATTTGTTATAAGTGCTTTTCAATTGTTCTTATATTCATGCTGTTTTTGATATGATAGATTGTTTTGATTATTTTTTAAAAATACAATGATTGACCTCACCTGTATTCTATTTAATCCATGGTCTGAGACACTTTGAGTCCTTTATCAGGATGCAAGATAAATAGACAAAATAATAGTAAAGTGGATGTTGGCAACTAAGTGCAACAGGGAAAATGCAGGTGTCATGGTGCAAAATGGACAACTTCCAACCAATATAAGCAGAAAGAGAGAAGAACAAGGTGACAGAGGATACAATTGCCTTTCAGAGGAAGGAGAAAGCAAAGAACTTCACTGAGATGTCTACATGTTGGCGACAGGGCGGGGCCGGGGAGGCTAGGGGCAGGCTCGAGCCGGGACTCGCCTCAGAAGCCTCAGCCAGCAGTCCAACAACAAACAAAGGCAGTCCTTGCAGCAGGCAAAATGTAGTAACAAAAGAAAGGGTTTCCTCACCCGGATAACGAGCGGTCAGCTGGCTGGCAGGACTTCTGGACAGGAACACGGCAGGTAATGGTCACGGCATGGACGGACAACACACGGAGATCCGACAGTTGTTGCTCCGTGCTGAACTCCGCTTCCTCCTGGCCTTAAGTAGGCCTTCGGGGCCAGCGTCGACCAATCCGGGAGCTGCCGCGCAGCTGGGAGCCCTCAGCCGGGCTCACAGCTGAGAGCCATCGGCCAGCTGAGAGCTCTCAGCCTGCAGCCGGCGCTCCAGCAGCCGTCGGGAGTAGCAGGCAGCCTCCTTGGCTTGCCACCACTGCAGGAACGTGGGAGGGAGGCCGATGGTGTCCTCAGGATTGGGACTGTGGGTAGGCGGTGTCCCAGAGTGGAGCCTGAGCCCCGCCCACCCCGGGAGTACGCCCGATCGGCCTCCCCTGGGGTTGGCGGTCTCGCCGTCGTCCCCAGCGGCGTCTGGGCGGCTCCCCTCCACGGCGGCAGCTTCGTTGGCGTCTCCTTCGGCGGTGGCGGCCTCCCGGGTGAGTTCCTCGGCGGCGGAGGTTCGGGTGAGGTCCGGGCGGCTTTCCTTGGCGGCGGAGGCCCCCGCGGCCTCATCCTCAGTGGCAGGAGAGTCCACGGCCCCCTCCATGGCCTCATCGGCATCCAGGCAGCCGTTCCCAGCGCTGTAGGCCTCCTCCACGACTCACGAGGAGACCGGGACGTCCTCCGCCTCGGGAGCTGCCTCCGCGGCAGCCTCCGAGGCTCCAGAGGGGCCGGCAAGGCTGGAGCCCCTGACACTACAATTAATTGGAGATTGCTTCCCTTGTTTGTATAATCCTCTCCCCCAAATTCACAATGAAGTGAATTTTTGCACAATGGTCTTCATTTCCATGTAGGAAAGGGGTCCAAATTAAATAACTGAGAATGACAAAAGGGTAAGTCATTATTAGTAGCCCCCAAATCATGCAGAGTACAGAAGGTGAGTGCCAAGACTGAGCTTAAAACAGAAGGCAGTGAAACATTCAGGTCTTGGTTAACATGAAGAAAACAAACAGAGAGAAGAAATAATAGGTTCTATGACTGTTGTAGGATACTTATTCATGGCCTTGCAACTATTTGAGGCAGGTGGATGAGTGTGATTGGTCAGCAGCATTCACTAAAATGGATACTGGCTAAATGCAATGGTCAGTTTTTCAAAGGATGAGGTCCATTTGATATAACAGGGCAAATGATGAAGTTCCATCTGATAAAACAAGGCCTTAATGTGGTGTGAGCAGAAAAACCTTGGCCCTATAAATATGAGTTTAGCCAGGCTGGGATGAGCATGCCATAATGCACCATGCCATGCGGTAATGCTCTCTACCCCCTGCTGGATCCTTCCTCATAAAAAGGAATTGCTTAACAGTAAATGAGATGTATTGGTGAAGGACACTAGGCCTTCCCTGTTCCTGTCACCCTCTGTCCCCTCATCACACATTTTTGGTCCTTTTTTTTCTTTCTTTCAGCTGAGATTACTGCAAATATTGTGGGAAAAGAATTTGAGAGAAGAGCTGCAGGAAAGTTAGACCCAGAAAACTGAGATGTGAAAAAAATATACATACATACATATGTGTGTGTGTGTGTGTGTGTGTGTGTATCAGATTACAAAACATTATTTTTAATTCCTTTCATGGAAATTCATAAGCATTTCTTGTTATATATTTTCTTCATATAAGTATTTTGTACATATTTTTCCTCTTGACTAAGGTGTGTTTATGAGGATTCTTCAGTTGTAACATTTCTAGCTGTTGGCATTTTAGAAATGCTACTTTGGGCCCCAGATGGAAGAAGAAAAAGAAATAAATAAAAAATAAACTGTACATGTGGTTTAGTGTGCATTTTACTTTACCCATATAGAGCAAAAATGGACAGTTTTCAAAGCCAAGGTGTACTTTGCCTCACAAGAAATCTCAGGAGGTATAAAATAGATCCTTCCATGGACTCCTGCAGTTTTATTTCTGATGACAGAAGAATAAAATAACATTTAGCATTTTCTACCCACATATCCCTATTCTGTTTAAATTGCTCTTCCCCCCAGTTCACACTTCCTGTGTTCGTGTATTCTGTATTTCAGCACATGGACTGGCAGCATTTTGTTTGGTGCTTATTTTGGTGCTTACATTGCATTTAGTCTGGTGCTTAAATTGTAAACATAAGCATTGGCCCCATGTTTCTGTTTTGCTAGGTGCAGTGCCTAGTTTATGCTGTAACACTAGAGACAGCAAGAATATACAAGCACAACTGCATGCTTCCAGTAACCGTCTGAAAAATTACAACTATGAGCCCTCAGCTGGGTGAGGATGAAGAGTGTGGACAGACAAATAGCTTGAAAACACTAACCAGGACAAAGAAGGAAGAAGAGCTGGTGGTGAAAGAGCCTGTGTGGATGCACAGACATCTCTCATCACTTTAACACAGGAATCAAGCTGAATGGTAGCAGGCACAATGAGCTGTTCATTAGCAATTCACATTCAGTGAGTTTGGTGCCCTGCCCTCCATGAATAATGTATCACCTCTCTTTCCACCCACCCACATCTTCTCCACTAAGATTGTATCTGAATTTGCTACACAATTTGTCAAGACACGCTTTGCAATACAACATCACCTCAAAGGCATCTGTATTTTTGGGAATCTATTTGGCCCTAACATTGAATATTACTTCAGCACAAGGTATAAGTCTTTTTTTTATTTTTTTTAAATGAAGTTTCAGTGATAAGAGTTATAGCTATCAAGAAGCTCTGCCCCCTTTTATCTTATTAACATTACAAGCATCAGATTAAATGCTGAAGCATAGACAGTTACTTTGCATGGCTCTACAGGTTTGTGGTCTAGTGACAAATATGCTAAGACAATGGAATATGGAATCCAATGCATTTTGGGTTGAAGGGCTGCTGTGATAGACTGTTGAAGCAAATGCAAGAAAGAGTGGCATGATAAAGACTAAAGTGTTTTCTTTGTCATAAGATTTTGCAGCCCAGAATGGCAACAAGCAGATCTCAGTTTTTGAAAGCATTTTCTTTTTCCCATAGACTTTCCCTGCAAACGTTGGAGGACTTGAAAAGAAAAACATTTGTTGCAATGCATATAAAGGTTTTAAAAAATGAAAACTGCCAAAATGACAGCAAATCCGTTCCACTATCCCAGAAATATGCACAGGTGCCCCATGGCCATCTACCATTTTAATCACCCCAAATCTCCAGATGCTGGGTGCGTCTAATTGTTTCTATCACTTTCTTGCCCATGCCACATCTTCTGTTTCTAACTTTCATCTCTCCAAAGAGCTGGGATAGCCAAGCAGGGATGAAAGGATAAAAAGGCACATGTGCTTATGAACAAAACAATTTACTATCCGAAAATTCAATCAAGGTTCTTTTAATCAGGACATAAATCTTTCAGACACACATCACAAAACTCACAGCAGACCTGACGACCACTGGTATTTTTTCAGAATTCCTGCAATTATAGCCTCTTGGAAAGACAGAAGTGAGAGAAAGGGGAGTCATCTCTGGACAGGAAAGAGACCCTGTAAAAGCACTTTTAAAGATGATGAACTATAGTTTTCATTTATTTAAGTCTGTGGGTTCAGTCCTTTGGGGAGGGAATGAGATGAAATTGGTCTGTGGCAATCAATACAATGAAATTTTCTTTGAACAGATACACCATAAACACCGAATCAGCCCTCTTTCACCCATCTGCAAAAATGCCTTGTGATTTGCTTTTGTTTAATGGTTAGAGAAGAGATCACAGTAGTAAATACGTTCATTTTTAAAGAGAGGGTTATCAATCTCTGTGTTTATATGAGAGTTGGTCCAATGGGAATCATCTTGATTCAGATACCTACTCCCATATGTATCTTCCCTAAGAATGGATGAAATATTTTCTGGTCGATTTTTATTATAAGAACTTTTCCAAGTTCACAGGCGTCTTCATAAATTCCACAGAAAGAACTTGAGACTTAACAAAAATAAAATAAAATAAAATAGTATGTGAATGTGAACAAAAGTGAAATGACAGCTCCAATGTCTGTTCAACCACATTTGTGGTTCTGAATCAGGGTTGCCACACTTTGGGGAGGGGCATGTTCCTCATCTTTAACAACAACAGAAGAATATGATGCTCTCTATACAGAGAATAGTTGTTATGTATTGAATTTGGTAAGCACAGGTGGGCTGAGAATTTTTTGGAGTCATTTTCCAGAACTCTCCAAAATTTACAATTTTCATCATGTTTTTTTATGGAAAGATCTTATCTTTAAAAAAATCTGTAATTTACATGGACCTTAAAAATCTTTGGAGGCCCTTTTCTGAGTATTCCAACCATATGAGATGCCACTAGTGGCCTGTAAAGAGAAGTTCTTTTTGATGGTTATAGAATGCCATCTACATCAAACCTTGCCCAGTACCTTCAACTAGAATAGAACCACAGAATTGGTGAGATTTATGTAAATGTTGACTCACCAATGAACAATTGTTTCCATGGATCTGCTCTAGCTAGGGGATAGCATAGGAATCAACTTATTTTGCTGTTCTAAAAATATATCCACATTGATAACCATGTTACCCAGACTGATTCCATATATTAAATTCAGTGTTTCAAGAAGGCATGTTCATTTACTCTGGCTCTAAGGGGTGATGATTGTAACATCAGTGCTATTATTCTGATAGAGACAGAAAGACTGGACTTCATTTTTTAAAAAAAATATCTTGAGGGGTCTTAAAAATAGACTAATAAAATCTATTTCTAGCACCTGCCTTGCAGGCCTTCTTGCATCATTTCAAATTAGCCCAAGTAATTATTTTTAATGGCCCTGTCTTGGGTGAAGCGGTAAGGGGAGAGAATGATAAAGTATCCCTCTTTATCTAAGTAGCACTAACAATAATAATGATAATAACCCCTGCAGCAGGAAATAAAGCTCTGAAGGAACACTGTATGTTTCAGAATTGATTAGTTTAGGACTGTCATGCCATATGAACTATGCCTTTTGCAACATAAATAGTTTAAATATTTTGCTAAGTTCCCAGCCCTCGACTGTTAATTCTATACAATCTATATAAACACTGGAGCAATGAAACTGGAGCAATGCAACAACTCTGCATGATAGCCTGAATTTAAAATCAGTTCAGCATTTTGGACAGTTCCTTTAAAGTCCATTTCAAAACTTGGGAAGGCTTTGCTACCTCTCCAACAGCTTCCAGCTGCCACTGACAAGTAGCAAGTTTGTTCAAGTTGAGACCATTCAAGTCCAAACTCCTATCACCACACACTAAAATTCTGTTATGTTAATCTAGCCCTGTCTCTGGCATTGTCAAATTTCCCTATGGGGTTCTATTTCCAGAACATGGAATGTTACTTTTTAAAATTTATTCTATATGTAACCCCACCCATTTGTTACTGTTGTAACACTGTTGGCATTAGGGGGTTGGACCATCCCATCAAGGGGCTGGACTTGATGGTCGCTGTAGTCCCTTCCAGCTCTATGAATCTATGATTCTATTCTATGATTACAAAATTTTAGTTGCTTGTCCCATTAATTTTGCTAATTTTCTCTTATTTTTCCTGGAAGGGATAAGATGCACATTTTATATGCGAATTGCATGCAATTTGAAAAAGTCCACCCAAATGGTACTTTAAAGGGTACTTTAAAGATAACCTCTAAAATAACTAGAAAATGTTACTTGTAACACACATATACAAACTTAATGCCATTCTCACTCATTGTATTACTGTTGAAATATAGCTTCATTGTGAAAAAATAAGTAGTAACTTTCAAGTAATATTACTTTCAAAATAAGTAATAAGTTACAAGCTATACTACCTGTAGATAGAATCAAACATAGAATCATAGAGCTGGAAAATACCACAAGGTCCATCAAGTCCAATCCCCTGCCATGCAGGAATACACCATCAAAACATTCTGGACAGATGGCCATCCAGCCTCTGTTTAAAACTTTCAAAGAAAGAGACTCCACCACACTTTGAGGAAGCACTTTCTACTGTTGATTTGCTCTGACCATCAGAAAGTTTCTTCTAATGTTTAATAGCTATCATGTCACCTCTCAACCTTCACTTCTCTGAGTTAAACAAATATACCCAGCTCCATAAGCTGATCCTCATAGGTCGTGGTGTCCAGGCCTTCTACCATTTTGGTCACCCTCCCCTGGACATGCTGGACGTGCTCCATAAATCATGTTGTGACTTATACCTTCCAGCTATGCTATTTACATGTTTTACTTTTGAAATATAATCTCATCATGAAAAAAATGGTAAATTACAAGTTCCATTACTTGCAAAACAAAAGTAAATTGCACGTTATATTACTTATAACATACAGGTTCCAACCTCTGCTGTTTTCATGTGTGGGCAGACTGTTGCATAGTGTTGAATATCAAATTACACACAGTCCTGTTTTTGCCTTCATGGTCAGTAATGACTATGTCCCCTCATAGGTTGAGAAATGCCATGTAGCCGTGGTCTTCTCTTGCCAGAGGCTTCTGACATCTTCTGGACCCCAATAAGTCATTCTATGTGTGTATTTTCTTTATAGGACATCTCTGAAACTGTTTTCTAGAATCACCACCTTTCACAAACTTGTCCATTACATCTGTTTTTAACTATTCATTCATATATTTATTTATTGTAGCCTAATTGTGAAAACTGGCTTAGTTTTCTTGCTCAAGAAGTCTTATGCGTTGCAATTGCCACATGAACTAGTGAAAGCTGTGCTCATTAATTCCAGATGCATCTTCTTTTTCCAAGGAGATGGACTTAATTGTCACCTCAGAAAATTATTTCTTCCTTCATGTCCAATGCCATTTAAAGCATGTATCAAAGCCTGAAATTTTGTTTAGATTTTTTTAAAAAATAGATATTTTGTAAGTTAAAACAACAAACCATATCTGGGCATATTTTAATAGTTTTATTTTATCACACACTACAGGCAAAATGAAAACCTTTTGGAAACTGGAGGGCAGTCATTAGCCACATAATTAGCAGCTATTTCCCAAATAATTTGACCCTACATAAATTTCTTTGAGGGTATTATTGACCCCAGTGGTTTCTTTACATCCATAGTATTTAATACTACTGCACAGTTTTTTTTTTCTTTAATGAATTTATTTAATAAATTTCTTGAGGTATACTTAAACCTCAACTTTGGAGTGTTATGTCAACAATAACTTGTGTTACTTAGCACTGGCTGATTTTTTTTTTTCTTTAAAAAATGAACAGGCAGCTATCTGTGCAACTACTACTAGTACTACTTCCCCCTCCCCTTCCCCTCCTCTTCTTCTTCTCCTCCTTCTCCTTCTTGCCTTTCACAGTATTAATTTGTTTCTGGGCCAACATGTAGCATACAATCACAAAGAAGCAACATCAAACTCAGACACAGTGATCCTATACATGTGTGCCTATAAATTCAAAGTCATCTGACATGTATTCCTTGGGGAGTGATCTCTTGTTATATTTGTATGAATTAGCTGGCCCTAATACTTATTGCTCTTTTATGAAGAGACAGGAAACTGAATTCAAGGTACCATACCCTAATTAACCTGCCCTTAGGCAAATTAATTAATTAAGACAGGACACAAAAGGAAAAAGGGATGGCAGTATGGGAAGAGATTGTCCAGCAAATACTGCTGGTTCTTCTCTTCCTCCAGGGCCATAGTAATGGCAATTTGGATGAAAGGAGGGTCTTTCATCTGCTCCTGGGCCTAGGCACATTGAAGCTGTCCCTATCTCTTCTCTCCCTGGGCAACTGACATCAGTTATGGTAGTTCTTTGATCACTTAAAACACACACACACACACACAGAAAAAGAGAGTTTTTTTTTTTTAAAAACCAAGCTTATGCTAAGATCCTACATCACTTCAGTGTAACAGAAATATCCACTGGTGAAGTTATCTTATGCAACCATGCATGCTGAGTACCTATATAGTGCTATATATGTGAATCGATGGTCAGTGCACATAGTCTGGCAACACATTGTGCAACTGCAATACACAAAGGCAATGCATAGAAGGAATGCATATTCACACACTACTCTGTATATTTTAATACACAGCTACATGTACAGTGGTCCCACATGAACAAACAACAAAACAAACAACCAAAACAGAAAACTTTACAGGCTTAGCATGAGTTACATCTGATGTATACCTGCACATGTCATTAATAGGATGCCAGCCTCAGTTTAAGAATCACAGAAACCATATCCACTACAGAAATACTAACTATTCTGCTGAATGACAAGATAAGACTTCAGCAGGGAGTTTCTAGTGAGTGATAACAGTAAGGTAACTTACCACCAGTGACTTGGATTCAAGTTCTCACTCATTACCAGTTGGAGGAGACCTAGATTCATCAATAAAAACTTCTATCTGAGTGCAAAGTTAAAAGGAGGCTAATAAAACCACTACACAGGGTAGTGGGGTGTGAAGATAAGCAAGCACAGGGGTGGGGGGTGGGAATAATTCTATCAAACAGGGTGACAGTTGTATAAACAAAGAAACAAACAAGTGGAATGTTCTCCCTGCTCAATATGATCCTAGTCTGATATCTTCATTTGCTAAATGTGATATTAATGTAATACTTGGGAAAGGACTATAGCTTTCCTACTTTCTTATAGTTTGCAGTCCTGCACCAACCTCCTCAGAAGCATGGACATAAATCTTTTTCTTATTTCACTCTTCCATACAAGAGTTTTAAAGAGCAAGCATGGTGCAGTAGTTTGAGCACTGGACTATGATTCTGGAGATCATGAATCCCTGATTAGCATAGACACCTTCTGGGTGACCTTGGGATGTCATACTATCACAGGTCTAGAAGGAGACAAAGGCAACCCCTCCACCTCAAACAAATCTTGCCAAGAAAGTCCCATGATTTTAACGTTGTCATAAGTCAGAAATTACTTAAAGGCACACAACAAAAACAAACATAAGCATTTTCGACCCAGTGGACAAGACAAGACGACAAGAGATTTTCTTTCTTTCTTTCTTTCTTTCTTTCTTTCTTTCTTTCTTTCTTTCTTTCTTATAGATCAGAGATAGAGACCCATGGATTAAGGAAAATGGTTTTATTTTAGCCGACACAATGTCTCAGTGGGATCGTTCCCAAAAGTCTGAGCCCCACCTCTTCATATTCACAATGATTTATACATTTTCCAGTACAATCATCACATGGTCAAGAAAAGGAAACAGAACAAGAAAGAAAACAGATCTGTTGTACGTAGGTTCCCACCGGCGTCTACATATGTTGCAAATCTTCTGTAGCGAAGCCGAAAGCTAGTGAACCGAGCCAAACCGATAACATTCCATTCTACAAGATTCCATTGTATTCCCACAGTTCTTTACAAACTCAGAGAGAAATAATTGTTTTTCCTTCACACCCAGAGGTCATCTAGGCTGACCCACCACATTTCCTCCCCTTTATGCTGAATTCTTTAGCAATTCTGGCATAATTATTTGGTTTGTGCCATCAGAGCATAAGCAGCTTTACCATCCATTATTTCATTCATTGCAGATTGAAAATACTTTAACAAGCAGAGTACTGACAGGCAGATTTAGGAAGGCCATTATTTATGCACAAAGCAATTTTACAAGCAGTGCCTTTACCCATGCTTAATTAGGGAACCAGATAATCATGTCCACATGTCTGCCGACTACAGGAATGATTTTCTAATACTGAATACTTCAGAATGCATTTTTTCTCTTTTCACATCCAAACTCATTTACATAATAGGAGATAGCCTAAAGCTATTTCATGCTGGGTTACAACCAAGGCCAATGAATCTACCCCTTGTTGTAAAGCACTAAGCCCTTTTGCTGTTGAATTTGCTAACATTTCTAACTGGGCTGACAGATGACGTATCTGTCTTACATTCAGAGCCTCCCCTGCCATGGGGATCATGATGACTCCCAACCTTTCAGATATGTGTTGTCAGGATCATACCCATAGCTTTCATCATAAGCTCTTTTCATTCTTGCCCAGCCAAACTGTCTATCCCATGCCTGCATTGGTTGGCGCACTGGGTGAAAGGTGATAC
Organism: Ctenosaura bakeri; assembly: GCA_948474755.1. Classification (NCBI taxonomy): domain Eukaryota; kingdom Metazoa; phylum Chordata; class Lepidosauria; order Squamata; family Iguanidae; genus Ctenosaura; species Ctenosaura bakeri. The sequence goes on from CAOLHI010002980.1 coordinate 23,278, forward strand.
CCACAGTGGCCAAACTCCCAAGGGCACAGGTGCTATTTCACACTGGGGGAAGTACTTTCCCTGCCCGGTTTTCACATAGCCAATTCATCCCTGGAGGTAGACCATATATCCATTTACCATTGTGAAAGCTGGTTTCTTCCTGGAACTTATTTATTCCCATATAACTCAATGAAACCATTGCTACAGCTAAAGAAAAAGTCAACATTGGGATATTTTCCTGGGCGCGCCTGTGGAGATTCAGAGATTTCAAACATTACATTGCAATTGGGATAGTCTCCTGAGGTTGGCCCATGAGGACATACCCAGCCATTACTGACATCCAGGGTGCTCAAGATCTGGAACCAATTCACTTCCCAGCCTCCCTTGCTCAGCATCATCCTCTTCAGCACCAACAATCCCCATATACACATATCTTCCAACCCCACAGAACCACCGTCTCAAGTGGTAAAATATGTAGGCTAGGCTTCCTGCCCCTCCTATGCCTGTCAAGACCCACAATATGGTCTCCCACATTCAGGATCTGGCCATATGTAGAGTGGTGCATCCCTGGTAGCACTGCAGTAGGGCCTAGTCCCAATCTTCTTTTCCTCTCCAGATGGGGATCTGACTGTGCACTGGGTGTTCATCTTCCCAGTATGCGAACACAGCAGGGCCTAGTTCCAGTCTTCCTTACTGCTTTCTGATAACTTTCAGCTTCAAAGGTTCCCCTATGATTGGGGCAACAGTCCAGTCAGAGTGAGCCTTTTTATCCTAGTGTAATGCACCCAAGGCTTCAACCCTGCCATTTTCACTACAGTGGGAGTTGTCACTACTACCTGATAGGGACCCTCCACCAAGAACCAAAAGGGTCCCCTTTCCAATCCTTCACCAATATCTCCTGGTTGGAAGGGGGTGTGCCTGTGCCTGTAGAAAGGGGAATCACTATTTTAACATTTACTCCCTTATTTTGTTTGTAGCTTTTAATAATGTGCTAACCTCCTCCTGTAGAGTTTTGTTTCCCAATTCCTTTGTGTCTCCCCTTAATCCTCCCAAAATTGCTTCATACTTTGGGTAAAAGGGGACATCCCTATGGTTCAGTGAGGTATGCACCTTATCCTATGCCTTATCCTAAAGAGGGCTAGGGGAAGAACATCAGGCCACTTCAGCCTCGTTTCTTGGCATTATTTGGATAACTGTGTCTTCAGGATCCAATTCATCCTCTCCACTTTTTCTAAGTTCTGAGGTCTGCAGGTGCAATGTAATTTCCAGATAATTCCTAGAGCAGTGGTTTAATCTTTGATGATCTTGTGGACAAATGCAGGTCTGTTGTTTGAAGCTTATATGGTATGGGCTTTTGGAGCTGCTTCTCCTGGCTGTCCCTCAGCCTTCAGCTCTCCTTCTTCTCTGCCTTCTCAGTCAGAGAGTCCTTCAGCCACAGCTCCACTTCCAGATCCAGCCTGCAGAGGTGCTCTATCGCCTCTCCCTCCCATCTCGAAGAGGTGCTCTATCACCTCCTTGACCTGCTGGGGCTGGGCCAGCTTCTCCTGCAGCTGGGCCAGAGACTCTACCAGCTACCGCTTTATCAGGAACTGGTGGGCCCCTTGCAATCTAGACTGCCTTGCTTCTAGGACTCTGCCTTTCCCCTGTGTTCTCCATGCTCCTGCTGCCAACTTCTCCTTCCAGGATGTCACAGCTCCAAGCCTCTGTCCGTCTCTGTCTGTGGGAAGATGGACAAAACCTCTCCTTAGTCTTCACCTGACAGCTGGCCATAGGCACCTTGGTTTGCAGAGCCAATACAGTCAGATTCGGCTGAACCTATTCTCTCAGCTCTGCTTCTCTCTCCTTCAGCACCTTCACAGAAGCCAGCTCCCCTTTCAGCTTGCTGACAGTCTTTTGCAGGTCTCTCAGCTCTTCGCTGCTAGAGTTGTTCTTCAAGCGCAATTCCTCCAGCTCCCTCTTTCCCCTACCAGGTCATGGGCTCTGACTGCCTCTTCCTGGAGGCCAGAGACCTCCACATGGGGCTCATTGGTGGGGTCTTTGCAGCTGGATCTCCAGCACTGCCTCGCCAGCCTTTTCTGTGGCTAGCCGCCCTGGCTCGCTTCTCCTTCCCTGCCAGCCTCTTTGCTCCTTGTCACACAGAGCTAGCCCCCAATTCTGCTGCTGCATAGCCTCCCCTAACTTGCCTGAAGCTCAGCCAGAGCTTTTTGTTGTTCAGTGCTCAGGTGCCTCATCTGCATTTCCGCTTCTGCCACCTTCGCTTGCTCAGCCTCGTTTCTGCTGGAGCTGCTCCCGATCTCTGCTTAGGGCTTGAACTTTCTCTTCCAGCCTCCCGCACTCTCCTGTCTCCCCTCTGGCAGCAGGGGACAACTTTTCCAGCTGCTGCTGAAGGTTCTGGACTATGGTCCTGGATTCTTTCCCCAGCTGCTGCACTTGATTCTGAGTGCTTAATGCGGCTGCCAACAACTCCACTTTCCTATGCATCCACTTGCAGCCTCCTTCTTGCTTCTCTGCCGTGCCCATCCCGGCCATCTTCTTCTTGGCTGCCGCTGCCGTCTTGGTTAGCAGTTCCCTTATGCTGGGGCCCAAGGCCTTGTGGGGCTTTGAGCTGCCACTACCATCGGGGGGGGCAATGCTACCTGCCCCCCCTTGCCTCACTCAGCTCCGGCTGCATCCTGTCAGCCACTTGCCTGCCACCGCCTCCACTGCCTACAACCCTCAGGCAGCCCCTGCTGCTCCTGCTGCTGGCTTCGGCTCCGCTGGCTGCTGCAGCTCCTTCTGCATCAGACACCGCTGGCGATCCACCACCGCCGGTGTCCCTCCATCGCTTTCTTGCCCTTATTGGTGGGCACCTTGGCTGTGGGGGGCGCCGCCATAGCCGTCACCGTCGCTGCTCCTCCAGGAAGCCTTTTCCCCTCACAATGTCATGAGCCCACAAGCTGGCGCAGTCCCCGCCTGTCTCGATCTCTCCTCTTCCTCTCTTCTCGTCCGCCACACATGCAGATGCTGGCCACGGCTCTCACTCCTTGGCATTGCTGCCGCCACTGCCTTCACTGCCCCCTGGTCTGTCTCCACAGTGGGGAGGCAGGCAGGCAGGCAGGCAGGTGAGCGAGCAAAGAAAAGGATGGAGGCGGGCAGAATAGGGTGGCAGGAGAGGGCTGCCCGAAGCCATGATCTCCCTTATAGCCAAGGAAGGCTGAAATGAGTTGCTCCTTCTGTGCTAAAATGAATCTTTCAGGTGTTACTTGATTTGAAAAGGAGCCTTCAGCATAGAACTAGGTGCTACTTTCTAGTTAATGCATTGATATAGTAGTAGTTCTCTGGACTTAAGGGATGACTGAAGTTTCTTGGGCTCAAGCTTCTGCCAGCTATCCATGGCAACAGAATTACAAAGTCTTCTGTCTTTAGGTCAGCGGATGTGTCATAGCTTGAATTAAGGGTTAAATTACAGAAGGCAGGCTTCTCCATTCTCACTCCCTCAAGCAAGGAAGAGAAGGGGGGAATGAATGGGAGTTCTTTGTGTTGCAAACTGACACCTCATTGAGTCTTCATTGAGGCAGAGTTTTTTTGTAAGACATGAGACAACTGTCTTAAAAGGTTTTAAGCAATGTTTCCAAAGCTTACTTGGATGCATATTTACCAAGCAAATCAGACTTGCTTTTGAGGAAACATGTGTGTGTCCAGGTAGGAAGATCCTAATCTTGCACTTTCTGCTCTTTTTTTTTTTAAATAATTCAATGCTGCCTCTGATGTGCCTTTTCAATGCCTTGGTACTCTTTGAAGGGCTGCTTCTTGCACCATCCAGACATCCATTATAACTTTTCCAGTTCCTTAGGCATGCCTCCCATTATTCAAGATCAAACCTCTTTTTTTTTTCTGGTCTTGATTCTTTCTCCCTTGATGATAATCCAGGTCTAAAGGTTTGTTTTCTCATGAACATACTGACTTAATTCCTGTTATAGTTAAGCCTCGTGGCTTAAATGGGCTTGAAAGTCCATTGAAAACAGCAATTTTCATCTTTACTTTCTCCCTGGGTAGAACCCCTGTCCCCAGTTTTTCCCCAGCATCAGCCCCTATGGAATATTGAACTGTATGCTAGGGAGTTGGTCCTTCAAGGGTTAAATCTGAATCTTAGTCAGCCTGAGGAGGAGGAGGGGCCGTGGGGGATGGAACGACTCCAAGCACGGGGGGGGAGAGTAAACAGAGAGAGAAACCAGAAACCAGGTGAAATGTCTCCCTACCTTGGAATTTTTCCTACATACATTGAAGCATTAAAGCAGTGCTTACCTCAAACCAGGCGAGGAATTGCTGAAAAACAAGTCTCTACTTAACCCTTTCCTGGAATTTTTCAACATACATTGAAGCAGAGTCTGTTGGCTGCTTCCCCCCACTTCCGCCCCAAAACGACAACACACAGTAGGATAAGGTGGTTGAGCTGCGGGTGAGCGGTCCCAACAGCTCAAGACAATAGGGATAGAAAAAGCACGTATATGCACCAACCCAAACAGCTTGAAAGACCAACGGTCTGCCTTGGAAACTGCGATGCCAAACACTCACACTTTCATCCAGACAGCACGGCCCTCCCTCCTTCCCTGTGTGTGTCTAAGGAATCCTGCGACTTCAGTGCCCCCCTTTTTGGAGCCGCTATACTAGGGCAGGTCCTATTAGAGGGTGATCAGGCCCCTCTTCTCCCCAGTGTCCCACACTTTAGGGGAAGGCACTGTACACACTTACCTAAGGGCCGTGTCTGCATCAATTTTCCAAACCATTCCTGGGTTCCTGGGCTGGCTAACCAATCCCCCGGTTCAACACCCCCATGAGGAGACCGTCCAACTAAATGTCAGGGGTGCCCAAAGTCTCTATCAACGGGGGCACAGTGCCAGAGGAAGAAGCTGCTGCTCAAGAGGGCAAAAGGCCCCTCTATCCCGGACGAGCCCCCAAAATATGTTATAGATCAGAGGTAGAGACCCACGGATTAAGGAAAATTGTTTTATTGTAGCTGGCACAATGTCTCAGTGGGATCGTCCCCAAAAGTCTGAGCCCTGCCTCTTCATATTGACAACGATTTATACATTTTCCAGTACAATCATCACATGGTCAAGAAAAGGAAACAGAACAAGAAAGAAAACAGATCTGTTGTACGTAGGTTCCCACCAGTGTCTACATATGTTACAAATCTTCTGTAGCGAAGCCAAAAGCTAGCGAGCCAAGCCAAACCAATAACATTCCATTATACAAGGTTCCATTGTATTACCACAGTTCTTTACAAACTCAGAGAGAAATAACTGTTTTTCCCTCACACCCAGAGGTCATCTAGGTTGACCCACCACACTTTCTTTCGTTCTTTTAAATATTTTGCTTTGCATTCATCCCTACTGGTTTGTCCATTTCATGAATGAATTTTCTACAATTGCGCTAAGGACTTGACTTATATGCAATAAGATTCTATACCTTTTTTTCACCAGCTGTTGAATAGCTCAGAGCAAGCAATGGGCTAAGATCCTAGATGATGATATATGTAGAATGTAAGGATTCTATGTGCATGCTTCTTTCTTCACCCCAACCCCTGTCAGCAAGCACTCTATGAAGGACTGCTGCCACAGGCATTACAGCAGGGAGGAAGTGAGTGCTTGTGACGTTTCTTGCCGCCCAGCCTGGCATGTCTTGTTTACAGGACTGTATGGCCTGGGAGATTTCTGGATCAAGCCAGGGCACACACACACACAGGTCTGCTTCTACCCTCCGCCCACTGGGAATTGCAGCACCTGTTTCACTATTGATCCCCTTTGGCCTCCTCCTACCAGATTGATCTCCCTCCCCTGCTCTCCTTAAACTCTGGCCCTCCTCAGCAATAAGAACAAGCAGATTTTTAATCCTAAAAGAAAGTGGTACTCTTGGTGCTCTTGGTACTAATGTGTATGTAGAATGACACTCTCTGAGACTGCTTTTATAAAAACAGAAAGTCACATTTTATTGAAACACTGTTGCTGTAACTCGTTTGTAACTAAATTTTTGTAATACTGCACATCCATTCTCTCTCTCTCTCTGCTCAGCTCATTTACTGTCAAATATTCACTCTGTCTCTCAGCTCTCTAACACAACTCTTTTTCTCTTTGTCTCTCACTGGACTTTTCTTCCCACTAACTCCCTCCTGTGTCAGTTAAATTTCCGTTTCTCCTCCCTGCTTGGTTCGCCCCTCCCTTGAGCTCCCCAGGGTTCCATTTTACTGACCAATCATTTTAAACCACTCTGGTCACTATGGAGGCTCAGTTACCATGCCCCTCCCTTTGAGTTTCCTCACAGTGCTAGAGAGAGAGAGGGAATTACAGCTTCTTTTCTCTTTCTTTCTCTCCAGTGAACTGCAGCAGGATGAGGGGCAGTGTTGTTACCACGGTTCTGACATGCCCAGTGGAGCAACAGGGTCCTCGTGAGAACCCTGAGGCTTACGTGGCGCAGAAGCAGCTGCTGGCAATTCTGTCCGAGAAGCCCCCCTGACTGCCCGCGGGTACAGCTTCGATACCGTGCAATTCAAGACTTTATTGTATGGAGACGAGACGAAGATGGCCCTCGGTCTGGTGGATCCGGCCACGACATCGTGGGAGGAATTTGGGAACAACCTCCGCAGGGTCGCTGACCTGTTGCAAGAGGCTGGCTCCTTAAGACCCCCCATTAAGGCCCAGAGAAGAGACGCAGGGAACTGGGAACCTATAGCCGAGGTAACTTACTCGAACTATGGGCCCCATTCCCAGCACCGCAAGTCTGCACCGAATTCCATTCCGAGAGGGAATTGGAACTTGTGCCCACTTGTACAAAGTGGCACTTTTCTCCAGCTATCTTTGGAAATCACCTCTATCAGTGCATAAAGCTTTAAACAGGGGGAAAGAATATGGACATCTGTTATACAAAAATGAGAAGAAGTTCCTATAATCCTGCTTTTTCCCCCAAAGATATATATTTCATAGCTTGCATCACTACATTCCATACCATAGGTTGAAATGATGAGACAGGTAATATTTTTTCTACAGCTATTATGGAACTAAGAAGTTAATTACTTCAGATAGTTGGGTTATTATTTCGTTGTCTATCAAAATTCATTTGGGACTTTATACAATTTGCTATGTAGCACCATACTTGGAGTCCACTTCAGATACAGCCAATTATATGTCCATCAACAGCTATTTGATTACAAGAACAATGGAGACAGAAGGCATGTGTCCTGCACTGAATATAGATTAGAAAAGGGTCACTCTGACATACCTAATTAGTTTTGGAATTACACTTAATAGGTAGGATCTCTTTATGTATCCACACATTGGCAGTGAAGTTGGAACAGATTTGGTCCAGCCCCTGTCTCCTTTTTGCCAGCAGTGCCATGGTTTGCTAACCGGCTGGTAAAATCAAATATGTATATACACACACATACACTAAATCACCATGAAAATAACATTTGCATAATATTTTGCTCATGCTGCTTGCATCCCCTTTGGTAACATTTGTGCTGTTAAATAATTATGCAAATTCCAAATATTTGGCCGGCTGCAAAAGATATATCTTCAAGTGCCTTGAAAGAATTAAATACATGCTTAAACAAGGACAAAGGATAGAACAAATCAGAAATATCTAGATGCTAACAAATTACTGTGGCCATTTCCACACTAGCCTGTTATGATGCTATTTTTCCACTTTCAACATCCTATGGAATCCTGGGGTTTGCAGTTTAGGGAGGGGCCTGAAAGGCCCTTCCCTAAACTGCAAACTTCAGGATTCCATAGGATGTTGAAAGTGGAAAAATAGCAGTACAACAGGCTAGTGTGGAAATGGCCTGTGTTACGTTCCTCTGCCAATGCAGTTGGACAATGAAGCAACTTTTGGCCACATGAACTCTTCAACTGCACTGATAAAGGCCATCCTATAGATATTGCAATGAACAAATGAAACTCTTCCAAACACAATCCTATGCTCCCCTCCTCCATTTTGTGCACCGAACACCGAAAAAGGGGCTACATCGGGGTTGGACAACTTGTACTTATAACTGAAGCTCCCACTTTCCCTCACCATTATTAGTGCTGGTGGAAAATGCAGCCTGCTATATTCCCTACAGCTAGGCTAAACACATCTAAAACCATTAATGTATATCAAAATCACTTTCAATATGTTTTTGAAATTTTGTCTGCATTCCTTCAAGATCAAGCTCCTTTGAGTGTTGAAAAAAATACATGAAAACTTTGGTCTGTTCTTCTTATGTAAGAAGAAAAGAAAAGTTACTATGTCATGATTAGGTTACAATCTGCTCCTTGAGATGCTGTGTGTGTGTGTGTGTGTTCAGGTGAACATTCAGGTATGTTATGTTCCAGTACTGCGTATTATGATAGCCAGTATGGTGTAGTGCTTTAAGAGCTGGACTTAGATTTCAGGATACCATGGTTTAGATCCTTGTTCAGCCACAAAAATCCACTGAGTGACCTTGGGTAAGTCACATTCTCTCAGCTTTAGGAGAGGGCAATGATAAACCTCCTGTAAATAAATACTAACAAGCAAACCCTAGGATAGAGTTTCCATATATTGGAAGTGACTTCAAGACACATGGTAATAACACTTCTCTTTTATGGATGAATCTTGCAGCTGATTCTATCTTCTCTCTAAGGTACAAGTATTCTGGTTCATTTGATGCTCCAAGAAAGAATCTATTCCATACAACTCATGAGCTGGACCAAAGACTCTTGCTGTCCAGCCTTTTGTTTACAAAGCCAACCAATTGCTCATGTCAAAAATTCTATGGGATACTCACAAGGAGGACCTGGATAAAGCAACACTCACACAGTTTTATTCTTTGGAGACTGATATACAGGTACTCCCTGGTATCTGTCTGTCTATCTGTCTGTATTATCTATCTATCTATCTATCTATCTATCTATCTATCTATCTATCTATCTATCTATCTATCTATCATCTCAATGCAAACTGGTAGCCCTCAGCAGTTGTGTATACCACAAATTTGTCCCCTTGAAAGCCATCCAAGTTTTTAGCCATCACTACTTCTTAACAATAATGAATTCCACATTGCTGTAAACTGTCTCTCTAGCTGCTGGCCATTTCCCATTTACTTGCTTAGCTTATAGGATGGATGACACATGTTTGCTTTCACTTCACTGCTACATTATATTATTTTGCCTTTTGGCCATTCTCCTGGTTGTGAGTGCAATGAAAACAGACCCAAACTGGCAGTTCAAAATAACTTTAAGGTATTAGTCTTGACTCCTGAACAAATTTACTAGGAAATAAGTCCCATAGATTCCCAAATCATTAAAGTTTGAGCAAACATGTTAAGGACTATACAGTACGATAGGCAAACTTACACCTTCCATTCAGCTCTCATATCTAATTCAAATCTCATTTCTAATTTACTTTCCTCCTATTGTTTAGGGAAGTCTGAAGCCCTAGAGTAGTGCTGTGCAATGTTAAGCACATTTAATCAGAAGTAGGTCTTATAGAATGAAAAGGGGCTAAGTTCCTAGAAAATGTGTGAAGGTTTTCTATGTCTGGTTTACCAACCAGCTGCCCTGTGCAAAACTGGGAGAATTTATGGATTACAGCAGAAATGGAATCCTGAGGGGAAAACCCAGTTAAAATGAACAGAAATGATGCAGTTGCAGTGCTTTGTGAATTATAACCCATGGCTAAAATCTTGTAATTGGTCATGCATTTATAATGCTCTTGAAATAAATGGCGAATTGCAACCCATGTAATTAGATAAGATTTAACAACTTCCCATAATGTGTTAGTTGTTGTTCCTTATGGGTCCTCTGGATAAGTTCTTGCGTGTCCTTGGGAGGCAGAATACTCAGCCTATTAGCATCGATGGTCCACAACATGATGTGAGTAACTAATTGGCTACCATTCTTCCCATCTGATTAGGTCTGCTTGTTTCCCTTTGGGCCAAATTTGCTTTTGATTCCCATCTTCCTTTGCTTGCTCCTTCCCCTCTAGACATAGACTGTTTTATTAGATCCTGATTCAGCTTCTGCCTATCCAACCATGCTAATCATTTTAGGCTGGAAAATAATGTCAGAAGAGCCTTGCTGATAGAACTCAACTACTGACCTGTAGCTCACATTCAGCTGACCTAATGGCTATTGACCAAACTTATCTTACCTTGGGTCCAATTGGATTTGAGTGGATTTTTGTTTCAGAAAAGAGAAATGTATATTTCACTTCATATCTGGAAAGAACAACATTTTAGCAGACCACATGAACTTTCTGAACAGAGTAACTCTTAGGACATTGAAATAGCAGGAAATTGGATTTCTATTCTATTTGTCTGCATGCTATTTGTTCAGGCAGTATCTTTTTTTCAAGAAGGTTTCAAAGACTCTCGAAACCTTTGAGTTAGATTTGCTGATAGTTACACTGATAAGACAAACCTTTTTTTGGGGGGGGGGTGGCACTAACTGGCAGTTTTGAAATAATGAAGTTTCTCTTAATATAGTCATATATTGTCAACTGGTGCCTTTTTAATTTCTTAAATGAAATTAATGAAATTTTTTTGACAGTCAAAATGCTGTCTTTTGTTTCAGATGCAATGTCAATTGAATAAAATGCCAGTGAACAATGTTTTCATGCTGTTGTTAAAGGGGAGGGAATAATAATTTTATTTTATAATTGTGTTCCAAAGTGAAAACAAATGTTCAAATAAACACAGGATGTTTCTTTGTAAAGGAGGAAATACTGATCCTGTGACAAGCCCTTATTATAATGCCTTGCTTTCTATTATTATGCCAGATGATTGATAGGTCACAGGATGAAACATTTTGTCCTCTGGGAACTATTGGACGTGAGTGAATTTCACACCCTATTAATTCTGATTGTTGATTTCTTCCCAGCCTTTACTATGTTTATTATTAGCTATGTCCAACAATGTCTTTCCATTTGAAGAATATGGAAGGAAGCCGTTTATATAATTCTTGGTTATGTACCTTTGCAGGCTCTTCAAATTTGCTTCAAGAGTCCTTTTTCAAGTTAAACTCTGTGGACATATTATGAGTTGCTATGGACCTCAAGATAACTGCGATGCTTTTAAAAGCAACAGGTTCTACCATATGAGAGGATAACTCTGGAGTATTTGGAACAATTCATTAGTACTCATCTAATGAAATCAAAGCACCCTAACTCTGCAAAAGTCTTTAATTATCATGACCTCAAGCTCACTGTCTCACCCAATATCTGTAAGGATTGTCAAACAATGGCACAGTAAGTAAGTGATGCTTATTATTTGCCTTTATATATTGGGTGAGAGATCAGAGAAACATAGGAAAATGCTTTAAAGTAATTTATGCCATTGATTCCTCTGGCCCAGTACTGTTACACTAAATGGCATGGTTTTCTGGGGTTTGAAGTAGGGTTTTCTTGCCCTAGATGCAGATGCCAGAGAATGAAGCTGAATTTTTCTGCATGTAAAATATGTTACCATGAAGCAATGGCTATACCACCTTTACCAGTAGCACATGTAGTCAAGCTCAGAGCATCCAGTCTCTTGGAAACAAACTTCCAGGGTGGGGAAAATGTTTGTTCATTTATTTGATATTTCAATGGTCTTATAATACCCAAGGAAGATCACAAGGAAGATCACAATATTATTAAAAACAAGGTTTGTTTAAAAATACAAGTTATGATATTAAACACAGTTCAGTATCATTTTTTTAAAAAAAAAACTATAAAGTTAAAGCCATTGTAAATCCATTTAAAATCACATCAGAGAATGAAAGAAGAAAAAGTACAGTACTCCATTTTACAACGTACAGCCCCTGCCACTCTCCTGGCCTATCTGAAATCAAACGTAGAGTTTTGTCTGCTACGACAGTAGCACTTCAACAGTGGCTGGACCTGGATAATCAAATCCAGGATGCAATAGCCTAAAGAACCCTTTAATGAACTCTAATATAGTAGCAACTGGGGCAGCAGCAAATGGGTCTAATCTCTGTACTTGAATAAATGAGTGACTTTTTCCACTGTCCTTTTGTGTGTGCGTGTGCGTGTGTGCGTGTGTGCGTGAGAGAGTGAGTGAGAGAGAGAGTATGTGCCTCTAAAGGCTAAGGACACAGAAGTAGATACAAGTGGCAGGAAGAGAACAAAATGACAAATGCCACTGGTGCTGGAATGGAAATGGTCAGAATTTTATTGGCATACATCCAATCATCAATGAACCTACTAGTTAGCTCTATCTTGCCTCCTGAAAAGACCATTTAGGGTTTTGGATCAGGGTCCCACTGCAGTGTGCAGTACTGTGTCATTCCTTCCCCACCACATGGGAGTGAACCTGTTGCACCAGTTCCCAAATTGGGCATTGCCTAAATGCCTCACTCCAGATTCCTTCACCACAGGTCTCATGAGAACCCTTTGTTTCAGAAGCAGAATAGCCTACCATCTGCCACCAGTGATGGATCTGTTCCAACATGCATAGCACCTCACATGATAAAGTTGTGATAAGATATAAAATGAATTCACATAAAAGAAGAACAAATAGGAGAATGTCTATGGGGGAAATCAAAATCCCTGTGTGCTAGACATCAATTCAGACCACGCACAATTCCTCTTCTGTTAACTGGGCAGCTAGCTGAGGCCATGACAATGCCAGAGAGGACACATAAGGAGAACTGGTTGAGAAGCTGAAGAACAGAATGGGCCAAGGCTAGGTCACCAAACTGGGGTGCAAAAGTCTCTGAGATTCTCCTCTGGAAATGTCACCTGCAGTTGCTAATCAGCTTGTTGACCAGGCAGCTGGCTACACCTACCATGTCACTAGGTCACCCGAAAGCACTATCGTGATGTCAACCATTCCCCTGCTTCTCCTGCATGCCACATGGCACAAACAGAGGGCCCCAGCCAAGCAGAAACTTAGGTTTCTTACTTTTCTGAAACAAAAACAACTAGTTGGCCAGATATATGCATGTACACTTAAGCTTTTTCTATTATGTACATAATTCTTTCCTAAAAGACAATTGATCAAATCAAATATATTTATCTACCAACATGGGAGCAGAAGCAATTTCTATTTTGTTCCTGTAGTCATGATGGCACTATGTCCAAAGTAAGTTTAAAATGTGAAATGTGCCCTATCTTTAAATTAGGACTGTCATACCATAAATCTATCTATCTGCCTATCTGCCTATCTGCCTATCTGCCTATCTCCCTTCCTTCCTTCCTTCCTTCCTTCCTTCCTTCCTTCCTTCCTTCCTTCCTTCCTTCCTTCCTTCCTTCCTTCCTTTCCTCTAATGTGTCAGAATGTAATGTGAAAGCGTTAGAAGGCAGATGGAGGAAGGAGAAGAAAAATATTATTGTTTGTTGCTAAGCTCTAACATGTGAATATTTCTCTATCTGTTTCCATGAAGATGCAATCTTTGTTGGGGACACTCTGCAAATCTCTTTATAGGAGGCAGTTTGTTTAATCCCATGAGATGCATTATCAGAGTTTTAAAAAAGAACTGCGCTATTTGTCTGGGCATTGATTCTCTTTTCTAACAACAGCAGCTCTGTGCTCTAGGGCACATGATTTGTTTCCACAAACAGGGCAACATTTTATATATGTGCCTTAAGACCCGGACTCTACAGGTGTATGTTTTCAGTTCTAATCACAATTTTGTATTATTTCCTGGTGACTGTTATGTAATCATAAGGGAGTCAGAGTATTCATTTTTAATACTTATTTCTTTTTGCCACTGGAAAATTCCCTCTAGGCTTTTAGGTAAAAGAGCAGCAACTGATAATCTAAGAGGTTTCCATCTACCAATTTCTGTAAATGCCATTGAGATGGAAGACTTCTAAGTTGATCTTTTCTTTTCCCAATTTGAAATTCATGAGAGTAGACATAAAACAGTTATAAGCAGCAGCACAAAGCTTTTTTTAAAAGACCTTTTTCCTATTAATAAATATGAATGTGAAATATTAAGGTTAGAATAAGATTTACTATTTCTTTTATTCTGATTTTAGATATGAGAAAGGAAGGGTGCAAGGGCTAGGCTGTATTCTCATTCTTTGTTAAATACGGTCAAGGGTTGTTGAGATGAATTTTGGAAAGAAAGAAAAAATGACAGTTCTGTGTCACATTTTTACCTAACTGCTTTTTGTACATTCTTATGTCGGCATGACAAGAGGAGAAAGCTTTAATTCTGAAGATTCAATCCTGTATGGGTATGCGTGTATGTGTTTGCACTGATGCTTTCACATAAACATGCAGATAGTTATGAAAAAACTGTAGTGCTGTCAACCAAGAAGAAAAGAACTTAGGCAATTCACTTTTAGGCCAATTGTTCCCATTGAGTCCGCCATTAAAAAAAAAAAAAAGTTGCATACTTTAGATTGCCAGTTTGTGGTGAGGTCCATCCTTCCCCAGATCTGCCTCTATTGTATTCCTCCCCAGATTTACTCAAAACATCAGTGTTCCATCCTTAGACTCATCTACAAAGTTGGTTGTGCCTCTAGCACAACCTGGGTTTTCTTCTCCTATCTACAATCCCAGATACAGAAGGTTCTTCTGAAGGGTTGTACTTTGCTCCCCACCTTTGTTAGAAACTTTGCACTCCTTGGGACAAATAAAAGCCAACAGAAGTTAATTAGAGGGGAAGGTATCAGTAGCAACCAGTCCAAACAAGTGCTCAAGGGAGCTTCTGTCAGGACAGAATGCCTGGCTAAAACCTCCTGGAGGAATTTCACTGTGTAGGCAGATGACAGATTTTGGCCTCTCTTCTTTGCCCAGAGCCAATTTTCACTTTATGAAAATGAGTAAAAAAGACTTAGGGACAGAAATATCCAGATACAAATGTACACACTTCCAATCAAGTGTGAAAGACATGTATTTAAGTTTCCCTGAAATCAAGTGATCCTGGATCATGTCCCAAGTGATTTTAGTTATGAGCCATGCCACAGGTAAACCAGCTCACACAGAATAAAAATGAATTCATATAGCAATTTGTATATTGATTTTTGCTGGATTTTTCATATATATATAAAATAGTTCAGAGAATAATGTATAGTAACAAAGGATATACATAACCAAGTGGGCTGATCTCAAATTTAATTGCTAGGTGGAAAATAATATCAGTGGAACTTATTTCTATTGGATGAAATCCATCAGACGCTTTCCTTCTTTTCTTTCTAAAATTTCCATCATCATATTCATGCAGCGCTAGATATCTTCTTAACCAGTGGTGGAGTATTAATATATTCACTTTCATCACTTCAATGAGACAAGACAAATTTTTCAATATTGTTACTTTCAGATTAGATTGTTACTGAAGACACAACATGAGAGGATGATTTGTAAGCAATTGCCTGGCTTTGGTTCTTCTGAACTTTCAGTATTATAAATGCAAAATGTGTTGCCTGATAAATGAGCAAAAAACAAAAGTACCTATAAAATGCTTATTAATATTGTGGAAGCTGTAAGACTAATCTCTCTCACAAAAATTGACCTTCATCCTTATTATACCAAGCTGATGATTTGTTCCACAAGCAAAACACAGGGCCCGGGTAACATCTTTCCTACCTTATTGATCCATTCCATTCAGCTAGGAGAAGCATTTTTATCCAGTGGCCCATTAATGTGGCAAACACGGAGACGTTTATCTGGGAAAGAGTAATGATGTCATCAGCTGTGCTATAAAATCACCAATTCGATTTTCCACCTTCGAAATAGTGGCATTCCATTTCCTTACCTCCCATAAGGATACGGCTAATTATGCTTTCCTAATTTCCCTCATTTTATTACACTTGGGCAATATATTTCAAGTACTTGATCTCATTTGTTACCAGTGTGTATAAATATTCTCCAGCAGTAAAAGCTACATCATGGGGTGTGCTAGAGACTGGATAGCTCTCGGATTTCACTTTCTTTGACACTGACAGCATAGAATTCTGTTGTTCTTTTACTTAGGCCTTTCTCAGTGTCTGCTGGGACAGGAAACACTGAAAAAGGCATTAAAGGTACACTGAAAACACCCTCTTTGGAAATAAAGAGGCTCCCACCTTGACTTTAAAAGTATAAATGTTTTTTGAGAGGCAGGGAACATTCTTTTCATGGCATGTGTATAGTCTTAAATCAGTGTAAACTTTTTTTTTTTTAACTATCATGGCTTCCCACTAAAGATCCCAAAAAGTGTTGTTTTGTGAACACACAAGTTTGTTGGGTGGTTTGTTAGATATTTCTGATTTCCCAACCCTTTCACACCACATGATCCCGTAGACCCAACATATGAGAAAAGATGTGGAAGAAATATCCATTGTTTACCCTAGATATTAAAGTGTACATATAAAAAAACACACACATGCATACACCTGCACAATATTTCTGTTCCTGTGTCATTTTATAATAGCAGCAGCGACCTTGGCACCTAGCATCTCCCAGGATTAATGATCATCTGAAGTTAATGGCCCTTAGCTGCACTTTGGGACATCAGCTCCTCCTAGGCTGTCATTAATCCCCAGAAAATGTGTAGTGCCTAAATCACCCTCACTTAATTAGGTAGCGTGAAACTGCATGCTAATTGCCAAATTATAGGAGGCCAAAAATGGGCAGGGGGTTGCCAGAAGGGGTACTATCTGGACACAGCCACTCCATTTGCTGCCTTGTGAACGCTGCAAAGGATTCTCCTTATCAGGTCTTGTTCACTTTTTTTTTGTATTCCACCTGCAACAGCAGCTTTATTCAAAATTAGTGAGTGGAGACAGAGGGTCACCATATTCAGAATTGGTATGCAGTAGGGCTGAGCCTAGGGCTGCTAGGGATTTCCAACTTTTACAGACTTATACTTCTTAAATATAAACCCAATTTCAGATTTTCCATTGACCAGGACAGAGCTAGTGCAAAAGGTGATGACAGTAGTGGGAAAATCTAACATAGCTATCTGTGAACTCAACATTCAGTTTAGGTCAGATGTTATGATGCAAAGAAGAAGAAGATTCTAGCACTTTTAGTAGTTTTGTAGACAAGAGAATTATTGAACTTGCAGCTGCTGATTGGCAGGTGGAGGTGAGGTGAAGAAAACTGCATGCTTCTGAAGACTATCCCTTTGGAAACAATTTCAAATGGGATGATAATGTGTAAAAGAAGATTTTATTTTTCAAATTAACCCAGCTATTTAGGCCAGGAAATATCTGATCTTTTTCAGGGACTATTAAAAAGTAAAAGAAGGGGAACAATGCATACATAATAACTAAAGGCAAGACTTGTATAAAACAAATCTGTTCAAAAGTAGTGCATTAAACTAAATAAAACTATTATAACAAATACTTGCCAACATAGGTGTAGCTTTGGGGTGGGGATGAGAGATTTACCCCTCTAATTAAAGAATTCTGCCCCCCCCCAATTTTCCTTCATTGTCCAAATGGTCAGCTGACATTTTAGATTACTGCAATGTTATGCACTTGGGGACTGAAGGAAATTTTCATTTGGAGGCAGCCCTCATTTTTCCCTCCCTGCCACCTAATAGCTACACTCCTGCTTACAAAACAATTTGAAAATCTAACTACAGGAATTTTTTTTAAAAAATTACTCTAAAGCTTATCTCCAGGAACTGATAGTTCTCAAAGTAAGAAGGCAAAGCATTATACTTTTACAATATCTCTTCTCCTCTATGTGTCCAAATCATTCTATTCATAGCAACTCAGCAGCAGGGAGAAAGCTTAGGGAATATATTAAAAAAAAATCCTGAACATTAAAGTATTTTATTAACATTAGCATTAAAGTAGATGGCTAAACTCCAGATTTATATTTAGCACTTGAATGGCTGAAATACCAACCCTCCATATCCAATCTGTTTCTCTTTTCTAAAGAGTCTGGTCATTTTGAGAAATAAGTGATCAACCAAGGGAGCACCTAATTTTTTATTCCCAATACTACTGAGGCCATTTCCACTCTACAGTGCCACAGTGCTATTCTTCCACTTTCAACATCCTGTGAAATTCTGGGGTTTGTAGTTTATTGAGGCCCAAGAGCTCCCTGGCTGAGAATTCTAAAGGCCCCTCCCTAAGGGAGCCCTGGTGGCGCAGTGGTTAAATGCCAGTACTGCAAGCCACAAGGTTGTGAGTTTGATCCTGCCCGGCTCCAAGGTTGACTCAGCCTTCCATCCTTTCGCAGGTCGGTAAAATGAGTACCCAGCTTGTTGGGGGCATGTATATAAAAAAAAATGTTTCGAAATACATGCTATTTGTAAGTTGTTCTCTGCCTCATATGGATAGGTGGGATACAAATAAATAATAATAAAAAATAAATAAATAAACTGCAGATCCAAGGATTCCATAGGATGTTGACAGTGGAATAATAGCACTATAATAATGAAATGGTCTAAGACATTATCCTATATAACCTTTCAGAGGCCTGGAAGACAATTTCATATGTTTTTTTTTATTTCCAAACATAGAAAATTTTGTTTCACATGATACAGAGGACAAAGGAATTTGAGGATATTTCTGACACAATCTCAACCTGCATTCCAGGAGTGAATACTAAAAATGTATTCCATAACAATAGAAAATTCCTAGAGGTGCTTAGAATGACAGTCAAAAGTACTATACCTTTGTAGTGATTGCAACTTTGGCCATTTCCATATTAGCATTTTAAAATGGTGCAGAGCAACCTCAAACAGAGGTCTTCTGCACCATAGCATGGACTGGCGTGGACTACTTTTTGTACTTCCACACCTCAATCCACGCAGGAACAACCGGAGCTGTTCGCGCAGTGTGGTTTTTAAAAACCTCTTTTCAGAATTTTTTAAAAACCAGGGAGCGCGCAACCCCGTGCTGCTCTGTTGCCCAGCTCAGAAGCAGATTTGCAGATGTGTGCAAGTACATGCCTGCAGATCTGCCGGGGGCGGGCTTCCAGCTGGTGAGTTCTCCGGTTGGTGGAGAGCCTCCACCAATCGGAAGCCACCATTTGGGATGCCGGAGGAGTGTGGAGTAGCGAGCTCATGCTGCTCCATGTGGTGACGGACTCGCCCGGCTGCTGGTAAGCTCTGTTTTTGGGCGTTTTCGCCCGTTCCCCCACACACACATGTGGAAAGGGCCTTTGTAGTGATTTACCCTTTTAAAAAACAATTTTTTTAAAAAAATACTTCTGTATACAATTTTTTTTCAAAAAAATATATATATTGGTGGTGGAAATAGGGAAATTGGCTAAGATCCTACACCACCAACCTAGTTATGAATGTGTAACTAAGTATTATCTTCAGCCATGATCACCCCAAACCTCCTTTTAACAGCTGGCAGCCACTCCAAGTGATTTTGAGGTCTGTTCTGCTGGCAATCAGCATGCAGCAAGTTGACATTTCCAGCTCCCTCCCACCAGAGATCAGCAATGTGATAAGGATTTTTGATGAAATCCTGCTTCTGATTGGCATAGCTTCACTCACTAGTGGGAGGGGGCTGGAAATGCCAGGCTGCTGAACCTCCATCACCTGCCCAAGAGGCTTCTGTTATTCAAGCATCTCCCTGGAGTTTAAAGAGGAGTTAAAGGAGAATTTATGATCATGGTAATATTGCCCCTACTGTGAATATACAATGCAACTGAATATGGAGCAGTTATGGAGCTGTAACTCTAGGCTGTGAAACCATAACTGCAGTATAGGATGCCAACCATTATTTACAGTTTATTTATTAATTTATTTATTATCTTTTATATTATCAACAAATTTGCAAGGAGAAGGTTCCATTATGGAAAAAAAGAAGGTTGCAACTGACTGTTCCATTTTAAAATAAGTAAATCAAACTTTAAAGATGCATAGCACAAAACTCTCATGCCTCTACAATTTGGCAGGCATAAACACTTCCTGAAAAGATACTAAGCCTGTCAAACTCATCCAGTTCTGTAAAAAAATGAACAATGTTTAGATCTCCTTTGATGATCAATGGGAGGTATTATTTTGCTTTTTGGAAGAGATACTGGTCATTTTAATAATTTTCTTGAAGGCTCAATTGGGATCTCAGTTAGGGAAGCAGAAATCTTTGAGCTTCAGACCATTTCTGCCCTACACTGTTACAGTGCTATTATTCCACTCTTGGCGCAGTGGTTAAATGCTGGTATTGCAGCCACAAGGTTGGGAGTTCGATCCTGCTGGGCTCCAGGTTGACTCAGCCTTCCATCCTTCCACAAGTTGGTAAAATAAGTATCCAGCTTGTTGGGGTCAATTGGGTAACACATTATAAACTGCTTAGAGAGCACTTAGCTGATAAGTGATATAGAAATACACATGCTATGGCTATGGCTATGGGTATGACTATGGTTATGGCTGTGGAATTCTGGGGATTGTAGTTTACTGAGGTCAAAGAGCTCTCTGGCTGAAAATTCTAAATGCCCCTCCCTAAACTACAAACCCCAGGATTCCATAGGATGTTGAAAGTGGAATAATAGCACTATAACAGTACCTAAGTACCTAATCTAGGATTTTGGTGGGGTGGAGCTGTTGCTCAGTGATCAGCAACTTTTGGCCTTTGCCCTGGAGGCAAAGGGTGCTTTGTTGTGGGGACAAGAGAGAGAGAGAGAGAAAGAAAGAGAGAGAGAGATTGAGAGAGAGAGAAAGCTAAGGCGGTGGCGGCAGGCAGGCCATGAGAGTGATGGTGGAGGCAGCAGTGATGCTTTCTGCTCTGAGGTGCAGTTTTGGGCCTGACTCACCAAGCCCCTGACCTGGCAGTGGCAGGTCCTGTCGGAAATGAGGTGACGCTGAGGGACTCACAAGCCCTTTCTCTCCTGCTCCTTGCTTCTGCACTAAGCGGTGCCATGCCTTGCACCTGCAGGAACTGGCAGCACTGCATCCAGGCACTGGTGGCCATGATTTATGTTGTGGGGCTCTTGGTAGCCATGTCACTGTGCCTGTGGACATTGCAGAAACTGGAGGTTGGAATCCATACCAAGGCATGGTTTATAGTTGGAATCTTTTTATTGATGATAATACCAATATTGCTTTGGGGAATATTGCAGCATTTAGTTCATTATACTGAGGCAGAATTACAGAAACCAATAATAAGGATTCTATGGATGGTGCCAATTTACAGTTTAGACAGTTGGACAGCATTGAAGTATCCCACTATTGTAATATATGTGGATGCTTGTAGAGAATGCTAAAAAGCATATGACATCTATAATTTCATGATATTTCTTTCAAACTACCTGACCGATTGGTATCCAAATGTAGTGTTAATCATAGAAGCCAAAGATCAGCAGAACTATCTGCCACCACTGTGTTGCTGTCCAACATGGGCTACGGGAGAGGTGTTGTTCAGGTGCAAGCTCAGTGTTCTTCAGTATAAAGCTGTCAGACCATTCACCGCTATTATTGCTTTAATCTGTGAATTGGTTGGTGTAAATGATGAAGGAAGGATTTTGTTGATGTCTATTGCTTTGTCTGTACTTTTGTCTTGAAAATACTCTGTAAATCTTATAAATGCATTTTTTAAAAAACCCAAACAGATAGTTAAGAGTTGAGTGGTTCTTTAGACTCTAAAACACCTATTTTATTGTTCTTTCATAAGAAAGGGAATCAGTTTGTTCCTTAAATGCCAGAAAGGTATTTACACAAAGATTACATCCAAACTGCTGTATGCAGTGGCCATTTGGATTGAGGCTATTAACTCCGAGCTTGATAACTTTCAAGCAAAATTCCTCAATGCCTCTATATTTCTTGATGTGTCCATAACTCAGTGCTACTACTGGAAACAGGAGAAAGCCCTCTCTCTACAAGGGCCTGGATCTTAGTGTTCAAACAATGGCTTAAATCATTTGTCTTTAAATGTGGCAAAGGTCTAGTAGGTCACTTTGCATTGGATAACTGTCTTGGCAAGTGGTCCAAGTACATAGTCCACAAAATGGTCACTGTTGGCCTCTCTCCATTCTTGCTTCTTAATTTGGGTCATGAGACAGCACTAAAATCTATTCTGCAAAGATTATGAGATATTGCTTTTTGTAATCTTTGGGCTAATTCCATCTCATCTTGCTTCTTCAGTGCTATAAAAATCCAGTTTGTAGGGTCCTTCTGTCAGGCTACCTATTTAAATAAGTTAACTGGACCAAACTATTGCATATTATTTACTGCACCCAGATGCAATGCTTTCTCCTCAGAATTAGTTTTTAGTAGATACACTTGGTTACCTTCTTCTGCAAGACTTTGCCCCTGTGGGTAGCAAGATGTTGAAACATGTCACGTATTTTGCTATCCTGCATTCTTTTTATAGTCAAAGTTGCAATTATTTGATCCCTCCCTTACCGAGCTGTATGCCAGGCCATTCAGAAAAGTTTTATGTAAAATTCCTGTTGGAGGACATATGTCCAAACATAACACTATCAGTTGCCAAATTTCTGTCATTAATAAAATCAGAGAGAGGAACTATGTCAAGATACTGGGAACATCCTATAAGATCAATCCAATTTTATTGTGTTAATGAGGCAGAATTAATGAGCACCTATCTATATTTTGCCTAATAATCCATATTGTTTATAATTTTAATTTATTGTATGCACTTATATCCTATTTTTAGTAGGCGTATCTTTCTTATATGTAATATTGTACAATTTGGATGGTTTGTTATGGTGGGTCTATGGACCGTAAAATAAAGTTTGCTTGCTTATAAATGTGTGAATGCTCAAGGCAAGGTATACATTTTCTTACTACAAGTCTCAGGAGATGGGAAAGGCCACTTTTTTTTTTGTTTTGTTTTTTGAGATTGTTGAGTTCACTGAAATTTCTCTCCATCCTTCACCAAAACCTAATCATGTACCTGATACACATTCCTAAATGCTAGTTATACAAACAGTAGCAACAGTAGCAACAACAACAAATTCCTACTATCAGAAATATGCAAACATAAACATTTTTGTGGCTAGAATGAATTTGTATGATCAGCATGGCTTCCTCCTCCTCAGCATTAGGCATAAACTAATGCCTTCTTTATGAAGTAATCAATGGATACAATTCAAAATTTTAAACATGTCTAAACTCACATTGAAGTTGACAACCAAATTCACAAGCAAGTCCCATTCATTTTAAAGGGACATGAAATGCACCTAGTTTTTACTTTCCAATCCAATCTGTTGAAACTTAACTAGAGAAACAACTGTTTTTAAAATACTTAAAAAATGAAAATGAAACATAAGTCTAATCTAGGAGAAGATTCAAAAAAGCACAGTTACAGTTCAGGTCTCTGGCAATTCCATATTCTGAAAGGTCTCCCTAGGGTGTGGAAAGGCTAGTAGAATAGTAGGGGAAGCGGCTACACCAGCCCACACATATTTATTGAGAAACCTGCTTAAGGTGAATAGACATTATTTCCAAGAAACCGCTGTAAAGTCTTCAATTTCATTCCTGTCATTCTGTCCTTGCCTTCTGCTTGGGTTAAAGCAGCACTGTTCTATAAGTCAGGTCACAAGACTGTAATAAAAAGAGAGACAGAGTTTCATCAGCATGATAAAAATGCAAAATTTGTAATGTTCCCAAGTGGCCATTGGATGCTAGGTTTCCATAATCCTAATTGCACTTTCTCATAAACAAATAGGGTAGATATTAGTACTTACTGGCTCTCCTCCTTTCCCAGTGCAATGTTTTTCTATACTGTTTGCCTTTGGTGTTGTAAAAGGTGCAGTCCTTCCTTCTGGCCCTCTCCACTATTAAGCAGATCCCACTTTATGTTAGAAAAGGTGTGGGGAAAGCATGGCCTGTTGGTCACAGGTAGCCCTTGAACCTTATTTTGCATCCCCATGGAGACCTCCAAACCTTAACACCCTGAAAGGGAAAATTAGGGGGCACTTTTTCACTTGAAAAGGATCCAAATTGCCCTAAACTATGCGGAAATGTGGCAGTTTCGATTAAGTCACCCCCTATTAAAAAAAATGGTCAAAAACAGCCAAAGAATAAACAAAATTGGTGGTCAGAATTTCTTGCTGTGTGCCTAGGAGGTATGGTACAATCCTTGCAAGATACAACCCTTTAAGCAGTTGCCAGCCCTGTGTTAAATGAAGGATGCATGGGGTGAATGTGTTTGATTTTGTGAAAAGATGCATATTTTATTCCCTATGAGAGTGTTTCAACTGTAGATCCCTGGAAAGCCCATGTGACACCATCAGCACCAAACTGACTGGCAGAACAGCTACATTCATTGCATTGGAGCATTTGGAGGAAATGTAGACTATACACACAATTACAAAATAACAATTTTAATAATCACCATCATTATCATCATCTAAAAATGCACTTTTTATTTTGACTTTTTTTTCCTTCTCTGTGAAAAGAAGATCCTTCAGTTTTCCTTGGCTACTATACTGTACTTGATATCCATGATGCTTTTTTTTTTTTTTTTGCATAGCACTACAGTGCAGATAACCATAAATGGAATCTAATCATGTTATAGCTAATTAGTAAATGTGAATTAAAGAAAGGGCTTATCTCTTGGGCAGCTTGCAAAAAGTTTTTAGGTGAGTAAGTAATTCTCTTGGGATGTAGGCTGCCTGGCAGCCTGTGCCTTAACCAAGATGTCACATTTCAGTGCGGGAAGATAACCTGAGCTGAGCAAATCTGCATACCCAGTGAGAGGGACTCTTACACAATAAGAAACAAGCAGCATACTTCATTTGAGCCCAGAAAGCTTTGTAGGTGAGGAGAGCCAAACAAAATCCAGAAATAATAACTACACACACACACACACACACACATACACACACAAATCCCTTCTTGCTCTTATCTTGTTTTAGGTATGGCTCGAGTCCCAGTTTAATACAACCACAACCTCTTTTAATTCTGCAGCTTATAAAATATCCATGACACTTCGTTGAAGAATGGTTGGGTAATCAGGGATTACTTTTTCAGGGTTACATTTTCAGTAAGTGATTTTGAATAACCTAAATGTTGTTGCTGTAAAGTTTGATTTATGAGTATTGCCAGGTTATTTGTTGCTGGGTGCTTCCAAGTCATTTCCCACTTCAACCTATTATAGGATTTTCTTGGCAATGTTTGTTTGAAGGGGTGCTGGGTTGCCTTTATCTTCCTCTGAGACTGAAAGAGTGTGACTTGTCCAAGGTGAGCCGGTGGGTTTCCATGGCAGAGTGGGGATTTGAACTATGGTCTCCAGGGTTATAGTCCAGTGCTCAGACCACTATACCACACATTGGCTCTCTGTTGTATTATACTTTATTTTATTTTATCTGCTTACCTGTGAAAACAGAAGAACGTTTCTTTGCAGATTTACAATGTAATTTTACTCATCTCCATCTCCACGAAAAGCAGTATAGTCACCATATATACTGTGGTACTGCAAATTCTCGCTCTCCCTGTTGACTAACCTTGAGAGATTCTTGTAACATGACATACTATCTGTTAAAAAATAATATAAAGTTTTCTCTTTTAGTACAAGGTCAGGAGACTGAACAGGCCTAAAGACTGGATTGATGGCAAGATTAAGATTTCTTTCATTTAAGGAGGTGGAAATAACAGTGGAATGAATATAAAACAGCAGCGTGTCCACATCTCATGTCTACAAGGACAGTCTTGAATGTGGTTGTGCAGTGATCTGAAAAAGCAGAGATTAAAGTTTACTTATTTTATGGTCTCAAACAGATGTGGGATAAGCAAGGACCAAGTGTATATATATTCATCTGAATTTCTTTTGATTTTTTTTTCCTGAAGCCAATCACCCTGCTGAACCACCAAGTGAATTTAAATGAATAATTTGCTAACCTATTAGTTGCCAGAAGAACTCACTGGCTGTAGAAAAAGGTCTCCCCTATCTCTGTGAGGCAACCATTTCTGTGATATGAGGGCTGTTCTGCCGGTATAGTGACAGTATGTTTTCTCCTCTGTAACTGAAGTATAGGATTGTTCTGTTAGTCTGCAATCCTGTATCTATTATCTTGGTGGAAAAATCAATTGAACTCAGTGGGACTTATTTTGGGTAGGTTATATATCAAACTCTAGTGAAAAACAATTCAGATAAATAAGATTAATGACTGTTTGTTTTATGATAGTGCTGCTGTATCAATTAAATACTTAAAAACAGCAAAATAGTTTTGTGAAGGGTCAAAAAGCTGTATCAGTAAAGCTGACCTTGTAATGTGGGAATAATTAAATATGTAGGGGTAAAATTATACAGACTGTTGAACCTTAACAAATTTTGCTTGTGTATCTTCTGATATACTATAGAAAAGGGTAAGGGAAAGAACTGAGATCAAGAAATATTCTATGTCAGTGGGATAAATCTGATGTTGCTACTATCTAAAGGTATCTCAAAAAAATCAATGAAATTTTTGTGTATTGTATATGAATCCTATTCCATCTACAAGGAAATAACGTCTGATTAATTTTGTTGACAGCTTAATTACATTTGTATCTTTTCTATGAGGTGAATTTTTTAGCAATGTTTGTTTTAAATGTTATAAGCTTCCTTGAATCTCAAACCTAGGAAAAAGGTAGAATGTAACTAAATAGAAATAAACAAATAGTCAAAATAAATAATTTAGCCCAGTACCTCTGTAAGAACCAGTTCCAAACTAAAGTCAGGAACTTCAATAAATCAGATTAAAACGATAGTTTAGCTGAGAAGTCTGGATCAGCCTTTTCACTGTTGGAGGGGTGAGAGGAAAGAACTTTCCCAAGTTCAGAATAAAGTTCAGGTAGCACAGCATTCTTGCAATCCAAAG
Source organism: Ctenosaura bakeri (assembly GCA_948474755.1). NCBI lineage: Eukaryota > Metazoa > Chordata > Lepidosauria > Squamata > Iguanidae > Ctenosaura > Ctenosaura bakeri. The sequence continues at coordinate 49,916 of CAOLHI010002980.1, forward strand.
TATCCAAATGGAACTGTAGACATTGAAATTAGGTTCCATGTGCTGTTGGAAACAATGCTGTATTGCCATTATATTGTAAGATATTTTCTGAACTGATTGCATCTGAACAGACTCTTCCATTCACGTTCTGAGCTTATGAGTGTAGAAATGGATATTGTAAAAGGAGAAGGAAGTCAATTCAGAAAGATGAAGGATTTAGCTGTAGTTCTGGTTTTCCTTCATGTTTCATGCTGACGAAACAAATCTTTTCCCATTCCTGTTTGTCATTGTAATGCATTTCACATTTCCATTTCCCCTAATGCCACATTCAGCTTTTAGTAGATTGCCATTATCCCATCTTATCTCAATTAACAAAGCAAATGTGAGGAGAGCAGGATATAAATCAATTCTCCATGTAAACCAGTATACCTTGCAGATTGAGTTTTCATGACCAATAGATATTCCCTAAAGCTCTGGTGGTAAAGTGATTTCTTCTTATTAGGAAGTATGGTTAAAATGTAAATACACACTCCATTACCTTTGGTTTTGTACTATTTCTATAGAAAGGGGGAGAACCGGAAGCTTCTTCACTAAAATATCCTACATTTATCTGAACAAACATGGCAACCAATGGGCAGGATTCGATGCCAGGATCCCCTTTACAAACATATGCTGGTAGTGAAGCTACTGTCTTTGGAATAAGGAACTTGATTGTCCTATTTAAATCAACAGTAGGTTATTTTAAAAACAGTGAAATTTGCTTCTTTGGATGATAATGATGGTGATATTGTTGATGATGGATGTTATTGATGCCAAACCTTTATCCTGTTATTGGGATTTAATTCAGCTTACAAATTAAAATGATTATAGTAAAAGTTAAAGATGTACAAAAAGTCAGCAATAAAATAGAAATTAACTGTTTTAATGTTTAATATTTAAAAAATATTAAAATAATTGAAAACAAATATCTACAAAGGATAAAAAGTAGTTAAAAACAGAATTTGAAACAATACAGTACCCCCTTAAATGCCCTTTCCTTAAAAACCTCCAGTTGTAAAAGCCAATTGGAACAGAAGAGTCTTTGCTTGCTGATGGAAAAACAACTAGGGAGGAACCTTGCTACCCCCACCGCAACCCAGAGCAGCCATTGAGAAGACCCTATTTCACATCCACACCAGCTGTGCCCAAGAAGTTGGTAGTGAGACTGAAAAAAAGAAGATCTGCTAGGGATTTCAAGGTCCGGGCAGACTCATAGTGAGAGAGACAGGGCATTTCTGCCTTACACTGTTCTAGTGCTATTATTCCACTTTCAACCTCCTGTGGAATCCTGGGGTTTCTAGTTTGCTGAGTCAAAGAGTTCTCCGACTGAGAATTCTAAAGGCCCCTCCCTAAACTGCAAACCGCAGGATTCCATGGGATGTTGAAAATGGAATAATGGCACTAGGACAGTGTAGGGTGGAAATGGCCATAGTCTATCAGAAAGCTTTGGGCTAAGCTATATAGGGCTTTATTGGTTACAACCACTACTGTGAATTCTGTCTGGTGACAGATTGGGAGGTTGATCTTAATACAACAGAAGCTGTTACTCCACAACTGTTTCTCCTTTTCCAGTTTTCCTTTTCTTAATATATTATCCAATATATGCTAGATATTAAGTTTGTAAACATCATATGTTTGCCTTGTACTGAGTCTCACTGACATAATTCTTCTGTCTATATTTTCTTTGCTGCTCTGTGATAGACTTCTCCATGATCTTTGGAACATAATCACTAATGCTTTTGCGGGAAATCTGTCTATTCCAGCATTGGGCTACGGTTACAGTGGCAGGGAGCAGTTTTCTGCCTAGTTTTTGGCTTAGCATGCTACCAAAAATGCCATTAAAAAAAATCGAAAAAAACCCTGGAAATAGGCAGAAGTTCATTAAAAAAAAAACCAACTCATTGTTGATGTTTAACAGAGCAGGGGTAACCTGCTTTTCTTTTGAAAAGCTGACATTGAAATGAGCCGATGCACCTATTTATTTAGGCCAGAAAAAGGGTAGTCTAGGTAGTCTGGAATGAGTGTCAAGGGCTACAGAAACAGTCTTGGGTGCCACATGTAGCCCAAGGGTTGCACTTTGCCCACTCCCTGGCTTATGGAGATACAATGGGCTGAAAGTACAGGCTGACCATTCTCTAGAAAGGGGTAACTGAAAGAAGGATCAAAATGCTATATGCCTCTGGGTCATTTTGCCTGATAGATTCTCCCCACTCCATGATACTTCTTCTCCTGTTCAAGTTTCCTGACTTTATGCCCTATTGGCCTATATAAGACAAGCTGTGTATCCTTTGGTGAATTGTCCTTGTTGGGAGAATATAAATCAGTTCTATATATGCAGCTGCTTCCTGCGGCACTGAACATAAGAGCTATTAATACAAGACAGCACCCAGTGGTTAATAACTATTCCAAGTCTTTCACTCTCTTATACCTCTCAGCTCACCATTCTTTTCTGGGAACTGACAGCTGCTTCATTTAAAAAAGAAGCAGCAGCAGCAGCAGCAGCAGCAGCAGCAGCAGGAGGAGGAAAGAAAGAAAGAAAGGAAGGAAGGAAGGAAGGAAGGAAGGAAGGAAGGAAAGAAAAGAAAAGGAAAGAAAAGAAAAGAAAAGAAAAGAAAAGAAAAACTTGCAGGATGAATATGAAAGAGTTTCATGGCTGCCACAGAATGAACAAATCTCATTTCATGAAGCTTTTCAAAGTGATCTTCTCTGTGTCCCCCCCCTTCTTTCTTTCATTTTCTCTCTCCCCACCACCACACAGCCCTTTTTGATGCTCTACAAGGCTTTCTTCCAGCCTAGGCTGCAGTTTGGGCAGTTTGGCTCTTCTGCTCTTGTTATCAGCCCACCTCCTCCTAATATTTCCACCTAATATGCGGGGACAGAGATTAAATCTGCTGAGCTGAATCTCAAGGTTTCAGGCTCCAACAATTAGGGGTGGACTCAGCTTGTTGGAGGCCAGGCTGTTTTCTTCTGCTCCTTTTTGGGTTTACTCTTCTGTTCCAGAGAAATCTTGGTTGGTTCCCTCTTTATATGAAAAGTCCTATGTCCCATTTACTCACCAATACCACTAAAAGTCCCTTCAGATTGTTGGACTTCACACAATTGCTACCATGTTAGCCTGCTCCAAACTCCTTGTCTCACATATACAGATCAAAGAATTTCATGTTGTTTGGACAAAGGCAGAGAGGTGACATTTATAACATTCCTTGTCCTGTTTACCATCAGTCCCACCAATGTTTGTATCTGAAAGAAGCAGCAGAGGAAATATGTGAATTCAAGCTGAATTTGCTAGAATATTTCATCTCATCTTTAAGTATTACAGCCTGAGCAGGTGCCAGAATCATGTAGCTCTCCAAGTGCTGTTGGACCACAAATTCCATCAGTTGCAGTCAGTGTGGACAGTGGTGAGGAATGCTGGGAGTTGCAATTTAGCAACATTTAAAGGGGCATATAATTCCCACATCTGGCCAAGTCCAGTTTTTAGTTCCAGCTGAAGTAGACCTGTTGAATCATTAGAAACCTGGTAAGTCAACAGTCATGCAAATTCCATTTATTCAGTGGGTCTACTCTAATTGTGAGTGGCAACTGGATTTAAGTCTGTGAAGCTATGATCAGGACCCTGTTGTTGACAGACATAGATATAAACGTGGCTCATGCACGCATATGCCTCTTTTTGTATAGGCCACAGGGATGATTCTCTAGCTCAGGGCTTTCCAAATGGTGTGCCGTGACAAGTTAGTGTGTCACCTGAAATATGTAGGGGTGTCACCTACAATCTTGGAAATGTATGTTATTGTTTATAAATCATATATTTTTAAAAAATATATGAAAGGTTTTCATGAGATATGTTGTGTCCCCATACATTTTGTTCCTACTATTTATGTATGTGTCTATATCTCTTAGAAAGGGTTAGTTTAACTAACTTTACTAGTTTGCTAGTAAAACTGAAATTACTGTGTCACAAAATGATGCATGTCTAAAAAGTGTGTCACCAACATGAAAAGTCTGGAAAGCTCTGCTCTAGCTACTCTAACACACTATAATGGTATAGCCCTATATTACACATTGTTATAGTACTATATGGCAACATCCAATGGAATCCAGGGATTGGCAGTTGAGGGTTGCATTCTGTCAAATATTGAGATTTCTTGTATCTAGCTTTCTATACCAAAGTACCTGATGACTCCTTATATTAAAAATTCCAGGATTCAGTGTAATGTAGCCACGGCAGTTAGAGCAGAATCATAGTGCTATAATTGTCTAGTGTCAAAGAACCTCCAAGTCATAGCCCTACTGCTGCTCAATTTTAGATGGCTTTAGCAGGTTATTATATCCATTTAAAAATAATAAAAGTAATATTCCAAGATTTGCTTCCTTCTGGCAGTGACTCTGCAGAATTAGAGTAGAAAAGGCTGAGGTTTTTGCCAAAGGCAGTAAGAGACAGAGGCCCTTTCTGCATCATATCCCATTAGTGTGTTCTTCCATTACAATCCCAGCATTGCCATTTGTATGATGGTAGCAGGTTAGAAACACACTCTTCTGCACCCTTCCACTTAAAGTGGATGCATAGTGGTATTGCAACTGGTGTTCCTTCTGCACTACAGCATCCTTGGCTACTCCCTTTCTCCTGCCTTCCCCCCACCCCATTGACTGGTCAGTTTTTTATTTTTTTTGGAAGCCGTACTAGCATAGCAATGTTGCAATGGCATGACACACCAGTACACTATTGCACTTTTGCATTATAATGCTTAAAAATGTTTTTTTTTTCTAAAAAAAAAAGTTTTAACTCAAAGAAGAAATTTAAAACAAACACAGACAGGTGATAAAGTTACCATGCCATGAGAGTAGCTGAGTGAGGAACAAGCAGGGCACATCCACACCCTGCCCACTCCTGGATCTGGGAGGACAGGAAGCACTATCAAGCACTATTATGGGGTTGAAGCACTAAAGGAGGCTCTTAATGGATTTTTTCTGGAAATGATATACAATGCTTGGGGATTGGATAGCAACAATGTCATGTGGTAGCATGACTCCTGGACCAGAAACAACCCACTACTGTTGCGGGATAGCGATGTCCTGTGGAAATGGCCAGGGACAGCAGAAAAAAGTGAAATCCTGCATTGTTTTAAATTAGGCTAGGTTTGAGAAAGAGATCTGCAGATCACCACTGCCTGAGATGGAGCAAGCTAAGGTTAAATATCAAACAACTTGAAGTTAAGTGGTTCAGCCAGATGCCAGAGGTGGTATGTGTGATTAATACAAGGTAGTTTGCCATAAGTGGAAACAAAAACAATCATGGCTCTCCCACTTTGCTTTCTGGTTCATCCCTGAATTCAGCACCAAAAAAATCACTGGATACAAGAAGTACTTTGGCTGCCAACTCATGAGTGTCAAAGGCCTTGCTCAGAAAGGAACAGCTGGCTAGTTGTTTTCTCCATAGGAAGGAAAGACCATCCCTGTTTTTCTTTTGTATGATTTGTCAGTCTCTCACTGTACAAACAAAAAGAAACTCTAACCCTCTTTCCTAATAGGACTGTCATTTCACATCTAATTCTTTTTTCTTAATGCCTTGCTTATTGTTTTCTCTTCTCTCTTTCCTCCAGTAGAAGCAAAGTAATTCACATTTTGCTAATTGTGTTGCCAGACTCATTGTTCTGTGCCAGATCATCTCAAAATATCAATTCCTTGCATTTCCCTTTTCAAATTAAAAAAAAAAATCCTTTAACTTCTTTCCACACATTGTTTATCCTGAGGCTTGCAGATTACATAATGAGACAAAAAAGTGCCTATTTCCAACCCCCCACTGTGTGTTAATTAAGAATGTGTTTGGGAGGTAAGAGATTGCTGCTAAGGTTCAATTGATTTGATTTTGGATGGTCCACAGACACCGAACGCTTATAATCCTTCATAAGCAAATGCACATTCATGAAATAAACTTGGCAGTCACTTACAGAACACACTGAGTGTAATTAAGAAATGAAAACATATTAGTGGCTACTATTTTGCATAATCACCACTCATGAGCAGCTACTCCTTGCAGCGAGCAGGAAAGCATACTTTCTGAGACAAAATGCTAATTTAGCATTACTGCTATGTGAAAATTGTTCCTCGAGGTGTCTATCAGCACCATAGGCTATAGCAGTTCTCATCCTATTACCAACTGCTATCTTGGCTTGCTTATTGTAAAGTGAAGGCACAGCAGATAGGGTTCCAAGTCAGTCACTATTTTCTTTTTCAACATGTGTGAATGCTTGATTAATATTCTCCTCCTTTTATATTTTCCTTGTTTTTGCAGCTTGAATGAGAGGGCACCTCAGTTCACTCTCAATATCCTAGGCTCTGTGATTTATCTGTGTTGGGAACTGTGGTGCCATCTCATTCAAACACTCATAGGAGATGGCGTGACTCATATAAAAGATAAGAATGGTCAGTAAAGTAGAAAGAAGTAGGAAAAGAAGAAGAGCATATTACAGGTGAATAGACTCACTCAGGAAAAGCATGACCTTGAGTTTGCTAACAGAGCTGTTGATGACCATGACTCATGGATGCCTCTCATTCATAAGATTGCCATTAGTCGAAGCCAACTTGAAAGTAATTAACAATGACAGGACTAACTAATGGGATTGCCAGCCCCAACTTATGGGTTGGATGTCCTTTTATACCCAAATATTGAAACCTGATTATTCAATAAAGGTCCTTTTTGCACACCACCTCCAACCTGCAATGGCCACAGGATTGCCATAGGATCACAATGACAGTTCTGCATGATATCATTGTGATTCTGTGGTGATCCCATGGCAACTCATTGCAATCTCAGATTAAATCATTGTTGGGTTTATCACCTCCTGCCTCCCTCCCACACTTACTGTCATGCAGAATAGCCTGGGAAACTGCCAGGCTGCGCTATAGAAGGGAAAGGCAGAGCCATGGCACTTCCTCTTGTCCAGTAGGCAGCCAGTGTGGAGGGGGGACGTGACAGAGTGCTTCCCTCCCAGAAGAGGCTTTCCCTGGATCTCCACATGAAAAAAAGTAAGTTTTGGAAAGGGTCAAAGTTGAAGCCTCTTTCAGTCCAATTTTTTTTCTTGGTTACTCTAATTTTCCACAGCAGGATGCAATAATAATGATAAGTCCTCAGAAATGACAAAATATAATAGACGTATTACAAATCACACTATGATGTCTATATGGAAAATGTGGGTATGCTCTACTAGCATTTGTCTGAAAAGTCTTGACATGTCCAGCTGCTAGCAAACTTGTGCACAAAGGTGGATCAGCTATGCCCACTACTTTCCATATAGTACTGGTACAGTTGTAGATAAAACTGTACCAATGTATTTTACAGATCACTTATCCCTAATGTAGGGGATAAGCAACCTTTAAATTCCAATAAGAGATACAGTATTTAAAATACAGTACTACATAATTACTAAATTATATGTTGTATATTGTAGTATATTACAGTGTGTTATATATTGTAAACAATAGCATGTCTTATGAACATGTCTTATGAATATGTCAAAAGAGTATATTATATGTTGTATATTATGGTATGTTATAGTATATTTAATATTGTAAAACATTAACAAGCCTTATGAAATAAATTTTTTAAAAAAAAATACAGTAAGAGAAAAAAACTGGTGCCACTTATAGAGCAAGTCCTCAAGACCTTGGCCCTTTCCATTCTACACATCTGACGGAATCCTGGGGTTTGCAGTTCAGGGAGGGGCATTGAGAATTCTCAGCTAGAGAGCTTTTTAGCCCAAGTAAAATACAAACCCCAGAATTCCATAGGATGTTGAAAGTGGAATAACAGCACTATAACAGTGTAGTGTGTAAAGGTCCCTTCTTGTCTCTTACTTTTGACCCACAGAGAGTTGCCATCAAAATCAATAATCAGTAAAACCTTGCTTAAGCAAAAATAAACAGAGAGGACTCAGCATTTAATTCATTTTAGATGGGTCACTCCAAGATCTGAGAAAGGCATTTTGAGGTGCATAGTCAATGAAAAGGGAAAGAAAAAACAGTTGCAACCACTACCAAGGTTGCAATGAAATCTGTGATTTTGACTTCCAAGAGAAAAACATTATGCACTTCCAGTGTGACGTAGGGGACCTGAATATGTCAACTATTCTGAAGAACCAATGTATTGACCAATGTCAGTAGTGTGAATGCAGAACTGGGATCCCATCTGTGGATGGGGTCTTGGCAGACAAGGACATGATACTAAAGAAGATGCAGTATCAGTACTTGGAACAGAATACTGTAGTCATTAACAGACAGCACTAAGGCTAAGTGCCAGCAGAATCTAAAGCTGAGAATAAATCCTTCAAATAGGGGAAGCTTCCTTATACCAACTGAATCCAACTAATTGTTCACCTCAACCCAGTAGTATTCTGTACTGGTGGTAGCTTTCTAGGATCTGAAACACAGGCCATTTTTACATCAATTGTTGCTTAGTCCTTTTTGAAAAAGAAACTGGAAGGGAAGGTCAGTGAGAGCTACCTACCCATCTGATCCTTCTTCCAGTCACTCAATAGGAAGACTTATTCTTGAAGTCCTTATTCTTGAAGCAGGAGTAGTAATTGTATGTCCCTTTAAATTGGACTGCATCTCCCATAAGCCTATGGCAATACAACCAGTAACAAAGGATTCCCAGAGCTGTAGTTCAGTACCTAGAAGGCAGCACAATTTCCATCTTTGCCTCAAAGAAACAGAGTAATGAACCTGCATCCCAGACCATACACTTGAAGTCATGGATTCTGGAGACTTCTGAAAGCCAGAGGTCTGTCTCCTATTGCTTAATGGAAAAGACCCTAAATTTTCATTGTTATTCTTACCTCTCTGGCTGATTTCTTGACATGACATTTGCTGGTACTGTGTGACAGCACCTATTCTTACTGCTGGTCTGGAAATCCCAGCTTGGAAAATTATACTTTTGGACTATGGTTCTCAGAATCCCAGAGCCAGCATGGCCACTGGGTATGCTGGCTTGGATATTCTCAGAGCCATAGTCCAATTTCCCAAACTCTAATTTAGATTGGGAGAAGGTATTCCCAATATTCCCTTAATGCATATCTCTTTCCCTTTCCAATGAAAGATCCTTATGCAATTATAGACATAATAAGCAGGAATTTAAAAACTTTTAAATCTCTTGCATTGTTGTTGTTCTTGTTGCTGTTTATTATTATTATTATTATTATTATTATTATTATTATTATTATTATTATTTTCTTTGCTTTATTTCCCCTATGCCGTCTTTGGTATATACTACAAAGAAAAAATTGCTTTTGCAAGCTCCAGGCCTTCTGTGAAACTGCAATACAAACTAAAGCTATAAAGATGAATGAAGGCTTAAACAAGAGAGTTTAAAACTATTTTCCTTCAGTTTATTTAAGCTTCTCAGCAGTGGTAATTAGAGGTCATAGGAAGGCCGTTTATATTTTTAGAGACTAAACTGCTGAGCCGGGTGCTATCAGCACCGTATATGAGACTGTTGGTTGGTTTTCCTCAGCTCAACAGAATGCATCATCTCCTTGTCATGCTGCTCTTTTCATATTACTAACAGGGACAAATACTGCTGAACCAAAATGAGCAATAAACAGCCTTAATATGAAAATTGTAAAGAAGCTTTTTAAACATAACACCACCCATCAGCAAATTCCACATGAAACACATGGTGTGAGACCATAAATTCAACTGACAAAAAGAGAACATAGAGTTCCTGCTTCTGGCAATGATGTTGAGGAGTTGGTGGGTAGGTGAAGTGGAGAGATTTACATGTTTATTTATCTACCTGATAACTTTCCCCAGTGTTGTCTATGGTGCTAGTGCATTTAACATTTTCTATGGCTCATCCAGACATCTCTGTTACCCCCGTCACATACCTGTACATCATTATGCTCTGGAATATCTTCTCATCTTAGGGGAGGGATAGAAAATGTGTGGTCCTCCAGAAGTCATTGAGCACGCTGGCTAGGATTGATGAGAGTTGCAGTCCATCAGTGTCTGGATGACCATATATTCCCTGCTCCATGCCTTAAGTAATCCATGTCATGCATCATTGTTCCCCCACAAGCTTGGATTCTTCAGCTCAAGTAATATTTCTTTTTTTGAGACTTTCCTGGGGTTTCCACACTAGACATTTTCTCCAGAAACAAAGACCATTTCTGCACTACACCATTAGGGTGCTATTATTCCACTTTCAACATCCTATGGAATCCTGGGCTTTGCAGTTTAGGGAGGGGCATTTAGAATTCTCAGCTAGAGAACTCCTGGGCCTCAATAAACTGCAAACCTCAGAATTACAGAGGATGTTCAAGGTGGAATAATAGCACTATAACAGTGTAGGGCGAAAAGGCCCAAACTCCCTTCACTTAATTTTTACAGAGCACTTAAATGACCTTTTAAAAATAAGTCACTGATTTTCAAAATTTACTTTAAGTCATGTCTTGAAAGAAAACTTTTAAAAGATGGTGTATAGTGGTATTTAACTCCAGAAAAGTGTCCAAAATTAGTTTTCAGCTAAATGTTGGAAATGCAACCAGGTAGATGGGACTTTTTTCATATGTGGTGGACATGTGAAAAAGCAAAGAGATTTTGAGTAATGATGCATTCACTGATGGAGGACATTTTGAAGATATAAATTCAACTGAAATCCAAATTTTTTTTACTGGGACCAGATAAATAAGAACTTTGTAAGAATTATACAGTGTATGACAATGATGTCAATAGTACTTTATGCTCAGAAATTGAAAGATCCCATGACACCACCCAGGATGATTGGGTGATGAAATTGTTGGCTATGGCTGAGATAGACAAATTGGTGACTTGATTAAAGAAGGGTCTATGAATGAGTTTAAGAAATAATTGAAGAAGATTATAATGTTTCTAAGAGGTGTTGGGGGGTGACGTGCAACGGTAGGATTTGAATAGTATGCCTAGAAATAATACTGTAAAATATTGCATTTACCATATCACAGTATTATTACACGTAACAAAGTAAAGAGTAATTATATTACCAGCATAAATGTAGTTAAATTTTATATAACCAGTTTTGTAGATTAGGAATAATTAGGAATAATTATTTAGTTACAGTCATTTTATTGAACTTTGCAGAAGTGTATTAAGTAACCATAAATAACTGCTCTGTGGTGGGTTGGAAGTCATGTGTGTGCCATTTATATCTCTGTGGTGTTTTTTTTTCTTTGTTTGTTAGTTTGTTTAGATGGAAAAGTTAGTATAAAAGAGTTATCAGAGAGACTAGAGTAACACTCACTGTTATGTCCTTCCAGAGGCTGGTAGAGATTTTTTAAATTTGTGCCCCAGTGTCCTGGTATACCACAAATTGCTCTCAGGGGCACTATGGGATAATTCTCACTCCTGCTTTTACAGCCAGCTCAGTTCCATTCACTTGGTTGCTGCTGTGGCAACTTAGTCTTGAGCAAGATGTTTACTGTCACAATGGAAGCTGCTGGTACTTCTTCCATTTCTTCCTGGGTTGTGAGGTGAGAAACAAGAGATGGGAGCTCTCTTGCTAGAAAAGCAGCCCACAGCCATTTCCATACACATTCTTGGCACTGCTTCAACAAATGCTCTTGCCACTCCCATCTCACCTTGCACCCACTAGAGGAAAGAGGAATCAGCAGCCTCCATCATCAGAATCATTGCTAAAGCAACATGGATTGAAGAAAATGTTGTTGCTGGTGCACACCAGAGACCCTGATAGAGACCCTGTTTAATCTTCCTCTTCCGCTTCTTCTTGTGTGTACACTTTGATTTGTCACCTAAGCAAAGGCAACAAGCAGTAGCAGCTCTGTTGAAACCTTTTTGCATTTATAGCTGCTGAACTGGCAGATGGACTAGTCTTAACAATAACAGTCACATTGGCAGGGGGAGAAAAAAGGAATGAGGAGTCCCCTTTCAGTTCCTGTGTGTGTGTGTTTGTGTGCATGTGTGTGCACATTGTACACTTCTCTTTCTTTCCTCTTTGTTTGGTCTTTTGGTGCCCTCAGAGCTTCCCTGCCCTTGCTTTTGGAGGAGGAGAAGGAGGAGGGCAAAAGATTGGGGGAAGTGGAATTCCATTCCAAATACTTTGTTTAACATGGGTAGGGACAACAATAACATCCTTTGTTTAGGGACAACAATAACATCCAGTGTTAAGGTTTTCAGTACACTGATGTAGGAGACCTCTGCATGGAATGCAAGGGTGAGGGAGAGAATGGAGGATAACATGGTTTGAGATTATTTTGGTGTTAACTTGGTTGGGGGTTAACATCTAGATATTAGGATTTTCAGTGCACTGATCTGGGATAGTTTTGCATAGATGGATTAGTGCATCAAACCAAGAGAAGAGATTATGATAAGTTAATTCTCAGCATTCTAACTTTGCAAATCCCCTTGACCACAATAAATCCTGCAAATGTATGTATCACTCTGTTCTCTTCCCTCTACCCGGTCCTCCTTCTTGTATCTGTTCTAGGCAAACAAATGTACATCAGAGGAGGGGGAGGAGTAGGAGTTGGTGGGAAACAGGGCTGAACTATTATTTTTTCTGATTGTCCAGTTTTTTAACTACCCCGTCAGCTTTGTAAATCTTCCTGTTGCAGGAGTCTCCCCATCTGCATGTGTTTCCTATCAACTCAACTCCCTGTTCTTCCTGAACATTCAAGTACTTTGGACCCCCCTCTCCCCCCCAAAAAAAAAAAGAAAAGAAAAGAAAACATTGTCTTCATTCAAATTTTAGTGGATTCTCTTCTCAAAGGGCCTTTCCGTATGTAAATTTTTAAGGGTATGCTTAAAAGAGCTTTTTTAAACTGGATGTCTGAATATAGAGAGGGTAACTGGGACAGACCTGGGTGTGTTGATCAGCAAAGAGTGATTGTCTGAAGTTTCTTTTAAGGATAAGTGTAGTGCCAAATGTGATGCTCGATAAAAGTTGTACAGTTACTAGGATGGCCAAAAAGGCCACTGATAGGTCAGTAGGGAAAGAAAAAAGAAAAAATGTGATGCTTACCATCAATAGGCAATAGGACAAGAGTAAGACTGCATTACAGATGGATTTACTTAATAAAGGAAGCCACAGCCCACAGTTTGCAAGACCTGACATTTAATAATATGATCTCCTGGAGGTTTTGCATTCATAGGGTCACTATACGTTGAAGCCAACTGACAAGCCTACAGTCTTAAGAAGTGGAGATGAATATTTAAGTTTTTTCAACTCCAACAGTTTCAACTCTTCACTGAAAATCAATTCCTAAATATTCATTGCTGTTTGGACCTAACTGCTTGGTCAATGGACCAGTCAGGTATTTCTTTTGACCTAGGAGAGTAATGGAAAATTTACTGAAACACCAAGACAGCCATTAACCAAGAAAGTTTAAGAACTTCTGCCTTACACTATTGAATATGTAGAGCTCATGAATATAACTCTAGGTTAAGCATTTATTAAGGTGATTGTGAATTCCAGTGATTAGTAATAATGAAAACAACAACAGCAAATAAGAATATTCTTTGGTGGTCATTCAGTTAAGAACATAAGACAGCTGAAGGTTGTTCGATGAATTTGAAAGATGAAATGTATGCTAGCAACCTGAAAACATATTACACTAGTTAAAACAAATCAGCTTCACAACTGGTTTTGTTGTAGCGTTCACATTTCCCCTTGGTATACTTTCAAGGACAGTCTTATTTTTAAATGTTGTTGAAAGTCTGCTAAATCACTGTACAGAGAGTAGAATTTCACACAAAATATAGTATATAGTTATGACTCCACTGCCATGTGTCATTCCTCATTGCTAATTCTAAAAAGAAGATATCTAAAAGGATTTGCTTTGAGTATTCTCCCATACTGTATATACGTCAATTTCTATGACAGATATTTTTCACCTTCTTTGACCAGAAGAAATGCAAGATGGCAGATGAGCAAAAGCATCTTGCTGTCTCCTTAAAGGGTAGCTGGGAATGGCATGAGAAGAGCTGATGATGAAAGAAATAATTGGTGTCAATGCTGAATTGTCAAATTTCACACATTGGCATGTATATATTTGAGCTTGTAGTTTCAGCAATATAGGCTAGAACCCAGATCTAGAACAATCAAAACAGTTGACTATAGTGAAGACAGAAGATATCTCTTCAGTTTGCTCAGGAGGTCCAGGAAGAGGAAGTCACTGCTTACAGGTTCTGTGTTCTCATTCCTATGGAGCTTGGAAAGTGCCCCTTTTCAAGTTCATTGCTTCCATTCCATTTTCCACTGCATTGGAGATGGTGCCTGGGCAATTCCTGCTATGGGAATTGCTGTCTCTGTCATTGGCTGTAGTTTGTGTTTACAGAGATACATTTCTTACCTTTGTTGAACTGTACAAAATGCCCATTAAACTTAATTACCTAATGTCTGTGGAATTTCTGTTTGAAGTTGCCAGCGCTTGCAGGCATTTTCATGAATATTTAGTTAAAAGTACCCAAAATTTAAGTCAGTGTGCTTAAAATGCTGGGCAGATTTTGTCATGATTATTTTTGATTGGCTTTTAAGGGTATAAATAATTAGTTCTTTCCTAGATATTTGCATGATAATGCTGTAGTACCCAAATCACAGTGTAATACAATCCACAGATCCCACTTCTGCCATAATGAGTGGTGAAACTATGAGCTTCAGGAAGGAAATTAATGTACAAAGTAAAGACTGCTACAAGCAGGGGAAACATAGCAGGTGGGTTGACTAGATTCTATTTGTTCCTAAGAGCAAACACAATGATACTACAACAGGATGTTGCCAGGAGGATATAACTGGGGCTTTCTCACACTACACAGCTATAGCACTTTAACTAGCATGGCAATGTGTCCTGGAATCCTAGGATTTGCAGTTTAGGGAGGGCCACTTAGAATTCTTGGCCAGAGAGCTCATCTGATGCCTATGGTAATAATATCACACACACAGAGCCTTTTAGGCAAGCAGCAAATGCTTCATTCAAAGGTGTTTTCATGACCTGAAATCTAAATTCAGTTGTTGACAGGTGATAATAAGGTACTGTTATACTTCACAATGAGACCAGGGATAGGGAGAGGAATTGATCTCCATACCCACCAAAGGTGCCTTTCCTTACCCTAGAACAACATGAACTATATTCTTTTATTTTCTAGGATCCACTTCTTACAATTACTGTGAGAAATGTTTTCTGAAAGAAATTCACATAGCATGGACATCACATGCATCATAAACAAGTATCATATACATGCATAAATGTCAAATTATGGCCCCCAGACATGCCTAACCATATATTTAAAATTGTCTGCACACATGTGTCTTATAGTGAAATGTTCAGAACACTGGTGTAACACTTCTGATGCACATTACAGTTAGAGCCATGTAAAGCAGCCCAGTGGAAGGAGGCATCAAGAATGCCTTCTTGGTGTTCTTTTTCCTCACTCCTCTCATGATTGATGGTAACAAAACTAATGTTTATGCTATGGGTGTAAAACTAAGGTTGAGATTCTACATGGTCCACATGTAGCACACTGCTACAGCTGTTCTGTCACCACCCCCAGAACTCACTTTTGTGCTATGAAAGGTGCCCCCAAATGGCCACTCCATTGCTGGTGAGAAGTAGAAGAGTATGGAAAAATATCTATGTTCCCCAGCCAGAGACAGACTGAAGATATCTTCCACCAAGATTTGCTGGGGTCCTCTAGAGGTCTCAGCAGATGCTGTCATCAGTCGTTGCATGATTATGGGACTATCCAGATGTTTCTCCAATTCCTCTCTGCTCTCCACAAGAGAATGATTGGGTTGGGGGTGGGAGTTATCATAGTGCAACAGTGAGTCCTGGAGAGGTTCTTTGGACATTGAAGAGGGTGACAAAAAATGCCAAGTTCTGAATGACCAAAAAACAAAAACAAAAAACAAAAATGCAAATGCACCTATTGCCAGGCTATGTATGTGAACAAGATAGCAGCCTATGTACACAGTATTTACAGAAGAGTTGCTTAAGGGAAGGTTTGATTTCACTTGAGATATTTGTGAGAACTCTTGTTATTAAATTACTGGATAGCTCGTGTGTGTGTAACAGTACTCTCAGCTGTGTTTTTAGAAGAGTACAAGTGGACTGCAATTAGATTGAAAGGAGTGGTGCTCAAGGACAGCATTTGTGAAATGGCCTGCTATCTTTCACACCATAATTTGAACACCAGACAAATCTTCACCATTATAGTTGGCCAAAGATTTCAGTTTTGTTACATTCCCACTCCTGTGATGGAGCAGTAGTGGTAGAACTTGCGTGTTGCCATTGGAACTGAAAGTAAGACACTGGCCTCAATTCAGTATCACCTCAATGAAATGTAAAGATCTGCATATAGAACTTATGCTATACTGACTCATTTACCACCCCCTCCTGATTTACTTTAAAGCACTAAAGCTGCCCCATGTAGGCATGCCTGCTTCAATATAAGCAAGTAGGATTGGAGAAGGTGAGGTCAGCCCCCCATCATAGCCGCATGCACAGTGATGATATCACGACTGAGATGTGCAGGAGTCTTCCAGAAGTTTCAGTACTTTTGTAATCACTGTGCATTCCTCTTGTGGGAGGGAATTGCCAGATGCTTCTCCAGTCCTTATTACTCACCTTGAAGCATGGAATGTCTGTTTGAGGCAGCTACAGGGCTCTGAAGTAGTTCAAGAACTTTTGGTGCTGTGCAGAGAGAATACCAACCTCACCAGTGTCTGAAAAAAAGATATCCACACACATAAGAGAGACTTACATGTGCAGCTGTCCCTACCTGAATTCTGGCCAATATCACTAACTGCCAGCCAACAACATTTGCCTCAAGCAGGGTGGCCAAGGAGAGTGTTAGTTTGTTTTCTAAAGCTGGTGCTCACCTTCTTATCACAATTCCCATCTACTCCATCCAGATTTTGCACAGTGGGATTTGTCATGCAGCTGATTAGGGCTCAATGGGGATGGAATGGAACCTAAAATAAGTACATAAAAACAATTGTGTTGGATCAGACCAAAGTTCTATCAGATCTATTCAGTTAACCCTTTTGGGGAAATAGCTCAAGTCACCCATTCAGAGTTCAGATTTTCACAAGATAGTAAGGTGTTCAGGTCACCGGCAACATATGTATGGCTGTGAAGACCCAGCACCTGCTTTTTGACTTGGAGCCAAATTGGGGAGAATCACCCAATAGATGGAGCAAATTAAACAGAGAACTAGCACCTGCCATATTAGCATGTGCAAGTAACAATATAATCACTGGAAATAATATATTAAGAAAGCAAAGCTATCTCACTGAAGATGTTTCAAACCTATTAATAATACATTGACCCATTATTAACCAAAGAATATTGTGTCTTGCCTCCTTATTCCTTGGTCTGTGGGGAAAAGGATGGAATGATTTAAAGACTGAATACTTTCTTTTCACTTTCATTTTCCCTCCTGCCTTAGCTCATGAATGTATTCTGAGATACGGAAGATCTCAATTTTAGATCCTGGTTTTGGAGGGGAATTCTCAAGAGATTAATCATCACTGTGTGGTCAGGGTACAGTAAAGCAGCAAGGAGCATCCACCTCATAGATGTATAGTTCTTATTGTGATCATTATGCTGGAGCAGAACATATCACACATATCACACAAAAACATATTCTAAATCAGGGTTCAAAATTCACTTCCAATAATTAAGGGAAATGAGTGACTACTCTGTTAAAATATCAGAAAGTTATGTTTCTTTTCTTATAAATAAATTTTGGAAAAATTAAAGGTGCCTAGTGTTAGGTATGTCAGATATTAAAATTCCAGATATTAAAATTAAGGATGACACTACTTCCAGGTTTTGCTTCCATAGGTGGCATACATGATCTGGGACCCATGGGCAGCCTCAACAACCCCCCTCCATTGCTGACCAAGTAGTGACGGTATGTATGTGTATATTTTATGTATATGTATATATATACACACATATATACACACATGCATATATATATATATACATACACACACATACATACGCACAGCAGGCTAAGATTATGACCATTTCCACATGGGGTGAAGGAATCACCCCGTGACGCTACTCACCAGACTTTTGAGCTCCCCAGTCTGGTTCATGCTTCTCTGGAGCAGTGTGTGGCTGATGATCCGCACTAATCCGGGGGCGAAAATGGCAGCTTATGGTTGGTTGAGGGTTGAAGCCTGCCAGCCTAAAGCCCGCCCCCAGCAGATCGCAGGCTTGCACCAATGCGAGCCTGCGAATCTGCATAAGGGAGCAGGCTCACAGTGGTGTGCTCCATGCTTTTGAAAGACCTGTTTTTAGTGGTCTTTCAAATGCACACTGGACGACCACTTGGGGTCATTCCGGAGCGGGCTGGGGTGTGGATCTACATTAAGTAGGTCTGACCCAGTCCGCTCCCAGATGCAGACATCCTCCCTGGAGGATGCTCTGCCCCATGTTAATAACCCCGTATGGAAATGGCCTATGTTGTAACCTGAACTTATAACCTCATAAATGTTATCTACATTTACAATTGTGACCTCACTGCCACAATCAGAAATGCACCTAAAACCCACCTTTAAAAGCCAGGAAGCTGCATCAACCAAAGGAGTTTTATAATGCTAACCATTATCATCATCCTGAAGAATGAATCATCCTGAAGGATGATGTGTCCAGCCCCATCCTGCCAGCAAGCTGTGGTGCCACAAGCACTTTTTGCAGGATCCTACGGGAGTCCCTACTGCTGTCATTGCATTGCAGCTTACTGGCAGGACAGAGGCTGGACACACTCTCTTTCAACAACTTGCTCACTACAGCTACAGAACTTCTTCACTGGGGCAGCTACCTGGCCTTTAAGATGGATTTTAGGGGGCTGGAATGAGAGATAATTATAGTTAAATCATTGTAGCAGCTATGTCTCCCATGCAGGATTGAACCATAAGTCTTTTTTTTTTTGTGTTGTTCTTATTTCTGCTTTGCCAAAACAAACAAACAAACAAACAAATCCATCCATCCATCCATCCATCCATCCATCCATCCATCCTGTGGTGGTTTCATACCTTTTTAAAGAAGATAATTGAAGTATTTTGAAAAGCAATGTTGTCTTGCTCTGAAGTCTCTAGGAACTTGAAACAGAGCTTTAGGACTGTATATGGCCCACGTGCTAAATAATTTCCATCTTTGTATTAGAAACACAAATATTGAACAATGTTCTGGGAGGAGATGGTCTATGGAGCTTATTTCTGTTTCCCTTCAGTTCTTCCATAGCACATTGTTGTGCCAGGAGCAATAAAGGAACTGGACACAGCTCCTGCTATGTCATTTAAATATTAATTGCTCGCTAGCTCACTGTTAGATACTGATGATGCAATTGGGTGTTTCACTAATACTCTTTTCTCAAGTGAGGAAATGTAGCTTATTATTTGACAATGCCTAAAATGAAAATATGCTACTGTATTCTGAGAAGATGCTTGGGAACTATATAACAGCTTTAAGATGTGGTAAATTAGTACCAGTGTTGTATGGTTACTGTTGACAAAACAAGCTGAGTTTAGATGAGACATATGAAGGCCCGGGGGGAAATAGGCAAATTTCTTGCTATCCCTGTCTGAAAGGGTGAAAATGAGGCCTTCCCTTCCTGCTTGCCCCTTCTACATGTATCACTTTGATCAACTGGAGTCCCTCACCCACACATTTACCCCTTTTACCCATTGTTCAGTGTGGATGGAAAAAAAAAAGAGTCCACTAAACATACAAATGAAATCCTTCTCAGAAGCAAGAAAGGGATTTAAAAAAAAAACAGCTTAGTGGATATTCTTACTGAGGCAACATCTCTTAGTATTAACATAATACCTGTCCAGCCAGCATTTTGAGACCGTTTTTGCTCCTTACCTGTTCCTAGCGGTGTCTGGTGCTGATCTTGGCAGCAGCTGTGCTGGGAGGGGAGTGTGATGGAAGTGCTCCCCTCTGCACTGGCTGCCTCCACAATCCAGGAAGCGTGATGACCCTGCCTCTTCCTTCTGCAGCACAGTCAGCTACTTTCCAGGCTGTGCTGGGGCAGGAAGCACAGCCATGGCACACTAGGTAAGTGTGGGATAGTGGCACTCCATGATTGCGCCACCTGGGGATGGGAGAAGGATGGGATCGCGATCACATAATACATAACCATTGTCACGATCCCATCCTTCTCCCTTCCCCATTGCTGGGCGACAATGTCTTGCGAAAAGGGCCTGAATCTTGCTTCTTCTTCTGCTTTTTAGCTCTATATGGATACCAACAATAGAGCTGGAGTACAGACAGTGAGACTACAAGATGGTTCTGGGCTACTTGTTAACACCCATACCAACTACCAAAGAGGAAAGGGCATTAAAGGGTGGATAATAATGCTACTTAGAGACTATGCAGACTCAGTCAGATCTCCCAAACTATTATACAGAAATTGTTTGTCTCTCTTGCTCTTGTTTACAAAGAATGACAGAATGACAGTGAGGTAAAATAATCTGTTAGAAGTTATGAAGTGTAGCAGTTTGGAAGGATAACTATTCCCATGAGACTTGAGTCTCTGCTTTACACACCAAAATAGCATTCCCATTAGAAACGGTGATGATTCTGTAGCCTGTTATTGCAAACATGCAAAATTAGATGGAGAAACTGTGCAACAAAATACAATTAAGAGTTATTCACCCATGCAATATAAGTGAATGAGTAAATATGGGGAATTACAAAACTGATGATCTAAAATTTGCTGAAGCCTGGTGTTCAGCAATCTCACCTAGAAAAACTATTATACGGGAAATAGAATAAAATGAAAGAAAACAAACATCAACTAACCAACAAAGAACAGCAAAGTAATGAAGATAAATGCATCTAATCTTGCCCCCTCAAAATAGCACCTTTTGCAGCAACAAATGGACATCATGGAAATTCAGCACTATTTCTATCAGTTATCTTTCTTTTAATAGAGTCCTTTTATTTATTTTTTTCCTGGATTTCTTTATAACTCCTGTTTTGAATGTTAAAAGTACTTTGAAACAAAGAAATCTGAAAGATCATTTGTCCCAGGCCAGACATAAGAGTTTTCTGGTGGGCTGTCCTCAGGGTCCAGTTTATTTATTCAGGGAACAGGCTCTTCAGTTTCAGGATCTTCCTCATGATGGCTTTCATTCTACTCCCCCTACTACTGACCCAACAACAATCCAGGGTGACAATTGCTGAAAACTGCTAGTTTAGTTTCCACAATGGCTCTGGAACTCAGCGTTGTTCTATGACTAGGAAAATGAGGACAGACCCAGAGGCTGGGTTAAGTAGGGTCACACTTTTTTGAAGTACTTACAGAGGATCTGCAGAGAGATTGCCAATAATACAGGTTTATGCTCATTATAACTAGTGATTTAAATATTCATAAATTTGGATCTCATAGACAAGGACAAATAATTTCATAATTTTCACCCTGCTGCGAGAAAGTCCTTAAAAACTGCACAGTTTTTGAAGACAATGCAGTTTTACTTTGCCAAACAGCCAACCATACCAAAAAAAAAAAAAAAAGCATAGCTCTGGTGTTTTCACTCATAAATGTTTTCAACACATGAAACTTGCTTTCTGTACAGAAAATGCATACTCTTCAACTGTCCTGATTTGGCAGAGATGGTCCCAATTAATATTCTGCCATTGTTCCTTAGGGAGCTCAATGATCTCAGAAAATGTGCAGAAGAATAAGATAGCAATAGAGTGGCATATAATGAGTATATTTAGCATTCCATGCATGTGAAGTCTTTCAGGGGCTCCAAGGCAAGGAATCTTCTTAGTTTGCTGAGATTTTCATACCTTAGGCAGAACCAAACTAGGCAATTTGTGACACTGCAACTACTACTACTACAACAGCAAATGTTGACATTGTTTCTCCAAAGACATATTTTGATCCTTATTATCAGCACCATCAGCATCATGATCATCATGATAATAATGAACATCATCATCACTGTCAGCATCAGCACTATCATTTTCTGTTGTAAGAGGAAACTTAAAAGACAGACAGACAGAGAGAGAGAGCCACTGGCTGAATTTTAGAACAGCAGTAGCACTTTTGTGGATATCAATCAAAAATCATATCCTATTCAGGGCTGCACAAAATCTCAACTGCTACTGTAAAGTGTTGTATGAGTTTGGGAGCTGTTACCCTGATCCCTGGGGGTCCCGGGAGGGACACCTAAATAACCAAACAACAACAACAACGACTTGGGGAAAATTAGCTGGAGCACTCACTAAAGCTAGTGAGAGGCAGGGTAACTTAGCAGGATCTTGCAACCCAGCATCTACAGGGTCAGGTCAGTCAAGCAGTCAGGTGGTTTAAAGTAGCAAAAGTGATGTTTTATTAAATACAGACAAATATTAAAGACACCACAGTCACACAGCTAGCTAAAGAATCAGAAATAGAGAGTTTTAGAGGGAAATGGGTGGTACTACACCTCTCTCGTAGTCTTGGAGAAGTTTGAAGGTTGAGTTCGTTGATATGGAGTCTCAGTACATGGGACTGAGGGGAAGGCTTTCCAGGCACGGTGGCAGCAAGGCAGTCTGGAACTTGGGGGCAATACCGGGTTGAGTGGGCTCAGTTACTGGAACTGAGAGGAAGGCTCGCCGGGCAAAGTGGCAGCAAGGCGGAATGGAACTCAGGAGCGATCCGAGGAGGGTCTCGGAATCGGGGGTTTTTATAGGGGGAATTGTGACTGCAGGCCATACCTCACTCGGTGAGAACAATGCGATTTAGGAGTGGGACAAAGCCTTGGAAAGGTCAGAATTTAGCATGGTTGGCTTAGGGCCGAATTAACAATAGTGTAGCCAGTATGCAAATGCGGAGCGCTTAATGCAGCTTTGTGAGGCTACCTGAGCAGGGCAGGGAGCCTTTGTTAGTATTGTGCATAAGCAATGAGGTGTTTGCCGGAGAGGTCCCTGAAGCAACAAACCGGCTCTGTTTGGCCTGCCTGGGTGGAGAACGGAATGTCCAGCAATTATCGGCCGCGCCTGATTACGTGCTTGTCTGGAGGCCTCGCAAACACGTGGAGCGGGGTGTCAGAGGAAAGCCGAATGGTTTGATATCAAAAATGATATCAAGTGCTATCTCCAGATAGGCCTGGACTGCAGTAACAGAGCCCTGCCTAGGAAGTTCCAAAAGCAGGTGAGAGAAGAGGTAATTCAACTGTCATGGAATGTGAGAATACAGAGCTGTTGTCCAAACGGTTGTACAATATGGTCCTGCAGCATAACTCTACTTGCATAAATTCATGCTGCGCAACTTGACAAAAAGACCTTATTTGTAGGAAATGCCTTGAATTTTAGTCAGTGGCATTACACTGGTAACTCATAATCAACTTGTGAACTTTAATAGCCCATTTCCTTGCTCAAGCTTCTTCAGTTTCATTTTCTCCCTTTGGTAGTAACACTCACTTTAACAAATTTAGGCTATGTATTACTGCCCCACCCATATGGAACTAACCTTCATTGTTCTAGTTATGCAAAAAATGTAGATGTATTCTACGTGATGCAAAAAAATGTAATGCAATCAATAAGCTTTATTCTAAAACCAACCAACCAATCAACCAATAACTAAGGGGATTGCAGGACTTTAAACAGTAGGGAGTTATTGTGGATAAGGACCATAGCTCCATTAGGTAATGATAACAATGGATTTTGTTCCACTGCTGCTGAGCCCCTTGGGCAGTGGTGGTCTCAAATCTGATTGCATGGGTTGCTGAGCTTGCTGACAGTGTACTATGAGTACCAACAACGGTGCGTACCAACCCAATTGGTAATACTTCAAGCACATTCAGCCAGTCATAATGCTGCTGTACTCTTGGCCACAGTAATCCAGATCATCACACCAGTGCCTGCTGGAACTGGAGCCAGAACAACACTAGCCCACAGCCTCAGAAATGCTAGAAGTCTGATACAGAGCAACTCAGGTTGCTCTGAAGATACATCCTTGTATGCAAGGGAGTGGGAAAAAGACAAGAGACAGAGAGAAAATTCATTGGATTTGCTAGTCCATCCTTTATCTGCTCTGACCTATGCTGTCTGAAGTCCTTAGGACTGCTTATGTCACTTTTTCCTTCTTCTCACGATCTCTCTGGTTGTTTCCCTCTCTTTGAAGAAAAGGGTCTCTTTTCTGCCTTTCTAAAAGCAAGCACAGCATCCTGTACCTCTACTGTATTTAGCCAGAATTAGAAATCCTTTCCTATCACAAGTTTGGTAGAGCACAAAGACACATGCAATGGGGAAGAAGTGGGGGGGGAACGACAGGAAAACCAGTTACATTTACAAGCTCTGTTGTTACCTGTCTTCAAGTCAGCTCTGACTTATGGAGACTTTACCATATGGTTTCTTGACAAGATTTCTGCACAGGAATCTTACCGTTGCTTTCGTCTTAGGCCAAGAGAGTGTGTGACTTGCCCAAGACTTCCCAGTGGGTTTCCATGGCTGAATGGGAATTTGAATTCTTCTCTCCCAAAATTCTAGTTGAGTACTGAATTAGCTACACCACACCAAATTTCTAGTATTCCGTATTGTTCTCTACATCACAGGGGCTACATAGAATTCTTTCGTGTAACATTCACAAGCTAAACAAAAATGCCTCTTGAAATAATGGTGCCTCAGGATACCCATGGGTATCTCTAAGGTATTGCAAGTAGTGCCAGAACTTTGATACAATATTGGAAGTTCAACATTGTCTAGCAAAACCAGCAAGTATAGCGAATAAACTTTAGGACAGCAGCTTTACAAAGGCAGTGTCCTATAGGGACTTCATTTTCCACTAAGGCCTTTTCCATAGCTTACCTCTGTCCCACCAGTGTCTGGTGACGATGGCAGCGGCAGCTCTCCTGTGAGAGAAGTGTGATGGCATGCTCTCCTCTGCACCAGCTGCCTGTGGAAACCAGGAAACACAACCACACCTTTTCCTTCCACAGTGCAACCAGATACTATCCCAGGCTGCTCTGGGGCAGGAAGTTCAGCCATTACACTTCCAGGACATCCGCAGCAAAGGTAGTGTGGGAGCAGCAGGAGGGCAGCGTGATCACTAGTCGTTGATGGGGAAAACCCGTCAATGATTTGTGCTGCGATTGCATCACCTAGGGATGAGAGAAAGATGGGTCTGGGATGAAGTCGTGCATAATCATCATCCCAGTCCCATCCTTCTCTCAACCCCATAGTGGGTGGGGTTCATCACATGGAAAGGGCCTTTTTCTTGAAGATAGAAATGAGAAATTTCACCAGGTTTCTATCTGCTGAAAGAAAGTATTTTAAAATCACACAGTTTTCAACAGCTATTTGCAGTTCAATGCTTAATTTCCACACTAGACTGTTATAGTGCTATTATTCCTCTTTCAACATCCTATGGAATCCTGGGATTTGCAGTTTATAATAGCACTATAACAGTCTAGTGGGGAAATGGCAATTGAGTGAAAAATTTAGATATGGTGGTTTTGTGCTGAAAAAGGCTGTTTTCTGTGTAGAAAACAGAATTCTATGTGTGGAAAATAATATCTCAGCAAAGAAATATTAATTCATACATGGAAGATTCTGTTTTCTATGCAGATCAACCACATACAAATTTTACAGTATATTACAGCATTTCCTGTATAGAAAATAGCATTTTCTGATCAGAAATTACTATTTCTGTGTTGACATATTATTTCCCATGCAGAAAATGCTGTTTCCTGTGCAGAAAGCAGGATTTTCTGTGCAAAACAACCACATGCAAATTTTGCACATAAGATGTCTAGAAATGTGAATATTCTTGTCAGTTCAGGAGCCTTCTTGTCAGTGTTTCTCAAACAAGATTTTTTGACTATTTTTGAAATATCTTTGAATATTGTTTCCACCCTTAGCAACCTCTAAACAAGATTATTTGATGCAGCTCTTGTAATGATAGATATGCTAACCTATTTTTTCTATCAAAGGCATCTGGCACCCACTGGTGAAGAGAAATTGTTCCGTATGTGATCAAGTATTGCCTCTTTGTTATTACTTCTCAGTGACAAGTTCTTGGAGTTAGTGTGGTGTAGTGGCTGAACACTGGACTGTAATTCTGGAGGCCAGGGTTCAAATACCCATTCAGCCCTGGAAATTAACTGGGTGATCTTCGCCAAGTTATGATCTCTCAGGCTCAAAGGACAGCATAGGTGAACCCTCTCTGAACAAATCTTGCTAAGAAAACCCCGTGACAGGAGGCATTTCCGCACAAGGTTGTTATAGTGCTATGATTCCACTTTCAATATCCTATGGAATCCTGGGGTTTGCAGTTTCAGTACTTTCCCTCAGATAACAAGAACATCTTAAAATACCAGCTCCAGCACGGTTGAGACTTACATTTCTCCCCGTAGCTGAAACACAGGGAAATTAATGCTAGTGACTTTTAGCTTTCTTCTCTTAGGAACAAGGGTGGAATGGCTAAGGAAGAGAATCTACTTTTCTGAGCCAAGTCTGTGTAGCATGAATGACAAGCAGAATGCAGAACAAAAGGAAAATGACAGAGAAAAGCAATCAAGGTTAGTTTATACAGAGATGAGGAACAGTGCCTAAACCTCTGGGTGAGTATGCAAAGAGCTTGACATTGCATGTGCAATCTCCTTTGAAAAGAACTTCTTATCAAGGCATTGCGTGGGTGAACAATGTATAGGCTTGGATTTATAAGCAACAGCTTATTGAGAAACTGACTTTGTTACTTTAAATAACCTGATGGCCTACTTTGGGTAACCTACACACTTCAGTGGAAGCAGTATATTCTGTAAATAAATTAGAAGATCTAAGGGAAAAGGACCCCCATCCTTCATTTGACTTCATTTATCAACATGTTCCCACTTTAGAAGTTTAAAATACTGTCAAGTCCATTCTGCATCAAGAAATGAATCAGTAAACCACGGATACCTGCCAGAAATCACGCAGAGTCAGTTAATTATCGTCTGAGTTGAAATGGAGATGGTGCAGTAGATCAGAGGCACAGAAGAACAGTTGGTGGTGCCTTAACTAGTAGTAAATAGGACTCCTGTCACTTCCTCTCTGCACTTCACTTGCCTACTCATTTTTTTTCCTTGAGAAGTTAGATGAGGAAATGCAAGTTAATTTTTGAAAAGTATTTTTAAAGTAAAAAGCTTAACTTAAAACTAAATCTGCCTCCTCCAGAAAGAAAGAAAGCAAGAAAGGAAGGAAGGAAGAGAGTGGTTAAGTCTGGTTAAAACCAAAAAGCTTATAGGATGAAGGTAAAGATCTAATAGAATGCACAATTGATGCATGCAGTGTTATTCTTTTGGTTCCTCTTTGAAGCATTGATACTACAACCTGTGTGTCTTTGAATGAGCTCTTTGTTTCTTTGTATTATGTGGGACAGCCTCAAAGTACGGGGTTTATCAGAGTCATATAAAAATAGCAGTGTATGAAAAGACGTAGGGGGGAAAAAAGAAGAAGACATTACCTACTTGCTGGATGTGTGACATTTTAGCTGTAATTATTTAATGGACTGTAGTCCTTTTACTAGGCTACTTTTTTCAATGTTCATGTTACTGCTGATTTTATTATTTTAATAATATGGTATTATAAGTTATAGTATTATAATGTTAGAACATATTGTTAACTTTCACTTTGGTATGTGGAAGCCACTTTTGCCATGGATTTGAACTTTATAAGGTGGCTTGCAAATATTTTAAATAAATGCAAATATAGAAAATGATTTCCTTGTAAAGCATCTTTACTTTTGAATTAGCACTAGAAATAAGACATTTGGATCTGCTTTCACAATGTAATAGGCTGAGGTCTGTTATTATTTGCATGTGTACACACACACACACACACATCAAATACAGGGACACAATTTGCAGTGATAATATTTAAATCTCCAGATTAATGCTTGTAAAGCATGTTCCGTTTTAGATTATTGATGTTAATCTGCAGCAGCCTTATATACACAGTATTGGAAAAAATGATGATTATATCCATCTCTTTCTCCTTCTTTCTGATCTATTATCATCAAATGTTGGACATGGTTTGTCTAAACACTATAGAATTAGAGAATTAGAATTCTCAGACAGAATGCTCTGTGTTCTCTGTAGACTACAAACCTCAGAATTCCACAGGATGTTGAAAGTGAAATAATAGCATTATTACAGTGTAGTAAGGAAATGGCCCAAAGTACTACACTATGTCAAAAATCAAAGGTCTGTCAATATAAAAGGAGAGAGGACAGCAGAGAGGAAGTGAACCCAACCTTCACTGACAGGCAATTGAAGAGTCTGGGAGCAGCCACTGAGAAGACCCTCTCTCATGTCCTTGCTTGCTATGCCTGTGATATGCAGAAGCCCTTGTCTACAAGAATTAATCCTAGGAAGACTCCTAAAGGAGAATTTAATAATTCCACATCCTTGTCCCAATTCTCTTTGGAATATGCCTAGAAATAGACTGACAATCAGTGAAACTATCAGTACAAGAAGGCTATATGCTCCTTATAACCAGTCTCAGCCAACAGTTTGGCTACAGCATTTTCAACCAGATAAATTTCTGAATACTTTTCTAAGACATTACCAGTCTCACAGTATTCAAAGAAAGATGTCACTAAGATATGTCACTGTGGCTAGAACATGCATCCTAAGAAATGGAACAAAGTTGGCACACTTGCTTTATTCTGTGAACCCATGCTCCTGGCTACTATCAAAACTTGAGAACTCACACCCATGATTGAATCTGGAAGTACACCCAAACTGCAGTTCTGAGTCTTGGGCCCTTTCCACAACTCACCTTTTTCCGGAGCTGGGGTGCGAGGCTCTCACGTCCCCATTGCTTCAGCTCTGCAGCTGCTGCCTGCACAAGCAGGTAGCATGAGAGCCCCTCCTCTTTCTTTTGCAGTGCAGCCTGGGATTTTCCCAGGCTGTGCTGGGGCAGGAAGCATGATCGCTGTGGCTCCTAAGATCTGCATGCATGGCAAGTGTGCACGGGCCCCCGGAGAGATGTGCAGTCATGCACCATTTTCAGCTCAAAGCCAAAAATGAAATAGTGCGTGATCAGCACCTGCCAGGCCCTGGAGCATTACGTGATTGTGAGTGCATCGTGTGGACCACTCCTCGCAGTTGCGCAACACTCCGGGGGCCCTTTCGCATGGCAAATGCCACGCGAAAAGGGCCTTGGAGGTAGTGTGATACAAATTAGTACAAGCCGAATTTCTGTTCTCTGAGCTCGATTTTGAGTAACCAAGAGCTTCTTGTCTTGGTAACTCAGTTTGCTTGACTTTACTAACACCGTAAATTGATACAGAATCTGAATAACTTCACTGGATTTCAATGGAAATCAGAAATAGAGCTGGGCATTATCAGCATACTAGTGGCTCCAAATTCCTAGATTCTAGATAACCTCTCCTATAATATATACATATTTAATGCAGAACATATTTTAAATAGCAAGCAGGTTAAAGCAGACAGCCAACAGACCAGTGGTGATGGTTTCAAACAGAAAAGCAACATCTTCTTCACTTGCATTTTAAAACAGTGGCCACAGTCCTGTCGGTAGTAAATCTAGGGTTACAACATCATATGTAACCTTTAGGATAGAGAAGAATGAAGTATTCAAGATGTGTTCCCACAGTGTCTCCCCACTCCTGCATCAGAAAGCAGCTTCCCAGCACTGGAAAACTTTCCCACAACCACTTAGTGGCTAAGAAAGGGCAAGGGTTCCCAGGCAGAATCTGGTCACAATTACACAGCCAGAAGAATACAATGGATGTCACTCTCTTACATCTACGGCATACACTGGCATGCTCACTGGATGTTTCAGAAAATGTTATCTGAAATTATTCTTGCACTTACAAAAACTATTATCAGTCACTAGAATTCTATTTAGTAGGCAGGGTGGTTCTCTGTTTACCATATAAAATAAGACAGGAGTTCTCAAGGATTAGTACTAGAGGAAATCAGCTCTGTGCTGGTTTATTGTTCTAAGCTGCCTGCTGGCTCTTGGATTTTAGAAGCAGGAGGACAGAAAAGCAGTGAGGGAATGAAGGAACAGGAGGTGGACAAAGGTCCAGCGGAGGGAGATAGTTTGATCAGCTGAATTCAGAAGTCTATCAGGCAGCTTTGGCCCCTTCAGAATGTCTGGCCTTTAAGAGCTGATGGGTAGTCCTCCTCTTTTATTGACATGTATGGGAATATTTGGGATCATTCTCTGTGTTCTCCTTTAACTCTAATTGATTCAGTTTTTTAGTTTTGTATATTATTATTTTGTGTGACCTGCAGTTAATTTCTTTAGTGTATTTAACCTTTAGATGACAAAGTGCAAAGTTTTCCCTTTCTAAACTTCTCTCTCTTCCCCCTCTCTCTTTCCATTCTGTCTGCTGCTTCAGTGGGTCACATGCTTTGAGAGAGTGGGTTTGAACAAGTTAGTGAATGATTTTGGAACAAAATGATACAGCTAGTTAAACTGATGTCTTGCCACTAACCTGCTCATACCTCTCTTTAAAAAAAGAGGAGTAAACCTCATCACACTCAATGAAACTTATATCTGAATAGACTTTTTCATCCTCATCTTCATCTGAATGACCACCATCACCACCATTGCAACATTTATTTAGACAAAAGTCCATTGGTCTCAGAGAGATACCTTCTTCTTCTTGTTATCCATTTCCTTATCCATTTTCCAGTAAAGATCATCTACCAAGGTGACTAAAATAATTGAACCTGAAGACAGATTGAAATGGATTTCCTGGGTGGGATCACACAGCCCTTTAAATGTTATTGGATTGAAAGTCCCAGTAGCTTCTGTCAACATAACCAGTGGTTAGGAATGCTAGGAAATGCAGTACAAGATTTGCAGTACAAGATAATTCACCTCTTTCAGAAATCCCTGGAACTGAAACACTACCATATGATCCAACACCTTGTCCCCAAGTGGTTTAGATGGATGCTTAAAAAAAAAGAAGCAAGTTCTCACTGACACCATTTCCATTCCATTTCCATTCAGTGAAAGTGAATATAATCTTGACATAAAAATGCATTGCTACAGTTCTTAACCATTTGGCTAGTCCTCTACTTATAAATCTAGAATAGGAAGGGTACAACACACTTATGGTAGGCCAAACCACTCCTGCCTACATCTTCCACACCACTCCTATCTATGTCTTCCAGCTGCATGAATTGAAAGTATCTACTGTAATTGGACAGGTAGGAGCCAAAGGTATATCCACTGAAGATAAATGCATCAGCTATGGAGTCCAAATCAGCACGATTTTATTTGGAAAGCATCATGCAGATTGGTGAAATGGGCTACTAAATGATCCACGTTTTCTTCTTGTGGGAAACAAAGTAATAGGCTTCTGGCCAACAAAAATTGCTCCATATCATGACCCTATGAAAATGTAATTGCAGTACAAAAAAAAATCTTAACCCCCTGTCTCTTTCACATAGCTAGATTTTAGATGTGCTGTAATGCATATTATGTTCCTGACAATATCAATAGACTATTTACTTAATCACCCCTGTGTCTCCAGAGAATCAGGGAGGCCATCTGCTTTTACTCAGTGGGACTATTGACTTAGGAGCTATCATGTCAACCATCTGGGACATTTTTTCATTCTGGTGGCCATTGCTACAATGACAAGAGAATCCTCAGGAACCATAAAAAAAACCATCTGGAACCATCAGACTTCTTAATTGCCCCCCTGCCATTGCATTGTCTCTGAGTCCTAGTAAATCTAAGTATTTCTAGATAGTGATCTGTCCATAGACATAGACAGTTTTTCCCAGCCCCAGATCACCACTATTCCACACAACAAAGCAAAACAGAAGCTGAAGGACATCAGATTTCAGTCAGATAGCTCATAGTTGCCTCGGAAGGCTGTGAAATCCTGGGCTATCCCTAATCACATCTTGATTAAAATAAATAAATACATACATAAATAGAAACAGGTAGGTGCACAACAGAAACTGGCAATCACTTCTTCCACCTCTTTCTGCAACAAATGGGAAAGCTCTTGAACTCACTGGCTCACAAAGGGACAAGCTGGGACAAAGTGGCAGAATTCCTAGAGTGGGTTGCTAGTCTTGAAAAAAAACAATGCTTCTGGGACCCTTTCTTGCTGTCTTTACACCCTCAAGTGAAAAAGATTTCTGTGCTAGCACACGTTTGGGAATTGTTTTTTATAATGGCTGTACTGTTTTAAAAACTTAATATTTTAATGATTTCAAGATATATTTTAAATGTAATATTTTGTATGATTTTAATTCTAAAGGCAGTCTACTATCTTAATCTTAATTTTTAAATGTTTTAGCTATATGCGGTTTTATTTGTATCTCTTTTTATTCTGTAAGCTTCCTTGAAGCCAGTGTGCTAATCTAAGACTCCATGAGACCTGAGTTCAAAACCCTACTCAGCCATGGAAACCCACTGGGTGACTTTGGGCAAGTCACATTCCATTAGTCTCAGAGGGAGGCAAAGGTAACTCTCCTCAGCAAATTTTGCTAATGAAATTGTATGATAGGTTTAACTTAGGTTCACCATAAAAAATAAATGACTTTAAGGCACCCGAAACAAGCCTTCTTCTGCCCCACTTTTTGGGGCAAGGTTGGGTATAAATAAAGCAATTGATTGAGTGACTGGTTGGTTGATTGACTGATCCCAAGACTCTTTCTGGAGCAGACACAAATTTACAAAAAAAGGCAGCTGATTAGACAACAGAATGCTCCCACCCATGCAAGGAAAACGATCTTAGAGGTTTTGTGGGTTTTCTGGGCTTTGAGACCATGTTCTGTTAATATTTTCTCCTAACGTTTCTCCTGCATCTGTGGCTGGCATCTTCAGAGGATCTGGTGGCATGGAAGTGAGACAGAGTATAGACACTGGTGTAGTCCCCAGATGGGCAGAAGCAATTTGCATATGTTATAGTTGGCCTGTGTGATGGCCTATTGAAACAATACAATGGGTTGCTAATGTAATTAACACACTGTTATGCGTATCCCCTGACTAACAATACAACCATGGGGGATATCCCATTTAACAATAGGCCATCACACAGGCCAACTGTAACATATGCAAATTGCTTCTCCCCAACCTGGGGACTATACCAGTATATATACTTTGTCTCACTTCCATGCCACCAGATCCTCTGAAGATGCCAGCAACAGATGCAGGTGAAACGTCAGGAGAAAATATTAATAGAATATGGCCTCAAAGCCTGGAAAACCCACAACAACCTATAGATTCAGGCCATGAAAGCCTTCTTCTTTACATTGATCTTAGAGATGCTGGGTGTGTGTGTACACAGCCTGGTCATTTCCAAAAGATGCTCATTTGGGAGAAGATCTGAATCCAGAAGTCCCTTGCTGTAACACATCTGCATCCTATGTTCAACAGCTCTGTTTTATCCTTTGCTTTCTCAAGTGGTAGATAGTACTGGAAAACTGCTATTTTTGTAATTTCTATCTAGTCACACAGATGACAGAGAGAAGACCAGTGGGCAGACAATGCGGCACTAGCCCTAAGCCCATATCTGTCCAGCATACTCAGAAAACCCAACAAAAAAGAAAGTTAACCAAACCTTCCCAGCCAATTCAAAGCATTGTGCAAAGACACAGTTAGAGCTGATATAGCTTATGGCAAAGAGAATGAGGCAAGAATATTAAAACGGATAGATAAATATGTCCAGGAAATGAAAGAATGAATAATGAAACAAATTCTCAGCCACCAATCTCACTGAGCAGCCTTAGCAAAGCCATTCTATTTCAGCTTCAGGTCCTGCCTATATGGATTGATGATATTGCTGATAGACCTTAATGTTGTTTTAAAGATTGCAACAAGATGGAGTCTACTTTGAACTCCCTAGAACAATACATTAAGTCAAAGGTCAGTAATCTGTTGCTATACCACATAAGTATTTGCACTTTTTCCCAAGTCACACAGCAGTTGCAATGGCAAACAAAATCTGCCAGCTCTGAGCAGTTTAGTGCCTTACTTCCTGCACTGTTACTATATGTGTAATCTTTTTCCTCTAGCAGTCACTGCCTATGCCAGTGTGGTTATCCCAAAGTAGTGCATCAACTTCAACATTTTGACCAAATAATTATCACAACTCTGTTACAACTTTACTCTCAGATTTAAGGTGAACACTTGGTGAGAGTGCTGTCTTCGCTAAGGATGTAAATCTGCATAAATTTCATCCCTTCAGGCTTTAATGAGTAATTTTACTGTTTCTCTCCTCCCAACAATAAAGTCATTAAAAACTCCAGTTGAGACTTTCTACATGGCTAGGGTGTGTGGGAGGGTGAGCATTCTGTACAGAAATGTTATTTTTGTTTGCTTTTGCTTTTTGGACATGTGTTGTTTTTTGTACAGAAAATTCTGTTTTCTGCAACCCCGCCCCCACTTCTGTCATTTATTTATTCATTCATTTATTGGTGAGTGTTACTGACCTGCAGTGATTTTCACCCTTTAGATTTATTCTCTTCAGGCTTTCCTGATACTCCAGGAATCTATTTTTCAACCATATTTGAATATTCTGCCCATCCTTAATTGATACATCACCATATATATGAATGCCACACTCCATTTTTCCATACTGGGTAATAACGTTTAAAGAGGGCAGGGAGTTTCTCTTTTGGTGTTTGCTTCATATTTAAAATCTTGCCCACTGTTGGAAAACTTATTCAGGATTCACAAGCAGAATTCTAAGCATTGTCAGCTGAATGCATGAAAAATTCCTCTTCATAGCTTTCTGTTCAATAGGGGATGGATGGTAGTGGAGACTACACAGACAGACCCTTTCCACTCCACCCTCCCAACCCACCACAGAGATGGGAGAAGGACAGGACCACAATGACAGTTCTTCATGATGTCATCATGGTTGTGTCCTTCTTCGTCCCCAGGTGGTGCAATCACAGAGTAAATCATTTATGGGTTTTCCCTGTAGATGACCCATGACTGCTCTACCATCCCGCACTTACCTGGTGTGCAGAGGGTTCGAAAGAACAATAGCTGAGCTTCCTCCCCCAGCACAGCCTGAGACAGCACCTGGCTGCACTGTGGAAGGAAGTGTCAGGGTCATCACTTTTTCTGGATCCTGGAGGCAGCCAGTGCAGAGGGGAGTAGTCCCATCGCACTCCCCACAGGACACTTCTGGGAACAGAGGGCCACAGAGATCTAGGGATGGGGCAAATGTGTATTCATTGTTAAAGCCTGATTGAATAAGCTTATGTAGCTGAGCTTCTTGCATCATTGGTATGTTCTTCAGTTGTTCTTATGGTCTGAATCCAACTCTCAGCTGAAGGAGATCTGTGGAATCTGTGAAACTTGAATAATCATTAACTTAACAAGTCCTCTCCAGTGGGACTTACTCTAATTTGGAAGAATGATTGTATTTTGTCTTGAATGTTTTATGTTTTATTATGTATTTAGGTATCTAAATATTTGGTGTTGCTGTTATGTGCCTTCAAGTCAGAAAGTCATTTCTGACTTATGGCAACCCTAAGGCCAACCTATCATGGTTTCCTTTTTTTGGAGGGGGATTCTGAGAGTGATGCGCCCAAGGTCACCCAGTTGGTTTCCATGGCCAAGCAGGGAATCAAACCCTGGTTTCCAGAGTCATAGTCCAATACTCAAGCCTAGTCCAGCACTCCCACCCTATATCACAAGAGCTCAAATCCATACATAATTTCATATCAACAAAAGGATCCTAGAAGACTACTGCTTTGTAGTGCACTGTTTGTAGTCATTTGATGACAGGAAAGTTTATGACAATAGGGAAACCAAACAAATGAAGACTGCTTCAGGACAGCAATAGAATAGGATTTCTACAATGGAAAAACAAGTTGGGGTTTAACCTAGCATTATGTATGTAGTAAGGCATGTTTTTTATTCTACAACTTTTTCAAACAGCCACAGTTTAGGCTCAGTCCATGTGGGAAGGAATGTGTTTCACCTCCAGATACACTAAACAGTCCCAACAGTGAGAAGAAAGTTTAAATTTGTAAGATTTTTAAATTATTATTATTTAACTGTATTTGGTCATGGAACAATCCTTCCATAAAAACGAAGTGGTCCAAAAATGAGGCTATGCCACCAGTGCCCCAGAAATGATGATATTTCTAAAGAGCAGCACCCCACTAACAGAAGTATAACCACCAAGAAGTTACTGGTATGTGCATTCCAGGAGGAAAGCAGGATAAGTTCATTGGGATCGCTTTAAGGCTTGTCTGCCAGCTGAAGAACAGCACTGTACATCCTTGCAGCTCTTGTCTATAGAGTGATGTGGTGCACTGGTGGATGGTTTTGTCTTTCTTTCACCACAAATACTTGAGCAGGGGAGGAAGCAGTGCAGTTGCCTGTCAGCTGGCACTTTGCTAATGTCTGCAGAATAAATTGAATGCTAACTCACCATTAGAGAGAGAGAGAGAGGGAGGGAGAGAATGAAGGTAAAGGAAAGAGAGATGCTCTCTAGCATGTTCGTGCACTGGTCTCTCTGTAAAGGCAGGAGCAGCATCAGCAACCCTGCAGCCACAGATTGTAACTCTTTCCAATTCCTAAGGATGGGGAGTCTTTGAGAATCCAGTTTCCTATCTGGGCAAAAGAGCTCTCCAGCTTGGCTTATACCTGGACGTGCTAAGCGCGCCTTTGCATCTGATTTCCTTAAGGACATCCTCCATACTCCAACTCTTGTCAAGAGAATCTCTCACCAGGCAGGTAAGAGATTTCTACAGCCTTGCATTCTCCCTCCTGTTCAGTTTTTTGGTTTTGGTTTTGTTTTCTTTTTTTACTCAGGAAATTCTGAATGGTTTTGTTTAATAGATCTCTTGTTAAAACACTGTTTATGTAGAATATATATTTATTACTGGCTATGTCTTGCTCTGCACTACTTGTGAGTTTAACTCTTTCTGGACTGTTTTGTGCAATCTCTACAAAGTTTGCAAAGTTTTCCCAGACATCCCAATTGCATCAGTGTGGGTTTTGACAGTTTGCATCAGCCATAGTAGGTGTTTTCCTAGGAAACATGTAAAAATGATACAGCTACATTGACTAATAAATGTTACACTCTTACTTTTTGTGTCTTTAAGCAAAAACTCTCCAAAGCTTTTGAACACAACTTATTTTCATCATCTTAGGGTTCTAAAAATAGCACTTTTTAAAAAATGACTTAGAAACAAAATCAGTACACAGTTTTACACAGAACATCATGATAAATGTTAAAAATCATCCATCTCTTCACTTGACAAGTTACATCAATGCGCAGTTGTGACATAATTCTTATAGCAGTATTGCTCTACTCATGCTGTTCACTTGCCTTGGTGCAGTCGAAGGTTATGGGGAAGCACTGTGTTTATCTTTCCCTACTTTCCTCATTATTGATTAGTATCACCCATTAAAGAAATATGTCTGAAAAAGTGTTCTCAAGATTTCTGTTTCTGTGTGGATCGGTTTCTGCCACGTTACAGCCCTAACCAAAGTTTTTTCCAAAGTAGGTGTGTTTATGTATATGTGCTGCTAAATATCAAATACCTGATGAAAGAAGGAGTTAAATGCATGTGTGCTAGGACAATAATTGTGGGTAGTACAATGCAGGTTTCTGTAATTCTGAAATACTGGCTGTGAATAGGCTCTTCTACATCTTCACTTGTTTCTTGTCATATACATGGCATTTTATTTTGAAGTAAAGTTAAAGATGCCAAAAAAAGAAAAGAAAAAAGGAAGATCACACATGCCAAAGCAATCACTAATAACAGCCTGATTACAGCCCTTATGGGACAATTAGCAGAAAGAGAAGCTTGCTAAGTATTGGAAGAGTTTGATGTGGATGTTATGTTGGCAAATCATAGCTTGAAAAAAATGCATCTGAATTTGATTAGAATATGATCAAAAGCTTGAAGGAAAGTTCTGTACAGGAGATTAATGGAAGCTGCAGAACCTAGACCTCTCATTTAAAAAAAAGAAAAAGAAAGAAAGAAAGAAAGAAAGAAAGAAAGAAAGAAAGAAAGAAAGAAAGAAAGGAAGGAAGGAAAGTGTCCTTGCTAGGTCACTTGCTTGAGTAAATTTATACATAGTCAGGCTTATCTGCCACATCTGCAGTTTAGATAGAAATGTCTTCAGTTAAAACACCGATATTAAAATAAGAAGAGTTATAAGATTAGAAAAAATTGCACTAACATGAGATGTGTCAATCAGTGTAATATTGAAACCTAAGCTGCTAATCACTTGCCTCATTTACTTGTTGTTGGTTGTAATTTGTTCATATCATGTTTTTGTGGTAAAACACTTCTCTCTATACTATTACTTCTACCTAAATGTTATCCATGGCTGACATGCTTATTACATGAATAAATTCTGATACCACTTGTATGATTTCTGTCTTTTACTTTGGCTTTCTATTAAATATTGAATTCTTGTATGAAAGCATTCCACAGCTCAGTTTTATGGCCCACTGGAAGAGTTATAATATTTTTTTAAAAAATGCTGTTAATTAGCTGACTTAATTAGCTTGATAGATGCATGAGCAGCTGTTTTAGCTCATCATAAGGTTTTATTGGTGACAGTTTGTGAAAATTTCACTATTTAAGAGATATTAGTGACTCTCTCCACTGTGCTTTCAAATTCAGGAAATCAATTTTCTCTTCTGTGTAAGGCCCAATAAAAATGGCACATTGTTCTGTTATTTTCACAACTTCTATTCAGAGATTGTGTAACCTCATGGTTATCATCCAAAGATAAACACAACTGTCTCTATGAAGAACTCCATCACTCTGCTAATTGAATTATCTTCTTAAAGTTGCAAGTCTGTTGTTTCCTTTTTTCAACCAATCTTGCTTGTCCACTGAACATGTAAACAAATCACTGGTTAATGCATGAGCACTGATTGTATAAGAAGGTCTTCAGTTTGGAGGCACTTACCAAATAATTTGAAAAGGTAAACAGTGCCACAGAAAGACTCATACTTCTGCTTTCCACTGATAGATATTGTAACCTGAGAAAAAGAAAGTCCAGGTACTGTCCCATGAAGATTATTTTTTGTTTATGACAACTTGTGGCAGAAGCAGACAGTACTCCATTTCATGTGGCTTCTACCTGCCTCTGAACATTGTGATGTGGGAAGTACGTGTTGGTCTAGAGATCAGGCTGAGGCTCAAGTACTTTGAAAGCAAGTTAGGAACCTCATCTCTCCCCCCGCCCCATTAGAACTCTGACAAAAAGGCCATTTCTGTGCAGCACAATTCAAAATTTATCTCACAAAATCATAACCTGAAACACTATAAAAATGCTACTGTAGGTTGAGATCAGTTGTGACTGAAAAATCCACAGAAGCCATTTTGGAAAAGCAAAAACCACTAAATCATCAAAATCTGAACATCTTGCATAAATTAACACCATTGGTTTTCCTTAGATCATACAGTGAAATTACACTTATAAATGTGGAAGGAGGCAAATTTTGGAAATAGTTTCCAAAACGTATATAACCAGGTATGTAGTGTGTTGTCCAAATCTGGGAGAGAAACAATGTTTTATTTCTAAAAGTTGGAATTACAGAAAGAATTCCAGCACTTGGATTGTATGTCTTTTAATGCCACACATACTCATGATCCCTATGGTAACATATTGTTGAGGTTGGGATATTCTGTGTATATCTGCCTTGGGGTGGATGGCAGCTCCAGTACTGTGGAGTGGTGATTCTACCCTCAGTTTTAATAGCAGTCTGCTGCACAGTTCCTCCAGGTGTAAGCATATCAGCCAGGTACTACAGAAACTAACCAGGTGCTGGAATCAGTACCTAGCTAGCTCCTCACAACAAAATCCAAAATCTACAAGGAGCGATATCATTTTGGGCCAACTCCAAAGTATAACATATATTATGCAAGTTTTTGAAGCTTCACTGGCTTCCTCAATTAAAAAGAGTTAAAAATCACACAGCATTAAAATGGTCATGATGTTAGAGTCACAGGCCCACATTCTATCTGAGATGTTGTCAGTTAAGATGATATTGAGGGATTTCAATGCAGGCCAAGGATGGTCCTCTTATCGGCCTTGTGAGGATTAGGGATGAAGAGCAACAAAAGACAGGTAATAACATTTCAGCTCCATTAGCAACAGAAAAGTAACTTCTCTTGCGATTCAGTTGTCCCTGTCCTATTGAGCCTAACTGCTCCTTTCTTAGCCAGAGGACATTGAATTCCTCAAGTCCTGAAGGAGCCTTAGAGCAGCCTGTGGCTAAAACTGAGGGTGGAGACACTGTGTGCACCTGGCTCAAGTAACTTGTATTACATTTCAAGACTTTGGCTCCAAGACTCAAAATAATTTGAATTTTGGCTCTGCTTAAGCACTGCCCATCAATAGTGTAAATTTCAGAAGAATAATGTGAAGCTGTGGTAAAACACATGCTCCTTTCTCCCCCTCTGCAGTGTTTAATTCTTTCTTTCCATCACCCCATACTTTACATAATGGGAAGAGACACTCCTTTCCTTTCATTTTCAGTTTCTTCTTGCTTACAAACATTAGCTAGAGCAGTCTTACCTTCTGCACTCTAGAAACCCCTCTTTCATCTTTGACACGTACCCCATCTACAGAATATCCAGGCAAGTAGGGAAAAGATGTTATGTCAACTTCCTGCAAGACTCTAGCAACAGTGAATATTTTTTTACCACAGGCTGGGCCTCTTTCCCTACCCCCACCCTCCAGACAGTGGGGTGTAAAAGGTCTTGAGCATAGCTGAGAAATAGCACCTGGGGGACTCTCTGGCCCTTAGCAAGCATTATGCTGAGGTCATTCCCCTGCTTCACCCAGGTGCTTGGCTGCTCCTCAGGGAGCCCTGCTTCAGCACTCTGTCAGCGTAAGAACGTTGTGGTAGACTGACCAGTCCTATATGAATTGACACTTATTAATTCCTGTCACCTCAAGGTCGGCACTGAGCAATGTGAGAATAGATTTTGACCAAGTTTTCTTTGCAGTTGGCTACACTTCAAGGGAGAACAGAGCAATTTCCTGACTTTTATTGATACCGAAGAAAAGAAAAGCAGACTTTGCTCAATGCTATTGATTTTTGTATTTGGAGCTCAATGATATCACCACTTCCAAACTTCCTGGCTGGAAGGAATGTGTATTGGTTGTTGTTGGGGAGGGGAGAAACCCAGCTCTGTGCTTGTAGGCTTGTTAGTGATCATTTGGGAGGATTTGAAACACACGCATTTTGCTCAGAGTACTGTTCAACCCCTTCATTTGCACATGGGAATTAAATCAGTAAAAACTGTGTGTCATAATACAAGCAAAATTTTGTATTTTTCTACAGTTCTTCCAGATATCAGGTTTCCCACTGCTCAATGTTTCTGAGGTGACAGAATCATTGAATGTATGTGCCTGCCATCCATACAAGTTTGTATTACTTGGTATCATCCCTGCTGCTGGTCCATATGGGCTATCAGGATCAACATAGGTGGGGAAATAATCATAGTGCAAAATGAGTGACAGCGATATTGAATTTCATAACAACAGGTGTCTCTACCCTAAGATGCTTCCTATTTCCTCTTCCTGGGGTAGTGCTACAGTTGCTGGGGATGTGGAACAAAACTAGTTTCCACTCAAAGCTTTTCCTGATTCTGACACCACTTTCAAAAAAGTGTGTCAGTAAAATGATTGTATGACCCTCCCTCAAAAAAAAAAAAGACTCAATTAGTCGGTCAGCTATTGGTCATGCTATTGGTCATGCTGGCTGGGGTATTTATAATCCAAAGAAGTGGATTATATGTGTCCCAAACAGTTCATTTTTCTGTCTCAACCTCTGTGTTTGGTACATTAGTTGAGAATGCATCCTTCAAAGCAGAGTAGCACTAGAAAGACAAAATGTAATGTTCTTTTTGTTTTTCTTTTTTCTTTTTTGAAAAAAA
This sequence comes from Ctenosaura bakeri, assembly GCA_948474755.1. Classification (NCBI taxonomy): domain Eukaryota; kingdom Metazoa; phylum Chordata; class Lepidosauria; order Squamata; family Iguanidae; genus Ctenosaura; species Ctenosaura bakeri. The sequence continues at coordinate 91,785 of CAOLHI010002980.1, forward strand.
AGAACAACAATCAAGTGTGAATGTCCATTGACATTCTTTATATAGAAGTCTCTTTTGTTAGTGCCTATTTATAGGTCAAAAAGTAGCTTCGGTTAATGGAAATGTGTAAAAAGACAACATAATTGCCAAGTATCCACTCAGTTTAATAATCACCATCATCCTCTTCATGTATGTGGAGAAGTGTTTCTTCCTGAGTTGAGATTTTAGGACCTGGGTGTGATAAGAACCAAAGTTCAGTCAAGGGCACTAGTAAAGGCAATATAGCATCTTGGGCTTTCATACAGTCCCTTGGCCCAATGCTGCAACAATCCCAACCAGTATCTCAAACATGGTTCTGGGAAACATTTACCTTGCATCTTCTTTTGGCATTTGTATGCCAGACAGTTCTTTGGAATGAGATTGCAACAGGACAGGAAAGGGAGAAGGCTGTAGTGTTGTAAACCAGACCAGCATTTATATTAATAGTTTTCAAAATAAGGAAAAAAAACTTGCCAATTTTTTTCCAGTGATTTGTTCTTGAGTTCAATGCCAAATGCAATGTCAACTGAATGAGTTTAGAACAGGCCACATACACTTTTTTCAATAGATGTTTTCTCTAATCCCTGAAAACACAGTTAAGAAAGGTGGTGAAACAGTGCCCTTGTTGTGAAGTTTCTTTAGCCAATGAAAGGCCACTGTTTTTTGGTGACATCTGTAGCTGTCTCAAAATAAGCCTAACAATTTTGCATTTAGATATTTTTGGGATTCTTTAAATATTGTAAATCTGAGGGCCTGAAATGATTTAAGCAACTTCCAGTTTGGAAAGAATTGGAAAAAAAAGATTTAAAGTTAAAAAATAAGATGTGTGTGGGGTGTGTCCTGCACTATTAGTGCTTGAGACACCTATTTTCAGAGAACAACTGCACCAGTGTGTTGAATTGCTGACATTAAGAAGGTGAATATATTTTTGTCCCTAAATAGACCATTTATCTGCAAGTTTGTGAACGAATTACATGATCTTGAAGATAAACCAATAACTTGCTTTTAGTGCATTATAGCAGGGCTTGGTTTCTCTAGCTGTAAAGCTGTGCAATCATATTAGTGCCATGTTCAACAAACTTACCTGATACTTTGCTTGATTCTCTGTTCCTTCCTTTACTTTTCCTGTTTATCCCCATTAACAAATATCTGAAGGAGTATTATGTAGAGAAGATTGTGTGTTTTCTTCTTCTTTGGACAGCAGGGCCATAGTCAATGGTTACATTTTTTTTTTTTTAAAAAAAAAAGGAGATTTCAACTAAGCATTAGGAATAATAATGCTGTCCAAGTAAAGGATATTTGACACTGGAATTGATTGATCTGGAGGAGAACCCTCTGTCATTGAAGGTGTTTTTTCAAGAATTGGATGGCCATCTGTTAGTGATTTTTTTTCCATGGGCAGAAAGCTAGATGAAGTTCCAGTTCTTCCAAATCTAAAATTCTGTGATTGTATGATACAAGATATAGATGTCTTGGGGTAAGTTCTTGCTTTTTGCCTATTCTATAGATTTTGCTTACGAAAAACCACTGTTTCCATTGATGACAACATAATTCCATTTGGAGTTTATTGTAGCAGTTTCTTTTCCATGGCATTTCCAAATTTTGCGGGTGTATATCCAAGCAATATTTGGATGTTCACTTATCACATGCCAAAGCCCTAAGAGAGGCAGCAGCTGTATATGCTTAAACACAAAATTGTTATGATGGGAAATATATACACTCCTTATCCGATAAGCACCCCTTTTGCTTCTAAAATCAGCTTCTCCTTCTTTGATTGGGACCAATTCATACCCCAAACTTTTGCAGGCATGTATTGCCATCATGACATGTAGAAGAGAAATTCCTTTATGGATAAATATAAAATCTGTTAAATCCCATGGATGAAACCAAGAGCCATGCTTTAAATTGCTTCAAGTAGCTCTTTGAGCACTTTTGTTCAGATACAGCTTCTCCACTAGCATCTCTTTAGCAACTACTGAAGTGTTCCTTAAAGGAAAAATTAGAAATATCTTGTGGAAGTTGTTTCATGACTTTCTATGTGTGTGGTTGTTTTTTGTTTTTTGTTTTGCCTTAAACAACTCAAAACTTATTCCTCTTGTATCATGCTTTCTCTGGCTGATTTCTTCTCTTTTGGGCTCAGAGGTTCTGTTTTGTCTGTTGTTTTTTATTCTGTCCTAATGATTATTATATATCCTATCTGTTAGCCAATGTGAGTTTGCAGGCTTCAACTGCCTTTATATTAACACACACAGACACACAGATACACACACATCATGTAGCCTTCTAGTTCAAGGCTGATAAATATTAGTATCCCTACTCCTAGCAAAGTAGAATAGAACACTACTCTAATATGTCCACTGTTCCCCAGTAGACAGAAATAGGATGAATACTCTTATCATCATCAACACATTGATCTTTTCAGATTTTGGAAGCTAAGCAGGGTTGGGCCTGGTTAATACTTGAATGGCAGATCACCAGGTAATACTAATTATCATGGCTGAAGCCCTGGTAAACTGCTGCTAATCAGAGTTGATAAGACCTGGCCAGATGGACCAACGGTTGACTCAGAATGAGACAATGTCCTATGCTCTGACATGCATAAAATTTCCTGGTGACATTGGCTCATCAAATTGGGAGTGGCATGGAATTCCCCAGTTTGAGAGCCATTGCAAAAATGTCTGGATGTTTGTATTTGAGGTGCACATTTTAATATAAATATCAGCAATAGGGGCAGTGTGATCATGACTGGAATAAGAGTAGAAGTAAAGGATGAGTTTAAGGCCCTTTTTGCATGACATTTGCAAAATAGGGGCAGTGTGATCATGACTGGAATAAGAGTAGAAGTAAAGGATGAGTTTAAGGCCCTTTTTGCATGGCATTTGCAAAAAAAAAATTTGCCATGCAAAAGGGTGCCTGGAGCGTTGTGCGATTGTGAGGAGCGATCTGCATGACACACTCACAATCGTGTGATGCTCCAGGGTAGGGCAGGCACCGCTTGCGCACTTTTTCATTTTACGCTTTCAGCCAAAAATGGTGCACAATCACACATTGCTCCAGAACCCCGTGTGCCCTTGCCGTGCACGTGGAGCCTCCGGAGTCATGGCGGTTGCACTTCCTGCCCCAGCACAGCCTGGAAAACTCCCAGGCTGTGCTGCGGAAGGAAGAGGCGGGGCTCTCATGCTGCCTGCTCAGGAGCAGGCAGCTTGTGTGGAGCTGAAGCAACAGGAACGCAAGAGCCTCTCGCTGGAGGCTGCTCACATGATCCCCGCACTCCAGCACCGAAACAAGGTAAGCTGTGGAAAGAGCCTTAGAGTTGCTTACTGTAGTTTTAATGAAAATCACTTTTCCAAAGTTGTTGTCCAAATTGTAAGAAAAACTTCCATTGACATCAGTTGAACATTCTTCTCAATGTAAGCAAACATTTCAGAAGACTCATTTTACTCAAAACTACAGCAGTATAGGAAAGGTTTAAACATCCTACCCAGCTGAAGCTGCTGTCTGCATTTGAAGTGTGAAATCTAGCATGATCTTGAGCACAACACAATGTCAGTACCATGGAGAATATATGAAATGTGTGTACACATACACACAGTAGGAGTTTGCAAGGTTGTGGGATTTACAAAAGATTATAATTTTTTTAAAAAACAATTTCAGTAGTAGTTCCAGGAGTTATTCCTTAGACGTAATATTCTGACAGCCTATAAACTAGGGGCAAGGCAATTTATGGGTCCATTTCTTCTACCAAAAACTATCCAGGTGTCATCATACCATGCACACTCCAAATCTTATCTAGTTTTATAAACTAAGCAGGATTGGGCATGGTTATTACTTGGATGGAAGATGACCCGATAATACCAGGGTTCTTCAACTGGAGCTAAGGAAGAATGCTGCCTGAAACCTTGGATTGCTGCTGCCAGTGAGAATGACAGTACTGGGCTGGGAACACTAATGCTCTGACTCTATATAAGGCAGTTTCCTTTGTTTCTATCTACTTCCAGATGTTGGATGGTAATTCTAATTGGTATAACCAGTGGTGGGCAGTACGGGAAGCTGTAATTCAAACATTGCCCACTGTGACAAATAGGATTAGATGAGGTTGTTCCATATGACAAGTGGTAGCGTCATGATTGTTAGATAGTTAAAGAGAAAATTTTATGTTAATCAGAGGTACTGACAGCAGACAGGCCCACGGAGTTTACTTGTACTTACAACATTACCATACCAGTTTTTCTTAGATTCCTCCAACGCTTAATTGGATGGAAAATAAGATGGTTTGAGACATACAAAAACCAAAATGAGAACATGAAACTTGAAGGCTAAGAGTTCAGGTCATCCATAAAAAAGGCATGAAAATCCATGACCACATTTTGAAAGCGATTCAGATTTCTGGTCAAGACTGACTATTGTTCCTATAAATGAAAGAGAGACAGTTGGGTCAGCCTTCTTGTTTAGGTCTGAATTTTTTGGGTCACTAACAGAGTGTGATTGGGCCTGTAGGAAGCCAAATAGGCATGGCATGACACAACCTAATGATTTCTAGATAAAACTGATACTTAAAGAGAAGCTACTTCTCTGTTATAATAATGTACAACACTATAATGTTAGTAGAACATGATGATATATAAGCTAAAAGATGTGTACATATGCCTGTGCATCTGGAAAGATCAGAGAATGAATTTAGCAAAAGGTGGACAACCCTGAGTATTCAGATTAAATTGGAAGACCAAGAATGAAAATAAAGGTGGAATGTATTGTTAGTTTTAAAGATATTTGGAAGCAAAGGCAATTCACTGGCAGGTGCAAGCAATTATGCCACCAGTTGTTTTAATTGCTCTGAGACAAATGATGCCAGGTGAGGATATGAGCAACAACCACAACATACTCTTTGTATTCATTGTTGTTCTCAGGAGTAGTAAATTAGGTATTTTTGGGTTGCCTCCATTGCCTGGAGATGTCTCTCAAGTATTTAGAATAAATGGGGCAGGAATCATACGGAAAGTGCACAAAGCCACCTGTTGTAATTCAACCAACAAAAGGCCAGTGATTTAAAGAGTTTGTGATACCAGGGGCTTTCTTAATTTGATTGAAATGTTCTTGACGTTGTGAGAAGAACTCTTTTTCTTCTGATTTGTTCTCCATGTTATTCCTTTAAACAGCAAGAGATGGGCTGAGACTGAGATTACACTGAGCTCCCAGGTTGTCCTAAGGTGCTGACATTTTTCAGTGAATTGATCGCCTGCTGACTGGAATGTACATGGTAGTATAAGAAAATTCACAGGTACTCTTAAAAAGTGATAATTCACTACCTAGCTTGTAGGGATGGGTAGAAATGCAAATCTTTGCTCATTTCTTTACACATGAAAACAACAAACTTCAAACATTTTCTGCCCAGTAGGTGCGTTTGAGAGTTTTTGCACATTTCTGATTACTTTTTTTCACTCATGACATTTTGTGAACATTTCATGATGGAGTTTTGATTGTATATATAAGTAAGTGTGTGTGTGTGTGTGTGCACGCACACCCATGCGCATAATCTTTTGCTATTGTTGATGGCACTGACAAAAGATATCTGGCTTTCCACCCATATGGAGAGGTGAAAAATCTCATGGTGGCTCATAATTTTTTTTACCAGGTGTCTCAACATACATTTCTTGTCAACAATTAGAAAGACTGTGATTATTCTTTATACCTGTTTGATGAAATGTTAAGAATTTATATAAACATGACACAAAGAGAGAGACAAAATATTACAGGGCTAAAGTTTTAAAACATAAACATGGGTAGCATACAGATAAATGGATAAATCAATATTGTAATATATAGCCATAATGATCTATAGCTACTGATAGGCTTTTCTGCCTGTTTCTCAACTTGTTTTAAAGCCATTCAACCAAGCTGGTGACCATCATCATATGTTATGATTGCAAATTCCATAGCTTAACTTTAATGGGTGAAGAAGGACTTCCTTTTCCCTGTCTGAAAAAACAACTTTTCTGGTATTATGAGGGAAGAAAGTCCCATCCATTTCTCCTCTCCAGTTTTATAAAACTCTGTGACATGTACTAATGTATTTGTTCATCTTCTTTTTTATTTCACTTCCTCTTGTTTTTTTCTTTCCTCCCTTTCCCCCTTTTATTTTATTTTATTTTGTAACCATACTTTGACAGTCAAATTAAAAAAAAAACTGTTGCAACTCACTATTTTTTTTTTAGCTTAACCCCCCCCCCAATTTTGTAGTTTTTCCTAGTAGTGGAGTCCTCCCAATCATTTTGATTGCCCCTGTCTCCACCGTATTTTAGCTCTATAATATTCTTTTAGAGGTGATGTGATCAGAATTGCACAATGGTATTCTATTACACACACCCATACTATAGATTTATGCAAAGATTCTTGTGTGCTGTGTTGTTATTTGAGGATCTTGTTCAAACCTTTGCTTTGAATTATAGCTGGATGAGCGTGGCTCTGTAAAAATATGTGAACCAGCCTTCCACATTGGGCAGTTGGGTCTAGTGACAAATACCTGAAGAGAACTCCCTGACTCTCATACACAGAATCTCTTATATTTTTATTGGGAAAGGTAGAATCAGACCTGAATAGTGAGTGATGGACTTTTCAGGAGTAGGTGAGAACACATCTACTATGCATTTAGAGTGCATCATTATTTACTAGTGTTCTGTAAACTTTGGATGACTTATGGTATCCTCAGTTAAAACATATGGCATTTCTCTTCTAATTTGAACTGTAATTCTAAACACTCATGAGCCATAAATGTTTTTTTTTTATTTTGATCAGAGAACATGTGGTGAGTCCAGATGTTCAGATATAATATTTCCCTATAGGCTTATAAAATAATTTAATTCAAGAATTGGCATATAAAAATGTGCAATATTTTATATAATGTAATTTCAAAATATGAAAGTAGATATTAATACATTAAAGGAAGAAGCCAGAATGTGACAAGGAATTGATTTGTTTGTTTCTTTTTTTAAAAAGCAACACATTAGCAGTGCAAAACTATGCATGTCTACACAGGAGGAATCATTCCAAAATAAATAGCCATAGGAAAGCAGTCTTAGTTTCACCTTACTAAATGTAACAGATACTAAATGTATCTGTTAGCCACTTTGTACATAATGCAGTGGAATGATGGATTAGGACAATGGACAAGCTCCCATTTTTATGGGTGGGTTGGTTTTCTACTCACTGTTACTATGCTTTTATATTGTTACATATGTTAATGTGATTATTGTATTTATTGTAATTGTTTTGTATCTTGGAAGATCTGCAAAATAATGTTCTACAAACCTGTATACTGAATAAATAAAATCAATGAATAACACTTGGCTAATCAAAGATGTCTTAAGGCTGATGTTCAAGTCTGATCTTGTGCATATTTACTTCTATGGAGTTCAGTGGGATGCACTTTCAATTAAATGTTCATAAAGTAGTTGAGAGTGGTTCAAAGGTTAAATTTCCTTCTCTTACATGAGAAATCCAGTCAAAATAGGTAATTTATTCAAGGGCTTAGGAATAATTGACTGTATATGTTATTGTTCTAATGTCAGTAGTCAAACAGAAATTTACCATCTTTGAAAAAAAATGCTGCATGGTGCTAAGATGACCCTGAGAAACTGTATTCTGTTTCTCAGATAGCTAACTATGTTGTGGGTCTGCAAATTACTGCCAATTTTGCTTTCTTCTGCAGTTGAAATTTTTGAACCTGAAGATCTTTTTGTCCAGGATTTGTGAATTATGATAAATTCAAAAAAACAACAAACAAACAAAACCCAGAAACAAAGTTATAACCAAATCAGTCAATCTCAGCATGTTCAACTATTCCAGCATTGAGAGGAGCATGTATCTGGCAGCCATGGAGATGTAAAGATGAGAGGATGAGAGGAAGTAACTGTAATTCAGAACGCAGTTGAATACGTAGGGACTCCAGCCTTTGAAGAGTTAAGCATTCAGAGCCCTGGCCCTGGATAAATAAATATATCAGTTTATTTTTTTTTCCCGTCAGCATTTTAAATTTTCCATCTCAAATATGAAAAGATGCATTTTGGGAAGAAATTCTTATCAAAAATAGATTGAACTGAAATCCTCACCAGTCTCTACATATAACATAAAGTTCTTCATTCAAGTGCAACACCACAATTAATAGAATAAATGGAATACTCCTCAGCTTCAGCCATGTGATATCTAGAGATATCTGTCTATCTAGCTAGGACAAAAAGTGTACTAATAAATATATTTCATTTTATCATAGAGATACACTTTTGTCCCACATTGTAATATACTGGGGGGAAAGTTCCATATCATTTTGTGAATGATGCAGAGAAGTTGGTGTGAGTGCACAAATGCTAAACAATCCATCTGCTCAAATATGGAAGAACAGCAAGTGCAGAAGGCTGTTGACATCATTGATCTGAAGACATACGTTGCTCTTGGCAGCACCATGAACTGTTACATTCAGTCTCATAGTGCTTCAGCTTCAAAGAAACAGTGATCTAAGGGGTTATGTACAAAGCACTTGAGAGTCAACAGCAAGGAAATCAGAGCTGTACGCTGTGACTACACAGTGAAAGGTAGCTCCTTTTCAGGACGTGTGGGATATGCTTGTTGAGCAGCCTCAAAAGTGGTACCCATCTCAGGTTGCTCTAACTATTGCAGAACAGCTGACTGAGTTCAGAAGTACATGTCAAGTCAACCAGGAAACCAGTGTGGTGGGGCTGCAATGCTAAGACATCATATCTTCTAATGGAAGACTTCTCCTTGGGCGGGCAGCATCATATGTTGCAGGTAGCCCAAGTTGGTTACAGTGTGGTGAAAACACTGGATTAATCAGAGTTCCAGCTCAAAAAAATATGGTGGGAAACAGTTTTGTTTTTGCTTTTGTATTTTAACCAGCTTAGAACTGAAAGAATGCTAATTGAGACATAAAGTGTGTTGGGTGCAGAGTAAACAATACAACAGCCCCATCTGTTATTTCTGCAGTAGGGTAACAAATAAGTAAACTAGTATAGGATGCACTACATATGGTGCCTGCAAGACCTCTTGCAGCATCCAAGTTGCTCTGGATGTCTGTAGAACGGCTGGCCAAATAATGGCCTTTCTGTGGAAGACATTGCAATCAGCAGAGCCTATTTGATGTTGCTGGAGTAGCAAATCGTCCCATGATAATATTAGGAAGGAGGAGGAAGAGGAGGAGGAGTTGGAGGAATTGGAGGAGAACCACTACCACCAGCACCACCATTATTTGCTTTCAGGATTTATGCCCATTGTCCCCTAGAAGTATTTCCAAAATAGATGTCTTTGAATTGGCAGTAATTTTAGGATTATTTTTAAGATACAGAAATTGTGTTGGTTACATTTTTTCAGTCTTTTAAATTTGTCTGGGTGAGGGCTAAACATAACATTCAAAATTATATTAGATAATACAGTCTTCTCCTGTCACATACAAGCCTTCCGTATCACCACAGGTATCTATCAAGTAGCAGTTATCTGTATCAACTGTAGGTATCTTGCACTGACAGCTTTATTTGGGGGATGTAACGCTGTTGCTAAATTTCACAATTTAGGGAGCTCATATAGCCCCATCCACCAAAAGTCAAATGCTGTGCTTATTTAGACCTCCAGCCAATATTTAAATGAATTTTGACCCAAGCTGCAAATAACGTTACTCTTTCTTAGGTTTCCTCACAACTCACATTCTAGCAGCAGCAAAGGAGACAGAAGAGGATATCTACATCTTAGGCCTTCAATAGACCTTTAACAGGAAATTATCTATCAATAATCCCCAATAATTGTAGTATTACTAATTTCTGAATTCTTACTATATGCTGGAATCTTCTTATGGATTAAGCTTTGTTGCCTCAGAAAGTCTTAAGGGGCAATCTTTACTTTGGAACATGTGTCACCTGAAGCCACTACTTCTGAAAATGGAGAAAAGGGGTAAAAAGGGGGTTCATGAGGTAACTGAGGTTGGGAATGTCTTAAGGCCTTATTAAAGGAAAGGGTGGAGACTTTCTTGGAACCATTTCTTCTTCTTGGTTCATTGTGGTTGTTTTACATTGGCATTCTTACTGGGTTTTGGATAACCTGTTTGCCAAATGCTAGTATTCCAATAACTCATAGAAGTATAAAACTTGTGCCAACCTATTCCTAACATTATTCTACCTGCCCACTCCACTTCTGACCTTCCCATTCAGCAGGAAGATCTGAAGGGGGTCATAGACATCCTCTGTATAGGCCATATTTATAAACTTCCCAGACACCACAGAATTTAATAATGCTGTTCTCCCAGTTTCAACATGCAGTCACTGAATATGTTTATAATCCCCTTCATATCTTCCCATTCAACTCAGAAAGGTTGTGTGTACTAGCATGGGTGTTGCATGAGAGTATTTGTGGGTGTTCAGAAATAGTAGCAGGATGAGAGGAGGCAACAGACATACTCCTGTGTGTTCCACATCGCACTTTTTTTTTTAAAACCCAATCCACCCCCCCATCCCAAAGTGTGAGATGAGTGGATTTTACACCTGCCTATTGGGATGTGTCTCATGAGCCAGGAACAGAAGAACATCGCTGCTAGCAGAACAGACTGTAGGTCATGGGCTATCCCAGCTATGTCTAGGATTTCCAAAAGACTGGCTGTTTTTTAGACAGAACATGTGGAAGGAATATGGAAGAAAGCATCAGCGGAAAATCTTTGTGAACTGAACATAGTGTTCCTAAACAGAACATCAGCACAGAATGTACTCGGTCAATGGGACACTCCTATTCTTGTCTCGTCTGATAGACTTTACTTGGCATTGTTGTACATCAGTTCAGCATTACAATATTTGTTCATTATGGATTTAATATTCAGAAAATCATCCAGACTTAATTAATTACAAACTCTGGTTACGTCAAAGAACCCCAGGTGTAATTCCTGTTTATAGAGGGCAAAGACATCTCCATCATGCCAGCACAATTAACTGCCATATGCACCTAATTACAACATGTTTACACAGTTAAACCCCCAATGACAGGGAGATGCTTTGGACAATATTTTTCTATTTTGCTTCTCTACCCTTAGAAGCACCTTTCCACATGAATCCCTGAACTGACTGTCAGTTAACCACTTGTCAATTTGCAGGAGAGATACTCTTCTTCTTCACTCAGATAGAGAGTCTAATACTTGCAGGATTCAAAATTATTCTTTGATTAAATAAATATTTCAATCATTTTACAGGTATGCCTTGGTTAACAAATAGACATGTTCCTGTGCATCATTTTAACTGAAAATTTGATACCAGAGGCAGAAAGAATAGGGATAAGTTCCTATGCTACAAAAAAAGAACAGCCCAGTGTGTTTTGGTAGGTGTTTTGTTCAAAACTAACAGTGTGCCCTTCTGAAATGAAACAACTAGGTCAGGCAAGCATTGCAGCAGTAAGCAAAAATATTTTCCCTCTATTTTTATAAAATAAATTAATTAGTAGACTAATTCCAGAAATAGTCATATATACACATTATGAAATCAAATATATTATTTATAAAATAAATAAACAAATAAAACAAAACTATCAAACACATTTGAAAGCTAAAAAGAAAAAAGAGAGAAAGATATACATATATAGGAAAAATATAACTTCCTTCCTTAAAAGTAATGGGTGGTACTAAAAAAGAAAAGAAACCATTTCTCTTGATTAAATGTTCATCTACGATATATCAATATAGACATTGCTTTAAATATTATCATATATCAAAGTAAATGCACTGGAGCTTGTAATATTAGTATATTCCCCCAAATTGATTTTCAAAGAGGTGTTAGAGCTTTTTGTTGTTGAGTAAAAGAGCTTAGGGGTTTGCAAGACAATGAAATTGTTACCATATCCATTTCTGCCATATCATATAATTTTGTTGCCCAATTTTCCACTGAAAGTATGTGAGGTTCCTTCCAGCTTTGTGCAAAGGACACCTTGGTAGCTTATATCATATAAAGGAGGATTCTCCAATATTTATTTCTTGATTATCAATTTTGTCAATAATATTCAATAAATATATTCCAGAAGATAATGGAAAATTTATATTAAGAGTTTTTATTATTTATTTATGTATTGATTTCCAAAATAATTTCGCTTTCTTATACTGCCACCATAAATGATAAAAAGTGCCTTTTTGCTCACAGTTCCACCATTTACTAGTACTATTTCTGGCCATCTTAGATATTTGAACTGGTGTCAGATACCATCTTGAAATGATTTTCTTTTAAATTTGTACATTGTGTAAATTTTTGATTTAAAATCCAAGCTTTTCTCCATTGTTCCAAACTTAAGGATTTGCTGATATCTTGGGCCCCATAAGATCATATTGTCTTTAACAAGATTTTGTTCTAATTCATAGCTGAAGAAAAATCTGTAGATCTTCCCAATTAATTTTGTTGTTCCTGGTTTCAAAAACTAGTCAAATTGTGTTAAACAAGCAAAAATATTTTGAACCTTCTGGAGATCACCTGAAGGCTTTTATCAAATTGTACACAGGAATGACTTTCTCTTTCACCAGTCTTCACTTTTCTTATGATTTCTATATATAGTTCTATGGTGGTTGTTCTTGGTTTTTGTTTTTTGTTTTTAATATGCTGGAAGTAGGTGGTAAGGCAGGCATATTTGATCTCTCCTTTATTCTCTGTTTTGCTGTTCACATATGCTCAGAAGATGATTCTGTAGGTAACTGCTATTTACCTTGCTTGTTGTGGAAAAACACACATGGCTACAATAAAAGAGTAAAATCTAACTTTTTCCAAGTTCAAGCTTTTTTGTTTACTACACACATTTTGCTATGAGAGAGAGTGGTTGGCCTCAGTGAGTTTCACCCAGTGACTTTTGTGGCTGATTTGTGGCTAGCACATAGATCTCCAAGTTATTTTCAATTTTCTAAGAAATAATAGTATAGAAGGCAATTGATGAATGGCATAGAAGGTAATACAATTAATGAGAAGTATTTCAGATTAACATTGTTTCCCTCCTAGCCACCAATTTGACTTTAATTGATTTTTTTCCTCGCCATCTCTACTGTAAAGTCTAAATTTAATTTCCAGCTTTGCAGACTTAAGCACTCACTGGCATCTTATCTGTGACATAACCATACCCTCCAATATTTCACTGATGAAAACTGGGACATATGTGGCCAAGTAATATCAGAGCGTGGTTAAAATTGCAGAAAAATTATTCATGAGGAAAAGCACACGTTATGAGAGATTGCAACAGTTTGCTTTTGCCTGAGTATGCTGTGAAGTGCAAGATTCCATTTCCTCATGTCTTCTCCTTGCGGCTGAGTTAATGGAGTACAAGCAAAGTTTTCACCTTGAACTCAATTTACAGCAAGAGCAGGGAGAAGAGTGAGAGGAAAAGGAAAGCAACTAGAACATTTTAAAAGCAACTGAAAGAGTGAGATGGTACTGGATTAACCTGGACTATCCCTAACAAATTAGGAGAGTTGGAAGATATGATACCCCAGCATAATACCAGCCATCAAATAACTCTTGTGTGTAGGGAAAAGGTAAGAGTCCCCGAATGTACCTACAACAATGCATTCTCTAGAGGCTCCAGAGGATGATGTTGTTATTATACATGTGGCTATAGGCACATAACTGGACACTTCCTTCTTAGCTCACCCCAAGCTCTACCAGCCATTAAATGATCATGGTGTAGGGCCCAAAGGAATAAGGCGTATCTTGTGAAGGGGGTAGAGAGGTGATCTGGAGCTCAGGTTCCAGCTGCTTGACAGATCATATCTCCCTGTATGAACCGGTCTGGCCTCTAAGATAATCAGGAGAAGCCCTCCTTTCAGTCCCACTACCATCACAAGCACAAATTAGTGGGGATCCACTATAGAGTCTTCTCAGTGGTTGCTCCGAGAGTCTGGAACTCCCTTCCTAGGGAAACCAGAATGGCCCCCTCCTTGTTGTTGTTCTGGTGGCAGACAAAGACCTTTTTATTCTGCCAGGCCTTTTAGTACAAAAAAGTTTTTACAGACTGGGCTAGGGGGTGCTGTACTGTTTTAATTTTAATTGCTTCTTTTAATCTCTTTTTAGCTGTTTTAATTCTTTTATAGTTTAATTTTGCTTTAATATATTCTATTTATATGAGGCCCAATGTTGGGCAAAAAATGGGATACAAGTAAGGAGGAGGGGGGAGGAGGAGGAGGCAGCGGCGGCGAACAAGAGCAGCAGCAGCAGCAGCAACAACAACAACAAGATTATTCTACCTGGGTGGAGTGTTGCACTACAGCTCTCCATCCAGGATCAACCACTGTTAAGTTATTTCTGTGCTTCTGCCCTAGGCCATTTCAGAAACCTATGTGCTTTGTGTGCATATCATTAACAGTTACAATCAGGATTTTGTCTGCTGATAATTTCCCACTTGTATTTTTTTTTTTTCATTGAATCTATGGTGATCATTTTGCGAATAAGTCTGCCTACAAGATAACAGCCACAACAGCAGATGCTGCTTCATAAATCATAGAACTGTAGAGTTGGAAGAGACCACAGGGGCCATCCAGTCCAACCCCCTGCCATGCAGGAACACCCTCAAAGCACTCCCGACAGATGGCCATCCAGCCTCTGCTTAAAAACCTCCAAAGAAGGAGACTCCACTACACTTCGAGGCAACATATTCCACTGTCGGACAGCCCTGACCGTCAGGAAGTTTTTCCTGAGGTTCAGGTGGAATCTCCTTTCCTGCAGTTTGAATCCATTGCTCCTTGTCCTGGTCTCTGGAGCAGCAGAAAACAAGCCCTCTCCTTCCTCTACATGGTATCCCTTCAAATATTTAAACATGGCTATCATGTCCCCTCTTAACCTTCTCTTCTGCAGACTAAACATACCCAGCTCTCTAAGTCTATCCTCATAGGGCATGGCTTCTAGGCCCCTCACCATTTTGGTCACCCTCCTCTGGACTTGCTCCAGCTTGACCATGTCCTTCTTGAATTGGGGTGCCCAGAATTGAACACAGTATTCAAGATGAGGTCTAACCAAAGCAGAGTAGAGTGGTACCAGTACCTCCCTCGATCTAGACACCATACTCCTATTGATGCAGCCGAGAATTGCATTGGCTTTCTTGGCTGCCGCATCACACTGCTGACTCATGTTCAGCTTGTGGTCTATGAAGACTCCTAGATCCCTTTCACATGTACTGCTATCCAGCCATGTGTCCCCCATCCTATATTTCTGTATTTTATTTTTTCTACCTACGTGTAGGACCTTACATTTCTCTCTGTTCAATTTCATTTTGTTAGCTTTGGCCCAGCTCTCCAATCTATCTAGGTCATTTGAATTTTGATCCTGTCCTCTGGCGTATTAGCAATCTCTCCCAATTTGGTGTCATCTGCAAATTTGATGAGCATGCCTTCTATTCCTTCATCCAAGTTGTTGATGAAGATATTGAACAGCACTGGGCCCAGGACAGAACCCTGTGGCACCCCACTAGTCACTTCTCTCCAGGATGAAAAGCAGCCATTCGTGATCACCCTTTGGGAACGGTCAGTCAACCAGTTACAGATCCACCTGACAATAGCCCTGTCTAGCCCACATTTTACTAGCTTCTTTGCAAGAATGTCATGGGGAACTTTGTCAAAGGCCTTACTGAAATCGACATATGCTACATCCACAGCATTCCCTTCATGTATCAAGCTAGTAGCTCTATCATAAAAGGTCATAAGATTAGTCTGGCATGGCTTATTTTTGAGAAATCCATGTTGACTTCTCATGATTACCACATTGCTTTCTAAGTGATTAGAAACTGACTGCTTAATGATCTGCTCCAGGATTTTTCCGGGTACTGATGTCAAGCTGACTGGGCGATAATTATTTGGGTCCTCTTTTTTTCCCCTTCCTGAATATGGGGACAACATTTGCCCTCTTCCAGTCTGCTGGAACTTCTCCTGTCCTCCAAGATTTCTCAAAGATTATAGCAAGCGGTTCAGAGGCACACAGGGACCATTCCACAAACCCAGATTCTTTTTTCTTTTCTTTTTGCAGGGTGGGTGGGTGGGACTTCTTATTTCTTCCCCATTCCTCTGTTTATTTTTATCATAATGTTCAAATATGAGATCTGGAAGAATGGGACAGCTTGCCATGTTTGTGGCATTTTTGTAATCCAATAAAGATATTACTTAACCTTGAATCTAGTTTCTATGAATGAATGCCTTGGCTATTTTTGGGATGTGGAGAGTAAAGTTAACAAGATAGGCATCATATTTTAGGCACATGTAAAACAGACCTTATGAACTCTTTAGTCTGACAGGGGTAAATCACATTTGTAATAAAAATTCCAAACTAGGGCATAGCATAACCTTCTCTTGAACTTAACATAGCATTTTTTTAATTTTTTTTTTTTTTTTTTGGAAAAGGCAGTGTAGAAATGGGGGGGAAAGGTACACATATCTAAACCTAATAAAGTCTAAAGGGAAAAACAGAGAATAGATAGGATTTCCTAACTGGAGGTCATTTGCCAGATTTTCAACTCATATAAATGAGGTATCTCTTATCTTTTCTGTCCCTGCATTGACTTTTTCTACACTATCATATTTTATCAAGGTGTTTTTTTTGGGGGGGGGCAGTTGTGAATGTGTTCAGTATAAGCTATAGATGTTACATGCACCTACTCCATTTCTGTTTATAATATTATTACTGTTATTACAATATTAATACCATGCTCTATATCAAAAGGTCTCAGGACAACTTGCAAGTAGCATTAAAACAGTTAAAAAATTTAAACCAATAAAACGATTTAAATAAACTGAAAATATATTTAATACCATAATGAGTGAAAAACAATTTGTAATATGGTCAATCTCAAACAACCTTAACATCACCAAAGGCAGAAACAAAAAGTGGAATTGGACTGTGCAAAAAAAGTTCATATTGTTCCAGATTCTTCCATAATAGGTCACTGACTATAACAGCACACTAATTTTATTAAAGCAGTTGAAAAACAACATTGCATTCTATATGAGCTTTTGAGGGATGGTTTGGTGAGATAAGCGTGAGAAACAAAGCCAGTCCATAGTTCCCCACCCCCAAACCCCTGTCATAAGGAAGCTAGTACAACTTCTGGTGTTTGTGGGTAGGCAATGAACATCCTATTACCATCTTTATCAGTTAACACACTGTTTATGTGTCCATGGATCAAATTAAAAATGTCTCAATGGAGGTTACTTATAACAACCATCCTGTTTCATTTCCATTGAAAACAAAATAAATGTTCATATATTATTCAGTGGAGGTAACCCACTGCTAGGGGGAAAAAAACTCACCTTCAAGTTTAGAATGGATGAACAAAACATAAATCTCTGTGGAGCACTAGCACAAATATCCATTGTGTAAAAGATACAGTATCAGATCCTTCATCGATCATATGTATCCTTAGTTTTCAAGTGATTTTGATAGAAAGAGTCATCCTTGCTTCCTCTGTTCCAAGGATGGACAGAATTAATGCAGCTTAGAATAACTGAGACAAGAGCAGAGATAACCATTTCAAAGAGTGATTTATCACAACTGTCACTTTCTTCATAATTAAACTCTAATCTCTGTAGAACAAGTAGCCTCAGAAGATCAACAATATTGCCAACTTGTTAGATTCTGCCACTTAGAAAAAAGGAAAAAGAGGTTTAACACAGTGAATATGAAATATGACTTGCACAAACCTTTATTGTTTTGGGGTTTTATATTTTTATTGTATCTAACTTTTCTAAATCTCTTACTGACTCAAACACATAATGTGGAAATTCGTACAATGTATAGAATCTATTTTAAGAAAAAGAAATAAATGAGTTATACTCAGTGGGTGTGCTCTGGTCTAATAGGGATTTATCTTGATCTTAATGGGCTGTTTTCCATGCTGCCATCATATTTATCTATGTAGAAGCAGCCTCGATCGATAGTCTGGTCAATGTGCTGGTCAATGACACTGCTGAGCAACATTTCTTGTTCTTAGATGTGACAAATGGCCTGGATTTTTATGGCAGTTATACTAGTCATTGAGCTGGAGATAGATGAGCTTTAATGAACAGTTAAATGTCTGCCACTTGGTCTTTGGACAGATGCCTGGTGTTACAACACATTATTTATTCATGTATTAATTAGAGGCTATATTTGGCAAGGAATAAAGTCCAGAGAGACAAATGAAAAACAAAAACCTGGGATTTGAGTCAGGCAAGAGGGCAGCTGACACAAATCTATCTCATGACATACTGGGGTGCTGAAGCTTCTGTCAGTGAATGAAACACTATTTGATGAGAATGGAGGAATAATGTGTTGCTCCAAAACTGTCATGACTGTGGCCTTACCCTGTTTGTTGCCATTGTAAATGACACAGAATGGCACCAGAATGCACACTGGAGTGATTATTCAAAGAACTGTCTGTCCATTTTGGTGAGTCACTCTTTCTTGTACCAAAACACATACCTCATATCAAAACCAGTTTTGTCCATCAGTGTCAAAATAGTTTTGAATCTTCAGTGATGTTCAAAAGTAGTTTCTGTGGCAGCCTAACAATCCAGCATTCTATGAAAAAAATCTATTGAAAAAGACTTTGGTAAATGAATGCATTTGAAATTGTTCTTTGGATTCCTGCCTTTGTAGCAAAAGCTAAACATTATGGAAAACAGTGCCAATGGTGCAGTGAACAAAATCAGTTTGTTATTGCCCTGAGTTTCCTCTTCTCTTCTTTCTACTACCCTCCTGTCTATGTATGTTTAACTTGTTAAAAGTCAATAAGGAGTGATGGTAAAGATTAGTAAGGAATTATGTGTTCATATCAGAGGACGCTGTTCCACTACAAATGAAACAATAAGTGGGTGAACTGTTGAGAATCGTCTTGGATATGTTTTGAAAGCCTTTAAGCACATGCAGAACATATTTTCTGCACAACTGAATCACTGCATCTTCTTTCTCTACATTCACAATCAGATAGTGCAGACTGCAAAGTAGTATAGCACATATTTTGCTTAAAGGACTCAGGGACTATCAAGTTCTACCCATGACCATCCTTATCCTAAATAGTGCTTCAGCTTACGGCTGTAAAAATCGGACTGGATGAAGTTTTGAAAGGAACAAATATACCTTAAAGCACTAAGAATTTTTCATCTGAAAAACAAAACAAAACAAAACATGGATGTATTAGAATTGGAAGGAACAATCCTATACCTACTTATCTGGAAATAAGTCTTATAAAATTGAGAATGACTTTCTCCTGCGTAGACCTGGTTGGAGGGCATGGGTTTGGCTGACAGAATATTTTGGCTCAAACTAATAGTTCCAATATTATAAAAATCACAAAAACATGTAACTCACTGAAGCAAGGCATTGATTAAAAGTAGGATGGGGGTAGGCTGCAGGAGAAGAAGAAATCAACTGATTTTTTTTTAAAAAAAAATGTGTGTGTGGTGGGGTGGCAATGAGAAAGCCATTTCCTTCATTTTTCATTTAATCATCCACATGCTCAGTATTGTGTAAGCAATATACAAAGGAATGCAAAGAAGTTAATGTCATACCATTTCAAATAATATACAAAATCAGAAAATAATAATAATAAAAAAAAAATAAAGGAGGAAAGCCAAAAAGACACATAACCTCATCCCCCACTACACTACCCAAAAAGACTCTATAAGCTTTCATTTAGGCCAATAGAGGATGATTGGGAAGCAAACAGCCTTTAGGCCTAAAGGGCTTAACATTCTAAAATATCTATGGCTGCTTGAGCATCTTCTGATGGGCAGGATGCAGGGAGCGACATATATACACCCAACGCCAACACATTCCATTCCTCCTTTCCTAGCAAGGCCATACTAATTTCTTCTAGGCAGTTCAGAACAACTCAACCACCAAAGAATCAAATGGTGCATTTCCTCCAATCATCATTCTTCTTCCCTGAGGTTCTCCTGCTTTATTGAATCTGGCAGAGTGTCTTATTTAGAAAGCCAGCCACAGTTCACAGTCCTTAAACAGAATCTATAGTAGCAGCCACAGTCAAGGGACAGAAACTTATCTGTCAATTACCATTCTTGCTTCAGCAGTCCAGGAAAGTAATAAATTTAGAGTGACAGTTCAAGGGAGTATCCAGCAGTGAAGTCAGCACATAAAGCAAGGATCAAGATTTTTCAGGAACTTGAGCCAAGGATCAAAAGATTCCATCAGAACTGGCAGTAGTCTGCAACAGATTTATTCCTCCTCTGCCCCTGGTATTTGCTGGCCAGCAGCATTCCCTAGCTGTTTATCTGATTAACGAGACTTCCCTGTATAAGTTCTCTGAACCTTGTGGGTTCTCCCTTTCTCGTCTATGCCGGGCTGCAGTAAGTATTGTTCTGTTCATGTCTGTGTGTTTTGGCTGCTGAGAAGGATCCTGTCTGTGTTTCCACTGGGACGTGGCATAAAGAGAGAGAGAGAGAAAGACAAAGAGAGAGATCTCATCTTATAATGAATTATAACAGCCTAAATCTATTAAACTGTAAAGTGTAGAACCAAGCTTCAGTGCTGATCAGGAAAACTAGAGAATTTGGCTAAACTATAGTGGGGGGAAAAATCTAATCAATTGTTAATTTGCCTAAGTTTTAGAAAACTTTCTCTAGGTTGTAGCATGCAGGCCACATAAAGGCCATGGTGAATAGCTGTTAGTGTAGACCAGTGGTAAACAACTGTGGCATTCCAGATGTTTGTACCTTACAGCTTTCATCAGCCCTAGCCAGCATAACCAATGGTGGAGTATTATGAAGGGTTGCAGTTTAACCTCTGGAGGATCAGACTTGGGCCATTTCCACATGAGACTGTTATAGCACTATTATTCCACTTTCAACATCCTATGGAAACCCAAGGATTCCATAGGATGTTGAAAGTGGAATAATAGTGTTATAACAGTCTTGTGTGGAAACGGCCTTGGTTCTCCCTCATGTAGGCAGTATTGAATTAGAAAAGAAATGATGTGATTTAATACAGGATAACTTAATATTTTCCTGATGATTTTATATATCCCAGTATCATTTGTATCGTAAGAATTTTTTTTAATATATATAAGGCATTTCATATGTATTATGGTCCACAATGTAACATTTTATTTAAACACATGGAAACCTATACTGCTATATTTGAATTTTATGCAATGACCAAAAAGAGACAATAGACCAACTCAGCATTAACTGGGTCTAACAAAATTGACATAGCTACCAATCTCATTGCAATTTATCCTGTCTTTGTAAGTTATCCTGCAAAATAAGAAAAATAGCTTCATTTCTTTTTGAAATTCCATTTTTAGGGTAAGTGCACAGACTGTTATAGTTGTATGACAGCAGCTATCTGTCATAGTGGGACTAATTACTTATTAATCATTAAGCAATCTTCTTGCAGTTTATTTTCATCTAAAATCAGATCACTAACACTGTTCTGTCTTGGACTTTTTGTTTTATTTTGGGTATTTTTCCCCTTAATGGGAAAAAGGTGCCTTTCCTAAGATTTATTATACTATTAGGTTGAATCTGTATCTTGTCCCTGTGAAGGTTACAAGTTGTGGAGGATACTGAAAATGAGTACAACACATTGTGCCATGCTAAAATGTGCTACGTGTAAACATTTAAAGCAGAGTATTTATTTCATAGTGGGTGAGTTCTATATCCATGATCATTTCTTCAGCGCGAACAATTATTGGAACTCAAGCCTCTTTCACACCGGACTGTTGTAGTAGATATATAACACTTAATTCTGGACTTGGTAGTTTGGCAAGGTGCTAGAGCTCTCCAGCAGAGAATTCTAAATACATATGACACTTCAGATTCCAGAGGATCGAGCCATGAATGTTGAAGTTGTATCAAACTGTTATAATTGTATAGTGTGAATGGGGACATAGACTCATCAAACTATTTTAGCTATCCTGTAGGTGGCCTCCCAGCAGCCTCTCCAAAAAGAAGGCTGAAGATTCTGCAGGTAATCAGCACTTTGTGAATGCTTTACATTTACTATTCTTGATCCTTTGTGCAGCTATTTTGAATCTCTTATACCTATATTTCATCTCTCGGCTGTGAGGAATGTATTTCCTTACTTTTTCTCCCCAAATATTCCATCATTGACTTGACTCCATCTTGGCTTTAATTTTAAAAGAGCCTTTAAGACCCCTGTATACTTTTTGATATTTTACAAATATTAGCCTCTTCTTCTCTGAAAGAGGCTGAAGAAGAATATAAGCGGATTTTTTTTTCTTTTGTGAATGGCAGTAAGAAATTTCAGCAAGTCAGAGTCTCTCTCTCTTCTTTAATGCTATGAAGTGTAAACCTCAAGTGCAGTTACAGAAAATTCAGGAGAGACCAGTGATTGATCAACAGGTGTTGGGGTTGAGTTTGGGTTGCATGAGGGATAGATCTACATAGCCATTGCAAGGCCTGAGAACAAATGTCACACAAGGACAAAGTGGATACCCAGGAAGTGCTTATGACATAACTCCTGATTATTGCAGCATAAATCAGCAAAGGTCACTAACTCTCCAGGATTATTGCAGTTCCAAGATAAATTTCCATTCTCTGGCACCAGATGTAAGCTGCACCCTCAACAGAAGTGTTTGAATTATTCCTCCTCCTTCTCCCTTCTGCCTTCCCTGCTTCTCCTCCTTCTCTTCTTCTTTGGGACCAAAAAGCAATTTTTTAAAAAAAAGCCAAATGCACATTGTTGTTAAAGTTAAGCTATATGCCTTGCTTTACAGGAGAATTATGCTTCTTGAGTTCCCCTTGCTTTCCACACACAAATTACAGATTTCTCCTCATTTGGTACAAAAACATGTTTCCCCCCTCTTTGTAGCATTATTGGGCAAAGAGAGATCTAGTAACTCTAGAAGCAGGCAAAACTGGGTAGGAGCATCTATTCCTCATCCCAGTAAAAAAGCAAGTTCTGGTGTTACTGCAGTTCCTAGGCCTCACTTAAGGTGACATAGATATCATTTTGATATCAATAATTTGGCTCTCTTCCACCATCCCTCTCCATGTGTTTGTGAGGCCCCAGGACAAGCACAGAACTAGGCTCGGCCACTAATTGCTGCAATATTCCAACACAATACAGGCACGCCAGAAACAGCCAAATTGCCGCTTTAGGAGACCTCTCTGCAAACAGTCTCATTATGTATGCACACTGCTTACAAAGAACTCTCTGCCCTGAGCAGGCAACTTGACAAGCTGGATACTCACATGCCAAGCACTGTGCATCTGCGTACTGGCTACTCCATTGTCAATTTGGACCTAACTCAATCATGTTAAATTTTGACCTTTCCAAAGCTTTGTCTCACACCCGAAACTCATTGTTTCCCCCAAGTATGGAATAGCCTGTGGTTACATTTCTCCCTATAAAGACCCCTGATTCTGAGACCTTCCTCAGATCGCTCCTGAGTTCCATCCTGTCTTGCCGCCACTCTGCTTGGCGAACCTTCATCTCAGTCATACTGGCTGAGACTGCGCAACTTCAGATCTTCGCAGTAATCTATCCGGGCTTCAGGACAGGTGTCGTATCACCCAATTCAACAATCCCTCTGAAAATTCCCCCTGTCCCACTCCAACCTTTATTTTCTATAGTTATCTGTGTGAGTGTGTTGCATACACTGTTTGTCTGTATTTAATATTATTCTTAAACCTTTGTTACTGTTGTTATGATATGTCTGGTGAGAGCACTAGATATCGTTTGATATCAAATAATTTGGCCTTTACTTGACCTTTCTCTGCCATCCTACTCCACGTGTTTGCAGAGGTCCACCGGACAAGCACATATTAGGCGCGGCCGTTAATGGTTGTAAATTCCAAACCTCATTTAGGCAGGCAACTTAAGCCTCTCCGATGCTTCAGGGAACACCTTTTTGCAAACATGCCTTGCTCAGCGCAAAACTACATAAAGACGCTCTGCCGAGAGGCCGAGCCAGTCCTTTCTGTTGAGCCATTTGCATACTGGCCATACTATTGTCATCAAGTGCTAAGCTCATCATGTAAACTTGACCTTTTCCAACTCCTTTGTCCAGCTCCAAATTTCCTTTGTTCTCACTGAGCATGGCCTGTAGGTACAATTCACCCTATAAAAACTCCCTGATTCCAAGCACTCCTTGGAACACCCTGGACTTCCATCTAGCCTTGCTGCCACAATGTCCAGTGAAGTTTTCCCCTCAGTTCCCAATAACGGAGTCTGCCTCCCTTTTTGGACTACTTTGGACTTCCATCCCACCTTGCTGTCGGTTTGTCCAGCGAGTCACCCCCTCAGCAAGCCACGCCGAGTTTCTTCCCCTCAACCTCCGCTTCTCTCCAGGACTACGTGAAAAGGTGTTGTGTTGCCCATCTTCCCCAAAACTCTCTTTTCTATTTCTAGTTAGTTGTATGTATGTCGTGTCTTATGTGTTGTTTGTCTTCTAATAAAACTGTTATTTTTATTACTTTAAAACTTGTCTGGCTGCTCTTCAGACCTGACGCCGTAGACATAGGGTTAAAGATCCCAGATAAAGTTACCCTGCCTCTCGTTAGCTTAAGAGAGTGCTCAAGTCTAATTTCGCCATCTTGTGCTTTTATTTGGTTATTTGGGCATCCCTCCCAGGACCCCCAACATACAGGGTAACACCTTGGTGTGCTCATTGGCTTGGCCTGACCCCGTAGACTTTGGGTAAAAGATTCTGCTGCGTTGCCCTGCCCCTCGCATTGCTAGCTTGTGCTCTCCACTAATTTCCCCAAACTTAGTTAATTGAGAGTGTATATAGGTGTCCCTCATGAGACCCCTAGTAAACAGGGTAACACTCGACCATCATAGGAAAAAAAAGCCCCCTGATGATACATAACTCCTGAAGATAGAAACTTATTGGCTGATCATTCCTTTTGATAACCATATAGGAGAATGTATTCCATAATTAATGCATGTGATCACACAGGTTCTTTTGGGGTATTCAGTTTGGCTGCTAAAATCGAGGAGGTTTGCACTAAAACAGGTGTAGATTTGTGTGGGGAAGAATTCTTCTGTATATTCCAGTTCTGGTATTGAAAACTAATTTGTGAGTATATGATCAGAGGATGTAAAGGTCAAAAAGAGCATCTGAAAATCACTTGCCTGTACTGTTTTGAAGAGGAGTCCTAGATAGAATCTAATCTAGTCTTGAAGTCAGCTAGGCAGGGAGGTCTGTTTATTTCAATATTAGCACTGATACAGCAGCAGCCAGCACTTTTGAAGAGTAGTGCAAGCCATAGCTTTCCAGGAGAAAATATTGCAATTCTTTCTAGAAGTAGTTCCAAACACTGAAATGTACTTTCAGTTGACAGGTGACCTTTCAAGGACATTTCCTCAAGTAACCAACCTGTGTATCACACCAGTAAGTGTTGAAGGCATGTAGGATTTATGTGTATCCATACATGTCAACAAAGATTCACAGAAAACAAAACTTATAAGTACCTTATTGTCAATTGTCTTCAAAAATTCCAAGTGGCTTAATTTTGTGTGTGGGTGCCCATGTGCAGAAGCTGCTGAAGAAAAGACAGCAGAGAGATTAATGAATCATAAAAATAAAACAATAATATAAGATCTTCAAATCAAGCCTCATTGTTTATTTAGATATAATTGCTATCCACCACAATATCATGTTTTGTTTTGTTTTTTAAATACTTCTAATACTGTATCATTTCAAGGGAGTTTATGTTACCCACCTAACTATCAAGGTCTTAGAAACTCACAGAAGTGTGTGAGTGTATATGTGTGGAGATTGTCAGCGCAGCCTACTTGTGCTTTTTCAGTCACAAGGGAAGAGGGCATGTTCTGATACCTCCATCATAGCCACCACCATTCCATCCCTACCATTCATGGACTTTTCTGCACTTTGGGAGGCAAATGGGGCAGTCCGTTACTCACCAGACTGGCACTTTCCCCCCCGACGATCCACGATGGTCTGGAGCAGCGTGCGCCCGTGCTACACACTCTCCGGTGACAAAAATGGAGGCTTCCGGTTGGTGGAGGCTCTCCACCAACCAGAGAAGCTTGCCAGCCAGAAGCCCGCCCCCGGAAGATCTGCAGACTCTCACTGGTGCGAGCCTGTAGATCTATACTTTACAGAGCAACGGACTGGGGTGTGCCATGCTATTGAAAGTCCTCTTTTAATCAGTCTTTCAATAGCACGGGTGACCACCAGTTCTGGGCGTTTCGGAGCGGGCTGAAGTCCGGACAAATGGTAAGTAGTCTGAACTCAGTTCGCCCCCAAATGCGAATGTCCTCGCAGGAGGACGCACTGCCCCATTTTAAAAACCAAGTGCAGAAAAGTTCCATGTGATATCTCACTTTCAGATGGCTCAGAGCAAAACTGGTGGGAAACTCTCCAAAGGTATGACAAGAAAGGCCTCTCACAAGCACTTTCTCAGAGTGAAGTCTTGTGATTTTGACAGCTGCTCTGTGTGGGCAGTGCCACACTGTTCTGTCTGTTCAAATAATCTGATCACTTGAATCTTGCCCTGAGGGATGTGAAGAGTGAAGAAGTGGGTAGATATGTCCCCTGGAGAGCTGGCTGGCATGCAAAAGCATAATGAGGGAAAGCAGGACCAATCAATCTCTCCATACACACACTATGGCATGTCACTCCACCAAGGTGACCCTCATGCTCCTTCAACTTTGAGGATTCAGCTTGTCATATGAGTTTACCATCCCTGTGGATCAAGAAGAATTAGGGATCAATTGACTTTTCTTTCCTTTATCTTAGAATATCGCTGTTCTTAAGTAACCAGTTTTTAGGGAGTTAATAATATCGTTCTCTTCAACTTTGGTTGAATCTTACTAGGGTTATTGAGTCTTCTTCTAGGTATCCCCATTGAAGAAGCATGTTGACAAGTTAGAACATATCCAGAGAAGGGTGACCAAAATGTTAAGGGAAATGAAAGCCAAGTCCTATGAGGAATGGCTTAGGGAGCTGTATATATTTAACTCTGAGAAGAAAAAAAGAAAGAAAGATGATAAGATGACCATTTTTAAATATTTTAAGAGATATATTGCTCCAGACACATGAACCAATGACACAAGAAAAAAGATGCCACTTAAACAGTAGGAAGAACTTCTTGATGGTAAGAGTTGTTCAACTTTGGTGGTCTTGAAATAGAGGTTGGATGGTCATCTCTCAGGAGTGCTTTAGTTATGTATTCCTACATCACAGTGGACTGGGCTGGAGAGCTCTAGGTCACTTCCAATCTAAGATTTCATGATTTCTAGTTACATTACTCATTAATTTGATCACACAACAGGTTATCATCGCTTGTTACTACAGCAGGAAAAAAAGTCACTCAATGGGTTAATTCTTACTAACATTACTATTTACTTTTACTATTACTACACTGAAAAATACAAGCAAATGTTTCCTGATTCCTGTCCCTCAAAATGCTTCATCACCACAACTCTGAGTCAATTGTCCTGCTTGGACCCCCTCCAAATTATGCACATAGATATAGTGCACTGTGTAGAGATAGTTTGATCAGTCACACTGAATACTTAGTTCCTCTACCTTCCCCATTTCACTGTCTCTTCCACAAACGATTGTTCTAAATCTCATGCCTGAACCAGCTTCAGGCATGCAGAGAAATGGCATAGCTGAAAGAGTCAATGCCCTACTAGTGGCCTACACTTTGGCCATTTCTACACGATGTCATTATAGTACAACAGCAGCCAGTGGTTTCCAGTTCAGGAGTTGTGCTACTGCAAGACATCGGTGCTATCTAGCTGCTATCCCATCTTCAAGCATTGCAAAACTGCCATATTCTGTTTCCAGAAAATATCCATAAAGCTCCTCCTTTAGCAGTTCAAACCTATCATCTGTCTTAATGCAGAACTGTAATAGCACTTGATAGTGTTTCCCGTTATCGTGGACCCAGCAATGGGCAAGGTGTCGGCATGGCCAGCTTGTCCTTCCCTCTGCAACTCCTATGACATGGCAAGTTGGAATCTACCATCTCTCCATGCTTATTTTAAAGTTCTCCTTTGAGTTAAAACTTTTAATTTTTTTCAAATACATTTTTTAAACATCATAGGATGAAAATGCAATAGTATACTGGCATGTTCTGTCCTTACAACATTGATTCACTAGTACAGCTTCCAAAGAAAAATAACAAAAAAAGCCCAATCAGGGGCAGTGGGGTGAGATGGGCAGGAACAGGGAATGGCTAAGGATGCTGAAGGGCAGAAGGAACACTTATGACAATACTGCTAGTCATCCACTTAAGGCATTAGGGTACAGAAAAGAGCATTCCTACCCCTATGGGACTGTGCAAATAGCAATGCCAGGATTGTAATGCTACAACATGTTAATGGTGTCTAGTATGAAAATGGCCTATGTGGCAGAGAGTAGCCCATCATCATACAATAAGTCTTCCACCACTAGTGAAGCTATTGGTGGTTATTCTGATATTTTAAGGTTCTTATAGGGTATGTTAGCACTCTGCTGAGACTTTCAATGCTGGTTCTTCATGAGAATATTATGAATAGATCAGGGAGAGAGAATTACTCTAACAGAGTATGCCAGAATGGCTAAGAGATGCTCATTAAGAACAGATTAACAAAAACAGACTTGGATAATCCTATAATCAGAGTCCAATAAACATCCCCTGAAAAATGCCAAGTGATTTAAATAAATAGATGATTAATTTCTTTCTTTGTCCTCAAAGTGTTGTGCTTCAGTAAGAAACTGTATTTCTGTTAAAAGCTCATTTCCTTATTAGTAATATTCTTTATTAGATTTCATTTCATCTACCACCTGTACGGTATACAGAAACTAAATAAGAAAACTGAATTCTATTGAAAAATAGTTCATTCATGGATACAGGCATGAGGATTCATAGCATTACATTTATTAGCAGATATTGCATTGATTGGCGAGTGCACTTTCTTGTAAATAGAATCATTTCCTTATTCCCTATCAGTGTAGTCCCATACATGTCCAGTTAAAAGTAAGTTCTATTAAGTTGAGTTAGACTTAATTCCAGGTAAATGAGCATAGGATTGCAAACTAAATGATGAAAACTTTGCTGGGAGATGAGAAGAATTAAAGAGGATAATTGGGTGTCCATGAAGCATGAGCATGATATTTTTTTGTAACACCAAATCTTTATCTTCTCTCTTTAATAAATTCAATGAATTTTTTCTCCTTTTAAAATGAACAAAAAGATAGAAGGTTGAGTATGTTTACTTGAGATTTATTACTTAGGATTATAGGTAATGAAATACATCCCGAGGATGATGCTACATGATTGGGGTCCTTAATATGTACAAATTAAATCTTCTTCTGGAAATACACTCATAAAAACAATGAATTAAACATCAGGACTAAGAGATTTTAGGCTTATTAATACAGTGTAACCCTACTCGGTGAACTCCAATTTGCTGAACACAGATGTTGCCAGCAAAATAATTAGTGGAGAAAACGTGTATCCAGCAGAATATCAAATGTATCACATATTAAATTTTAATGTCTTGTAAAAAGTTGGGGAAAATGATTTGCGACAGGAAATAGTCACCAATTTTATGGTTTAAACTCTGGAAAATGAAGCATTTTTATAGAAACTGCACACTGGAAACTGAATATTAAATAAGATCCCCATGGGATATCATAATTTCTGTTTTCACACAGAAGCTTTGGTAGAACATATTGACAACATTTAAAAAAATTGGGGGAAGAGCTGAAACTTTAAAGCAGTCACTTGTGGCATGCACAGCATTACTTTTTATGGTATATAACAGTGTAAAAATACATATCTCCTGCTTCTGTAAAATTGATTTGGTGTATGATGCTGTGTTTTAAGTGTTGGGTTATGATTCTGGAGACCAGTGCTCAAATCCCTACTTGGTCATGGAAACCCACTGGGTAACCTTAGGCCAGTCACTCTCAGGCCATTTCTGCACTAGACTGTTAATCTGCTTTCAACATCCTATGGTATCCTGGGGTTTGCAGTTTAGGGAGGGGCTAACCGGCCTCTCCCTAAACTGCAAACTCCAGGATTCCATAGAAGGTTGAAAGCAGAATAATCGTGCTATAACAGTCTAGTGTGGAAATGACCTCAGACTCAGATGAAAGACAAACCCCCTCTGAACAGTTTTTGCCAAGGAAACCCATGATAGGGTCTTCTTAGGGTCACCGTAAGTCAGAAATGACTTGAAGGGACACAACTGTAAATATATCTATTTATTTTAAAATTAAAATGTATAAAAATGTTGTTTGAAATGGAATATGTATTTGCAACTGTTTAGCACACAGTAAGCAGCTATTTTCTTTTCTCCCTAGATCTCTATAGGTCAGTGATGAAACACGTGCTTTGTATGCAGGGGATCCTTGCCATCTCCATGTAAAGTTATCCTCACCATAAGCCTGATGATTTGTGCATATATAATGCTCTCCATAGCTTCATGGACTTCTGTCAAGGTGTAATGCCAAAGCACAGCCTGCCATCTTGGGAATGTTGATGAAGATGCAGAAAGCTAGATTCTTGTGAAGCAAAGCTTTGCTCATTCCAATCCTGATACTCTTCCTTTCCCAAATTCCTTTCCCACACTGGAAAGCAGAGGCACACAGATCTTTTTGTTAGGAATGGGTATGGAAGATCTGATATTGGATCTCCCTGGAGACACCAGAGAGTCTCTTCTCAACCTTGGAAAAGAATGTTGAATTATCTCTATGATCCTAGTATTTCAGGTTAGGCTGGAGAGTGATGTAGGGGTGATACTGGAAACTACTGAGTTAGCCTGATTTGCATTTTTTGTACTGCTGAACTGCCCTAAAGCTATTCATACTGAACAATATAAACACTGAAGAAAACTGTTGGAATCTACTTTCAGCCTTGAAGCTAAATGGGGAATAATCTAATAATCTTTGATTTGATGGAAAAGGCTTTTGTGAAATTCAGAATGAACTTTTATGCCTGGGCACTACGAAGATGTGTTTGGCTTTATTGGAAAATCCATATCATTTAGCTTCGACTTTAAAAGGTCTTCAGCTAACAAGCTTGACTGCTAAGAATCCTCCTTCTTGGTTATATAACTGAAATCAATGTTATATAATATCAATGTTATATAATTGAAATCAATGCTTGGAAAGAGCAATGTGGTGCAGTGGTTTGAGTATGGTCTAGGACTCTGTGAGAGCAAGATCCAGATCCTTAAACAGCCCTGGAAACAGCCATCAGATGACATTGGGCAAGCCACACTCTTTCAGCCTCAGAGGATTGCAATAGCAAACCTACCATGAAGCAATGTTGCCAAGCAAATCCTATGAAAGAGTTGCCTTATGTTGGAGTCAATTTTTCCAACAGGTTGGAAAAATTGCCTGTTCAAACTGCAGCTCCCAAAGTCCTCTAGCCAGTTGGCCTGTTAACTGCTGTTAAAGTTTGGAATAAAAGTTGCAAACTTAGCTATGCATCTCCTGATCTTCACTCTCTAATGCTGTGGGATCTTTGGTTTATGAACCAGCCACTTAATCAAAGAGATCAGGACCAGGAAAAAAAAGTGGTTCACCATAACAAACTGATTGTTTGTGAAAAATATACTGATTCTTGCACAAAATGTTACCTTTTTTGTGGAAAATATATTTTCTGAAAAGAAAAACTCCTTCCTCCTGCATTGTCAGCAGGAAAATTACATGTATTTTTTGTACAAATAAATTTTCCTCAATGAAAGCTCAGACAAAGATATAGATATACATGATGAAGACACACACACACACACACACACACACACACACACACACTGCATATATAGTGCTTGAAAATTGCTCAGAAACCCTCATATTCTTTGAAGTGGAGAAAAAAACAATGAAATTAATCATTATTTTATATCAGAAAGGAAGAAGCAAAGATTTGCATCCCCAGAATATTATGTGTCTTCTTAGGGATCTGTCTGACCACATCACAAAAGTCTTGATAAAAAATGGAAAAAATAAAGGAGCACTTAAGAGTTGGGACGGATGAGGAAAAACTGACTAGCTGGGGCAAAGAAGGGGTAGGAATCAGCAGGTTATTTTCCATATAAGAATGAAAAAGAAGGAAATACATTTGTTAGAGAATTTGAATTTGATTAAGGATTGACAATGCAGACCAAAAGTGGTGCTGGGAAATATGAGAGATCGTGCTGGCTCTCTCAAGTACAGTAATTGACCTGGCAGGGCAGAAGCTGAACAATGTACAATATCATTCCTTCCCAGTCATATTCACCATTTTGTGGAGGAAAACTATCAAGTTTTCTTTGTAAAGCATAAAATTAGTTTTACTTCCAAGCACTTGTTGGCCATTTCTGCATGGGTTAAAAAAAAGGTGCAGTGTGTCCTCCATGGAGGATGTCTGCACCTTGCAGCGTAGATCCGCACCTCAGTCCGCTCTGGAGTGACCCCAAGTGGTCCTCCAGCATGTTTTTGAAAAACCTGATTTTTCAGGTTTTTCAAAATGCCGGCGCACACCATAGCGTGCCTGCTCTCCAATCCAGATTCGTAGGCTCGCACCAATGCGAGCCTGCGATCTGCAGAGGGCGGGCTTTAGGCTGGCAAGCTTCAGCGGTTGGTCGTGACCCACGACCAACCTGAAGCCACCATTTTGGATGCTGGACCGGACCGGACCCAAAGAAGAGTAGCGGCAGGGAGCGATTCCCTCACCGCGTGCGGAAATGGCCATACATAATCAAATACAGGGTACAATGTAGGAAGTTTAGAGAAGACAATAGCTGCAGACTAGGGTAATGCAAGAAGAGAGAGGATATAATAAAACTAGCAAACAGAAATTCACTACATTGCAAACTACAGTTAATGAATATAGGCATGAAAAGGTTGTTAATTCTAACAAATAAAACATTAACAAAGGCACAAAAGATGCTAGATGCTTACAACTGAAGAACTAATGAATACGCTAAGAATGTTTGGAAGGTGCTTTCAGTCCCAGGTGGACAATGAAATATGTAAACAGTATGACTTGGCAAGACTGAGCTCTCAACTCAGTGTACATGCTTTTAAAAGTTTGAATACAAAGGTGCTTATTCAAAACAAAAAAAGAACCCTGGAACTATCTCTCCACTCTTATCGAAAATAAACTCTCAGAGTGGTTTCCAGAGCTCAATAATGAAACACTCTGTGTCTGCACGATTACCATCTGAAAGACAGAATGGAAAGTGACTAAGAGATCAGAGATAAAACAAACCCATGCACTTGTTCTTAACTAAGAAGTTCTTATCAGTGTTGTTTTGGGCAGGGAAGAAGAAAACAAGCTTCTTTCAGCTGGCTAATGCGCACAGCATGTTATACCCCAGTGGTTCTCAACCTTCCTAATGCCGCGACCCTTTAATACAGTTCCTCATGTTGTGGTGACCCCCAACCATAAAATTATTTTCGTTGCTACTTCATAACTGTAATTTTGCTACTGTTATGAATCGTAATGTAAATACCTGATATTTAGTCCACCATAAATGATATAAAGTTTGAAGATTTGGTTTCACTGCATTCAGACTGAATTAAATCCAAAAATAAATCTGGCATGAGAATAACACTAGATTTTGTAGGCTTATTCCTTACAATTGATGCAACATTCTTGTTTTTATCAATATCTGAAGTGGCACTCTCCAGACTGTCTAGTCCCAGAGTTACCAACACCTTTTTCAGCAAATTTTTAAAAGAATCTGAGGAAAATAATCTCACTTTATTATCATCTTCTGCATCCTCTCCTTGGATATAGAACCATCTGATTTAGAGTCATTATCCCCATGAGTATCTGCCAAATCTGGTTCCTCATCACTTTCAGATTCAGTGTTGATTTGTTGAGAGTGTGACAAAGCAGATTCCTCAACTCTAGTCACTTTGGACCTACAGGTAGACTTTTTTGGTAAACAAACAACAGCATCATTTGATTCGGCTTGAATAACTTTTGTATCATCAGGAAAATCACGTGAAAATGAAGGATTCATTGAAGTAGTTTGTTGACTGCTTAATAATGACATTACATTCAAATTCAATGAATTGTCCAACTTGCAATACATTTTTTAAACTTGTTACGTATTTTGTGAAATCATTTCACTAATATTGTTTGCCTGTTAACATGCACCTCCATTTCTTCAGCACTCATTTGTCTTATCACCTCCCTACTACACTCAGACACATTCCCCTGGGAAGACATTGAAGACATAGGAGGTCCAAATCTTACTTCTTTACGTTCCATAGGCCCTAGTGAATAAGGACACCATACACAATACTAAATTGCCCTGTGCTACTGTGTTCGCTAATACAGAAGGGCAAGGAACTGCTGACTGAGAGGCAGCCATTTCTCCTGGCAGAGGCTGCTCACATGCTTGAGTGTGATTGGTTGTGTTGCTGGTGAGCTTGGATTGGTCAGGAGAGCTCTTTCCTCTCATAGCCCCCTCCCTTGCTTTCTGAACATGGCCTCTTTTCAACATGGTGACCGGAAGTTAAAGGAGTGGTTGGGAGCCCTTCCCTGCCCTTAACAGACTTAACTGCATTACCAGGTAATTTTCCTTTCACCTTCTTTTTAATTTGAGCCTCGGAGTGGCTGGTCGGAGATTGCCCTTCCGACTCACTCTCGCTCGATGCCAAGAGAATTTTCTTTAGTAAGGTACTTCAAAGGGGGCAGGAGGACATGAGCGCGTGGCTCGCTCTTGCGCACCAGCACCGAGGAGGGAATGGAGCCTAAGACCATTGGAAATACATATTTTCCGATGGTCTTAGGCGACCCCTGTGAAAGAGTCGTTCGACCCCCAAAGGGGTCGCGACCCACAGGTTGGGAACAGCTGTTATACCCTTTGCCACAATGTTCTTCCTGGTTTACAGTGCCAGAACTGTCTCAATGTCCATTGGACTCTTGTTAAAAGCAGCTGGCAGTTTGTTCTTTTGTTCACCTCAACAGTCACAGAACAACTTCATTGGAGCTGAAGATGAGATTCTGTTAGACAATTACATTAGCATAACTACACTAATGATGGCAGGAAATGAAAGAGTGCCATGCCCCAATGGAAAGGAAGGAAGATGAAATCATCACTGTAGTCCAGAGGGGATGGCTACCAGCTCTGAAAAGCCTCTTTCTGTATGCCTGATATGAGGGCAGCCCTTGGAGTCAAAGTGCTCTGGGAAGGCTGGCTTAAACAATTGTCTGTGCTACAGGTCACTCAGTTTTCCACACTAGGCCTTTTTCTTGGCTCAGCAATAGCAACATCAGGTTTTACTGCTGCTATGCTGCTAAGAAGAATAGGTGGCAAAATTGCAAGTAGACTGCATTGGTTGGATTTCAGCCTGAGTATTCTTTCTAGAAGGGAGTGATAGAGCAAACTGCCTACCACAGATCCTTAACTGGATAATGATCCCTCTCCTATTGGCCATGATGTTCTCTCTAACAGGCAGTGAAGAGTAGATTGAATAGACAGAAATAAATGAAATGGCAAAAACAGTCAATACTCATACTGCTAACATCCACAAACATATTTTATAATTATTATAATTTTTGTAGATTTTGTTTTGGCAGATTTTGTCAGAGGGAGTAAAATGCTGTGTTCTCCCAAATTGTTAACTTCACTGGATCCCAACATGTCCCCTTTGAACTACACTGTTATTTATCACAAAAGTTAACAGTATGGCTGAGTACTTAGAATTAGCCCATGTTTTGCCACACTTATCCTGTCTTTAGGTTTGTTCTAGATTTTGAGAGGTTAGTAATGATCTCTGCACAAGTGGCCCCACATTGTAACCTCCCTTTCTCATATATACATCTTGGAAGAAACAAAATCTAATTGTTACAAGTAGTTGTTAATTGTTATGCCTCATTTGGACTACAGTAATTGAGCTCTGGTGGCTTTGCTTTTGAAAATGCTCAGAAATTTCAGGTGGCCCAAAGAGCTGCGGCTAGATTGTTAACTGGGACTGGCTACAGGGACCACACAACTTCTTTGTTTCAACAGCTTCACTGGCTGCCAGTCCATTTCTGGGCACAGTTCAAAGTTCTGGTTTTGACTTATAAAGACATATATGGCTTGGGTCCAGCTAATTTGAAGGATCATATCTCCCTTTATGAGCCCATTTGAGCTCTAAGTTTAGCCAGAGAGGCCCTTCTCTGTGTCTCTCCACCTTCTTAGGCTCATTTGATAGAAACAAGGGAGAGGCCTTCTTGGTAGCTGCTCCTGGCTTTTGGAATTCTCTCCCTAGAGAGGCCAGGATGGTGCTGTCCTTGGTCTCCTTCTGTTGGTAGGTCAAAATATATTTGTGCCATCAGGCTTTTACAAACAGGCTAGGTTTGGACTTTTAATGCTGTGTGGTGCTGTTTTTAAGGTTTGTAGATTGTCTTTTAGGCATTTTAATATTTTTAATTATTTAACTTCACAAATTGTTTAACTGGTTTTTAAATCTTATATTTATACTTGTATTTGTGCTTTTGTATTGTTTTTAATTAGTATTGTTTTAAATATGTTGTTATCCGCCATGAGTGCCGTTATAGGGAAAGGTGGGATAAAAAAGAATATAACGACAATGATTTAACAGATAATGCTTATTTTAATTTCTTGTGCTGTTCCAGAAATCTAGCTCCAGGAATTCATAAGAACTGTGGATTTCAATGTCATCCTTTTAGATTTTGCGGTTACAGCACTGGGGCATTATAGTTTAAATGATAAGTCCTAAAAGTAATGTTTTGCATAAATATTCAGCACTGAGCAGACTGTGTGTCTATAATTAGAGTTTTAATTTAGTCCCAGACAGAATTAATTAGAGGGTAATTATTATTTTAGTGTAATTTTGTCAAACCATATCACATGCTGAAATTTTGCAGATCTCTTGTTAAGAGAGAGGGCTATAATCCACAAAAGCCAGTGCTATCACAAATGTGTTAGCCTTCTAGATGGCACAAGATATATTGTTGTTTTTCTGCAGCAGACTGACACGGCTACCCCTTAAGAAAGCACGGTCATATATATTTAAAAACTCAATTTTGATCAAGTAGAGTACCCAAGTGTGAATAGATATAGCCCCTCCTAAGTACACACTACACACTTATTTTTACAGCTTCATAGTCACTAATTACAACAACTGGTACTTGTTAGTTCCTTTCCCAATAACAAAGGAAAGATTACTTTATGAATGTGACTTAATGAAGAGCCAGTGTGATAGGGTTGATAGAGTTTCCATGAGTGGAGAATGACTTGAAGGTACACAACAACAACAAACCTGAACTAATTTTTGTGTTGTAACTATTATGTTAATTACTTTTATAATTGTTGGATGTGACTTCCATGTAAAAGAGGAATATTAAATTTTATGGTGATATTTCATGCCCTGTTGAAATGATGACAAAGTGGACATGGAGTTCGTGTTCAGTTTCCAGGTGGCATAATTTTCATTAGGTAAAGACGTGTTTGGTCTCAGAATTTCTCATCTCTTTATGTTAATAGAGAGAAGATTTTTAGACTGGAGAATTAGTATGGTGATTCAGCACTTTACTTTTATATTTATTGTTATGTTATAAAATTATTTTCTCTTGTTTTAAATTATGGATATTTTAATAGGATAGCTCGCTTATTTTTTTATTTTTTTTATTTCTAATCTTGTTGTAAGCTACATTGGGTCTCATGCTGACAAAAGAGGGAGGATATAAATTATTTTAAAAAATCATAAATAAATATGAGGTGGCTATTTGCTAGTGGTGTAGTTATGATGTTTTCTATTATGTTAATGAGATTGTGTTATGAGTTCTGCTTTCTCCACAGCTGTGAGAAGTCAAGCACAAGCTCTCCTATGGAGATGGACTGCTGTCCCTCCAACCTGGCAGGGTAGAGGGTAGGTAGGCACTGTGGGGAGCAGTATCAACATGTGTGCTAGGGAAGGGTTCTACAGATACTATGGACTGCTAAATAAATAAATAAATAAATAAATAAATAAATAAATA
This sequence comes from Ctenosaura bakeri, assembly GCA_948474755.1. Taxonomy (NCBI): domain Eukaryota; kingdom Metazoa; phylum Chordata; class Lepidosauria; order Squamata; family Iguanidae; genus Ctenosaura; species Ctenosaura bakeri. Next base: position 129,706 of record CAOLHI010002980.1, read on the forward strand.
AATAGGTTTTAGAGCAAATCAAGCCTGAACTCTCTCTAGAAGCCAAGATGACTAAGGAAAATATGTCAATCTTTGGGTTTATGAGAACAATTGATTCACCAGGGGGAAAAAAATCCTTTGTAAGATAGAAAGTAGTAGAAAAAGAGGAAGATCACATTACGGAGGGGTAGGCTCAATCAAGAAAGCCACAGCCCTGAATTTGCAGGATCTGAGCAGGGTTCAGAGTAACTTGGTGATCTCTCATCCACAGGGTTGCTATGAATCAAATTAAACTTAATAGCAGTTGACAACAACAACAACCATGACCTTTATTCTTACTCTTTTTAAAAAACATTTTAAGGTGGACTTGCAGAACTCTGTTATGGCATTCAACATTGTGTCATGCTTCCATTGCTGGCTTTGTCTCACTGAAAATACTTTCATTTGTCTCCGGGAGCATGAGAAGGATTCTTTGTGAGTGGGTATGGTCCTATGATGTTCCAGAGATTTCAAATGAGAGGAAGCAAAAATATATTGTAATGATATTGTAAACATACTTTTTGAAAGCACAGCTCTTTCTTGCTTGTAAAGACAGACATGCATCCAAGTAAAATCTACAGTAGGATCGGATTCCTAAATTGTTGCAGAATCACTCAATTGTTGCAAACACAGACCATTTTAAAAAAATGTGAGGAGGTAAAAAGGTGGAGTATGACCTCACCCCAGACCTTTCCTTTTAATTTGAAGGCAAAGTAAATGTAGAATATTGTAAAAATAATCAATCAATCAATCAATCAATCCTCCCTCTTGTTTCTGGTGGAAAAAAAATGACATTTTGATCAATGAGAACTACTCCAGAAGACCACTGAGGGTTATATCTGTAGGTCATATCTGTATCTGTTTATGTTATCACTCACCCTAAAGAAGAAGTGATAGAGACAATCCACTCCATCAGGCTCTGCTTTTAAAAACTCACACAGTCATTCTTCCTTCTCCAGTGTGTTTCTCTCTCCCTTCTTTTTCAGGCCAAACCTTCCTCAAGGAAGTTCCAGACATCTTTCTATCTTCCTGTGCTGGATGCTCAATGGGTTGAACAAACTGTACATGTTCTGGGACTTCATTCTGGAGTTAGTAGAGGAAAAGAAAAAGCTGGTCTATTACAACTGCACACTTCCAGTTTTACAGTGTGCAGGATAAGATATATGGTATGATGATGCCCAACAGAGTTTGAAGATGAGAGAAAACCCTTTGGTGGAAAAGAATGAGTTAATAGAGGACAGCAACATTCATTAACTATTGCTGCATCCTGTTGTGGTGTACTAGTATGTGTGGAGAGGAAGAGGTTGCAGAGTAATATAAAGAAAAACAAGGAGATGCCATCTGAAGTGTATAGGATACAGTGAATTCCTCTTTGTTTATGAACCTCCAACCTACAATAAGGCATCCATCTGGAAACTGCAATGAAAGGTGCTCATTCTCGTATTCTTTGTGTCTGTCTCCATACAGTTATGACTAAAACACTATAATCCAAATTAATTGAATGAACTTCAATTGTTTTTAGTGAAATTGCTATATGTTTTGGAAGGAAGAAGGCATCATTACAAATTGGCTAATATCAAAGAAAATGACGTTCTCAATAAATTCTAGGCAGTCATTATCCTTCCATATCAATTCCTCCTTTTATATGTCAAGTTTGTGTACAAGGAGAATACCTGAATAAATAATGTATGCCATTTCATTTGCTTTTATTCTGGTGGTATTGATGATGCCACGAAGTGGTTGTGTTTCCTGGACATCTTTTTTTAAGGAAAAATTAAAAGCAGTGTGTATGTGTGTGTGTGTGTGTTGTTGTTGATAAAGGTATCACAGGGTTTTCTGGGGCTGAGAGTGTGTGATATGCTTAAGGTCACCCAGTGGGTTTCCATGGTCATGTGGGAACTGAACTCTGATCTTCAGCATATTCTTATACTCAAACCACTACACTAGGTCATATCTGTATCTGTTTATGTTATCACTCACCCTAAAGAAGAAGTGATAGAGACAATCAATTTTCATAGGTAACTGTTATAGATGGGTCAGATTAAGCATAATATAATTAGGTCTTCTGGTCCTCTTAATCGGTTTGGCTGCTGCAATCTGGATGTGCTGCATTTTAGAACTATCTTCAGTCAAAGGAGCCTTCTGTGTCATGAAGTGTCTTCTACTAGCTACAACTAGTGGCTTCTCTATGTGGACACAGATGAGATAGCATCAATAGTCCATGATCTGCTATTCACCAGTTTATGTTTCTGTATTGTACTCTGGGAAGTCTTTGAAGATCGTTCTTCAGTGAGAGTAATGAATCCAGAAGGCTCCTCAAACTATGAACCTGTTCCTGGGTAAATGTAACAGCTGCTCAAAAGAACCACCCACTAATGGCAGCAGTTGTTGTTTCTAGATATTTCAGTCCAATTGCCTTCTTGACATATTCCAAGGTATAAAACACAAGATAAACATAGAGCTGCTGGGTCAGGAGCATCCCAAGCCCTGAGATTCAAGGATTCAAGCCTAAGACCCAGGGATAGCCTGCATGCTTTGGCAGTTTATGACATTACAACATGAGATAAAGTATCAACCACAGTTGTTCAACACATATCATTCAAATAAAAACATAATGTCTAAGAAAATTTTTTTTTAAAAAAAAAAGTTTATCTTAATGGAAATTAAATTTGGCCATTGTTTGAAAATCTTTGAAAGGAAGAAGAAAGGAACGAATGGGCCAGATGGTGTCCTGCTCTATCTTCAGAAGCTGTTCCAAAAGATCCTGCATGAGTTCAGGCTGGGGAATCACCACGGAATTCCTTCTCTTGCCCTGAGATTCTCAGAGATATGAATCCTAGGTTAAAGCTTGCTAGTGTGTCTTTCATACTTTTCCTTAAAGATAAGACTGTAACTCTTTTAGGTTAATATGAAGATTTTAGTATGCATAAGACATTTTCTACACTTAATACTTTATTAAAATCCTGAGGTGTAAATGTGGCATTAGATATATTGACATAATTTACTAGTTGTTTGAGAAAAGTGATTAAAATGCTTGTGTGAGGGAGCTGTGCTGTATTATTTGATACTTAAACCTTAATGAAGATCTTCATGTATATAGTTCATGTTTGACAGTCCTATGAAAGCTGTTCTCTTGTTGTAACGGTGTCTGTAACGGGAATTTCCAAGGTGTGATTAACGAAACCTTTGGCTAGTGCTATCTTTTGTGTATGTATTAGAGCCCCAGAAAGGAACAATGGGAAGCAGAGAAAGCAGTGTTGGATAAGGGTGAAATTCTTCACTGAGTTTCTTCTTGAAGAAAGCAACAAGCAATTTTAGCCATTTTCTTCCTGCTGTGAGAAAGTCTTTAAAAACCAAACCGTATCTGAAGCCTATTCACAATTCGAGACTTATTCTGTTCAATAAATAGATAAATATAAAAATAAAAAATGAATATGTCTGTTTCTGCAAAGGAAACATCCTTCTCTGCAAAATAAACAACATTTCCTGTGCAAAATTCTAATATACCCTACTGAATCTAATATACTAGGAGGTGATACTATTTTCTGTGCAGAAAAAGCTCTTTCCTGCAGAAAAAATGCTGATTTTGGTGTAAATTGACACATGCAAATTTTGTGCAGAATAAGTTGTGAATTACAGCAATGGGTATATAAAGAAAATTAGTGCAGAACAGCTGCTGAATTCCAAAGATGCTTGTCAGTCCAGGATTCTTCTCAGCCAGATTTCCTGCCGTGGATTTGACTATATTTCCAATATTTTCCAATTTTTTTCTATCTCTGGTGTTAGACTAAACCAGGATACCATTATTTTCCATATCATTTGGGATCAGCATTGTTCATTGTGCATTATGACACACAATAGCAACTCCCTAACATTTATATTTTATAAACCTGTTGCAAAAATGTCAGTTTAGCAGTTATAAACTAGCATTTTAGCAGCAGTATAGTAATATCAATATTTAGTCACCTGGCAACAACACAGTATACATCAATAAGCCTCAGGCTTTTAGGGCTGTAATCCCCAGCTTCTGGCAACCCTATCGCAGTTTTATTGGAAAGATGTATTCAAAGGAGGTTCATCATTGCCTTCCTTTAAGACGTGGGTTGCTCAAGGTCTCCCAGTGGCTTTTCATGGCTAAATGTGGATTCACAACCTGGTCTTCTTAAATCCTAGTCCAACACTCAAACTACTACATCACACTTGGCCTCCTGAAATCAGGTATACTTGCAAATACTTATACATCAGTTAGAGTCTAGACCATTCAAAGCCATTTTTTCACAAGTCAAAGGACAAGATGTCCAGCCCTTTCCCATTCGTTCTACAGAATCTGACTGGACAGGGACTTGACTTTAACTCCATCATTATCAATGTCCTTCACCATGCATATGATTATAGTCTTAGGAGGTGAAGGACAGGACTTCAATGTAGCTTCTGCCCAGTGGTCCTCCTGTGGTCATCTTGTTAAATACAAGTATTAAATCTTGAAGAATACAGCTACAAAAGTGAATATGTTTGGAAACAAAGGATGTTGGGATCCAGTCTCCCCTGACCAAAATTCTATTAATTGAACAAGTCAATAGAGAAAAGGAGAAACATTTTTTTTCTTGTTTCTCATCCACCCCATGGTTCCTCCTGACAATTTATGCTGGAGGGTGAGACAATCTTTCAGAACATCATCAAAGGTGATTAAAGGAGCTAGAGGAAATCTAAAAACATTTATTTCAATGTTTCCACAAATAAGAACTAGCATTGGTTTTGAGTTCTTTGCAATGCCAGAAGGAACCAACTTCTTTCTGCAACAAGAAGTCTGGAAGCAACCCAAAGAACCTAGTTTCATTTCTTAAAATTAGTATAAAATGTCAGTATTTAAGCTGCCTGTACCTCAGGTTTGCTGTTTAGATTGCTTTAATATGCTTCATTTCATCAGTTATGCTGCAAAATTAATTTCTTCCACTTATACCTTAGAGAAAGATATTCAGGTTGCTTCAGCATTGCATTAATCTCTAGGTTAGAACTGTAAAGAATTTGTAAATATTATTAGGTTAGTGTACAGCATTGTTTTCAGTGATGATTGGTGATACTGACATTGGCAGGATAGTAAAATCATTTTGCTCATTCATCCAAATTTCAAGGGAGCTATCCTAGAGGTCACACCTACTTGGAGGTTGGGATTCAGCACCTTGGAGAACTCATCTAAAGTTTAGACTGAATCTCAATGAAATCAGAGCCACCGGCTTCCACTGATCATTTCAGAACCAGTTCAAAACTTGAATTACAGGAATGTCTGCTTCTTTATCCTTTTTTTTTTTTGACAACTTCAGTTTCTTCAAAAAAGAAAGCTTGGGAGAAAATGAGCTGTGCTTTACAGATTAAAGCAAAGATTTTGACTGTGTAAAGAAATTATGGTTTGGCCTAAAAGAAATGGTTGTGACCCAACATCTGATTTTCCAGATGCATAACATATACTCTGAACAAAAGGGCACTGGCAGGAAAAAAAATATGGAGGAAAAGAATGGTTTCCCAATGGCAAGAAGGTCAGAAAAGTCTTCATTTTATCACTCTATTTATTCAATTTATATGCAGAACATATCATATGGAAACTAGGGTTAAACACAGAGGAAGCAGGCATGAAAACAGAGAGAAGGTACATCAACAGCTTAGGATATGCAGATAACAGTGTATTACTTGTAGAAAATATCAAACACTTAGAATGACTAGTGATGAAAGTTAAGGAAGAACTAAGGAAAGTTAAGGAAGAAGAATATTAGGAAGAAAAAAACAAGGACCACAGATGATTTACATAAGTTTAAGGTTGGTAATGAAGATATTAAAATAGTTTTTTTAAAAAAAAATAGTTTGGCTCAGTCATTAACTAAAATGGAGACCATAGTTGATAAGATCTTTAAGTGTAAAGACATATAATTAAATACCAAAGTCAGAATCACCCAGGCGATAAAATTTCCAGTTTCTGTGTATAATAGTGGAAGTTGGACAGTGAAGAAAGCTGACAGGAAGAAAATCAATGCATTTGAAATGTGGAGTTGAAGAATAGCTCAATGGATACCATGGATAGCTAAAAAGACAAATATTACAGATGGTTAGACGCGAGAAAGCCACAGTCCTAAGTGTGCAAAACCTGAGTAGGGAAGAAAATGTCTGAGGCTTTTTCCAGTCTCAAAGTCAACTTGACGGCAAATAACACCACCAATAAACGACAATGATCAAATAACAAATCTAAAAACTTTACTTATTTTAGAAAGTATCTGTCTTGATATATAGAAAAATACCCCTCAGCCTGGATTCAGCATGCACTGGATATTAAAACTACTTCTTTCTCAGCACAGCTTGTGCACTTTTTAATTTTTTTCCCCCTTGTTCCCCCCACCCCTAGCACTTTGAACTCTTCTGTTATTTTCACGGTTTAATTTTCCATATCTCATACACTGTTTGATGGAACAAGTCAAATGCAGAGACTAAACACTTACATTTAAATACACTCAGTTTAGAACAGAATCAAAAGTGAAGAAAAATTATCCTTAAAATGCTTATTTACAGTATGATCCTATACATGTCTTCTTCAGTTCAATAATTTCAAGCTATATGTATAAGTAGTTATTACAGCTTTAGGTAGTCAGATATGGGAGAGGAAGTTTTGTTGCTGGTTATTTTTACTTAGGAAAATTCAGTAGAAAAGGTTTTCCACTGTAGAGAAATTGCTTTATGGAATCTCCCTACCAGTAAAGCTTTGGATGGAGAGGGAAACCTATTTAGCAAATTCATGGGCTGTGAAACAGTTTGAGGCTGGCAGAGAAAAATTGTGACAGTTCATCATTCCCTGGAACCCAAAAAGGTTCATTGAAGAAACTGTTCACAATAGGTTCCTAACTCCATCAATAATTCATGATATATGATCTATGATCAGGCTTTAAAATGGAAATAAGCAGGTATGGCACTTGATGTGACATGATGAATGTGACGCTAAATTTAGGGGATATTTTTTGCTGCCTTAAGAATGGGGGAATTGAAGCCAACATTCTACACTGTTTTGTACTTACTAACATCCTTTCAATGAAATCTATGGTTCTTAATTTTGGGTATAACTTACAAAATATCTTAAATTCCACAAAGCAAAACTGAATTGTTGAAGTGCATTCTTCCTTCACCGTGTCCAAAGTTACAGAGGCAGATGGAGTTTGAGCACTGAGACCAAATCTGCTGAATCTTAGTTTGCCTTCTGGAAAACAATAACCCCAGATCATCATGTTCAGACAAAAGCTCTTCCAACATTAAATGCTCAATGCACTAAGCTCTTTGGCATAAAACAAGCCTTTTATGGCTTACAGCCTGATCATAAACATATTAATTGGAAGCAAGTCTCTTGGAAATGGCGGGATTTATTTCCAATTAATGTGTTTATGATCAGGGTGTTATTGTAACAATGAAAGTTACTCAACTCATAGTTGACTCTAATCACAATTCTCCACTTGGTTTGGCAAAGCTTGATATGTTTTCTCCACTTTTCTGTAATAAAATCAGTGCAGTCTTTCATTGGCCAATCTCATTCTTCTCCAGTTTGACTGTAAATTCAAGCACTACAATCTTGAGAATGACGAAAAAGAGCAGTTGGGGTGCTATTGTCAGTATTTAATTTTTCAAAGGCTGGTGGAAGGTCATTACATACTGAACTTTCAAAGCAAGTATACAGAGTCCTTTGTGAAAGACAGGCTCTTACTAGATACTTTAATTGACACACTTTGATTGATTCACTATATACTTTAACTGATATTATGCTGTCAACATTTTTGAATATGAAATATTAACAGAATAGTATACCAAAAATGCATAGATTCTGTGCCTTATTTATTGGGTGAAAATGTACTGATTCAGACTTGGGATATATTAAATACAGTATGAAAGTAGTAATTGATGGGATTGTCCAACTGTAGATGTTCTTAGTCTGCAATGCTATAATATTTAATACAGCCAATTTTTAATCTAAGCAAACATGATTATTTGTCTGTGCACTGAAAGCTAGCAACTAGATAACATGTATTTGAGGATACAGAATCCCTAGTACTTGGACAAAGATAGATCTAATTCTTGGCTGAAGAAGCCCAGAGGAGTTTAAAAAGAAAAGAATTATACACACTAGGAGAGCTATACAAACTGCGACCCAAAATTTGTTCTACAAATTTACACTCCAAATGAGTAATTTAAAAAAACTCTGTCATAGCAGTTTTTTAAAAATACAAAAATGAAACAGAAGAAAGAGAGGAAAATGTTTTCAGCTTAACCAACACAAACTGCTTCATGTTGTCTTAAAATAAGTGAAGTCCATAACATCGGGTGTAACTGAATGGATATATCATTCAGCCATTTCTGTAACATATCTTTTTCTGTGTGTTGCTGATGAGCTGGTTCCATCCTGCTCCCACATTAGCATCCTTTTAAAAAAAATTACATGAAAATTCACATGGAAATATACATAAAGTATAAACATATATGAAGTATAAACATTTTCATCACAAAATGCACATTTTCAAGGATATTCTCTGTCCAAACAACACATATTTCTTGTTGTGTATCTTCAAGTTGTTGGCTCTAAGGCAAACATGCCTATCATTGGTTTTCTTAATAAGATTTATTCCTGTGAGGCTGAGAGGGTGTGACTTGTCCAAGGCCACCCAGAAGGTTTCCATGGCCTAGCAGAGATTTGAACCCTGATCTCCCAGATTCCTAGCCGAACACTCAAACCATGGCATCATACTACTTCTCTATTTATAGCAGTTGCTAATTCAGATAGTGTGACATTCAGAAAGTGTGAAGATTTGGATCTATGCATTAGTCTAAAAGGTTAGGATTATGCCAGTTTGTATCAGGATTCAGAAAAGCCAAACTCTTCAAGCACCACTAGAGACAACCAAGCAGCAAAAATAGTGGAGTAAGAGGTAGTACTTCATGGCAGCATTGGTAGTTAGGACCATAAAGCTCTCATAGTCAGCTTTGGCCACCTTAGTGGATTATCTCTGTCGTAGCATCAATGGGGGAAGTGTGTCCCTATTGGTACTTTTAGACCTCTCAGTGGTGTTCAGTATCATCAACCACAGTATCTTTCTGGAATACCTGGGGGATTAGGAATTGGAGGAACTGTGTTGCAGTGGTTCCAGTCTTACCTCTCAGGCAGGTTCTAGATGGTGGTGCTTGGGGATAGCTGTTCCTCAAAAAAAACGAGCTGTTATATGGCATACCTCAAAGTTTCATTCTTTTTAACATCTACAAGGAACTATTGAGAGAGAACATCCAAAGACATGGGGTGGGATGCTTATCAGTACACTGATGATACTCAAATGTATTTCTCCATGCCTTCATAAACAGTCTCAGCTAAGGGTAGTATGTCTGCTCAGAGGATGTAGGGGGCTGGATGAAGAAAAACAAATTGAAACTGAATCCAGACAAGACAGAGTTGCTTGTATTAAGGGTCCTAATCTGGGGTTGGAAGTTTATCAACCAGTTCTGGATGGGGTCACACTCTCCCTGAAAGACTGTGTTCACAGCGTGGAAGTGCTCCTGGATCCATCCCTCAAAATGCAACTCAGATAGATGTGACAGACAGGAGTGCTTCTTATCAGCTTTGGCTGATATGCCAATTGTGCCTCTTCCTAGTTTGGACTTCTACAGTGCATTGTACATTGGGCTACCTTTGTACCAAGTTCAGAAACTCCAACTCGTCAGCCAGATTGGCTGCAGCTATATTGAGAAGTGAGCATATCACACTAATATTAAAATCAGTCCACTGGCTCTCAATTAGTTTCCAGGCAAAGTGTTGGTTGTTACCTTTAAAGCCCTACATGGTTTGATCCAAGTTACCTGAAGGATTGTCTCCTCATATACAGCCCTCCCTCTATACTCAGGTCCTCTGGGTCCATTGACTTAAACCAGCCAGGACTAGACTGGCAATGGTCACCCAGAGGACCTTCTCATTGGCTGCCCCTAGACTGTGGAATGACCTGCTGGAAAAGACAGCAAAATAAACTGTATGAACTTTAAGAAGTAATAAACACCTATCTCTTCCGGCAGGTCTATCCAGTTGGTTTTTAACTATGAATTTTAAATTAATGTATTTTGAATGATTTTATGTGTTTTAGTGTATTTTAATCTATGATGTGCTTTTAGATGTGTTGTATTTAAGTTGTATTTTAATTAGTTGTATTTTAATCTATATTGTACCTTGTGTCAAGCTCGATGATGATGACGATGACTAGGCAGAAGTGTGGGTCACTGACTTCTTGAACTGGTTGCACTACACCAACTTTTTGCTCCCTTTTTTCCTACAAACCTTTTCACCCTAATATTAGGGTCAACCATGCTTGAATCTTTCCTTTTCTATTTTCTCACCAGCAAGGGTCATTTATTATCACCATACATCTGTAGTACTAGCTTCTACACATCATAAAAAGGGAGGTCTAGAATACTTGCATATCAAGATAAAAGAGAATGCAACCCTTGTATGCTACCCAAAAGCAAATGAGGTATTTCTGTCTTATTTTTTTAAAACCCTATTGTTAACAGCAGCATGCAGTGGTTATATTGGGAAAAAGGTTTGTAGATGGAAGGAATTAGCCTCTTTCCCCCATGTGTTACCTTCTTGATTGAGATTTGGGAAGAGGGTATATGCAGCATTGTATTGCACTTTTGAGGAAAGTGACAAAACTGGAGCATCACTCTACGTATTTAACACAAATGTTTTCTTTGACCCTCAGCAAGAGACTGAGCTTACTCAAGCAGTTCCTCTGTTATCTCTCTCACACAGATGCATAGAAAGAAATTGGCTTGGGACTGTTTTTGCCATGAAAGAAATGAAGGAATGAAGAAATGAATCAGGAGGGCACATTGTATGGTTGTCTTCCAAAAGTATATCTGATTTCCTTTCCATTTGTGGTGGTTCTGCAGGATGAACACTCACACATAAGAAACACTTATGCAACAGTAACAGTCCACATAGTGCAGAACAGTCACTTGCTGGTTGCATATCAAAGAGGCAAGAAATTGACGCCCCTTCAGAAAAGCATAGTCTGTGTTCTTGGCATCATAAGAATGAAATGAACACAACAGAATGTGTGATGGATGTGGGCAAGGACTTCATAGATGAAGCTAGGAGACTAAAGAGGCTACACACCACATATTGACTGAAATCAAGGGGGTGTAATCATCTATAGAAGGCATAACTGACTGTTACAGAATACACACCTTCAGCTATGCATCCCCACTAGGGCAAAGGGTTATTGGTATACCAGATCAAAACAAGGCTGGGCATTTAACACGGCATTTAACTACATATCTGATTTACAACCACACTCATATTCCAGCAAGCAATCCTTTAGTTTATGCAGCAGAAACATGGAAATTACAGGGGGGTTCTGGGGCAGTTTTGTGTCTCCAAACCCCAGATAGACCCCCTAAATTCTTCCTACAACCCCTAAAAATGGGCAAAAATGCCCCCAGATAGCACAAAAGATGGAAGTGTAGTTGCATTTCTCCTTCTGCCTCATACACTAATTCCATCAGTTCTCAAGTGCAACCCCTTAAAGTCAACAATTCTGAGCTGACACATCACTTCATATTCTAGAAGAGTGTTTTCAGAAGACTGCAAAAGTTAAAAAAAATCCCTCCATTTTACAAGCATCACAAAAACTTTTGATGGATTTATTCTTCACTACCACTGAACACCCAGTGCTGTAGGATATATTTCAGAGGAAGGCAATTAGAAACCTTATGAAATTCATGGGGTCACCATAAAGTGACAGGTGACTTGAAGATGTGCATGCATGTGTGTGTACACAACACACACATACTACCCCTCTAATACAATCCACCAAACAGTGGGTTATTTTGGGCTAAAATCAAATCAGAAATGAAGTCATATCTATGCTACAATGGAAAACATTGGTACAATTTGCTTACCTCTTAATAAAGCTTAACATGTTTTATGGTTCATGTTTATGAACTTTGCAAAATGAAAAGTATTGAAATGATGCTACATAGTATGCCAAATTATTCACAGCTTTATTAGGTCATCTCTAGTCATGGGGTAGATGGAAACACTGATATTACTATTATACCCAACTCCACAATTTAGTATAATTTTGTCCGTTTGCCAGGGCCTGGTGTGAAATCCTTTATTCTTACCTTTTCCATCCTAGTTTATGCTACCGCTAATTTCTATCTGGGCTTGTGAACATGTTCAATTCTGTCATTTCCCCCCTGTTTATTTATCTGCTGTTATAATATAATACATTTAAGACTAATACAATATAATACATTTATGACAGTTAAAGCTACCTGGAGTAAACCTATTGGATTAACTGAATTTATATGTGTGTTAACCTACCAAGTTTCTATTGATTCAGTGCCAGTATTCTAGTTGGGAGTAAAAATTGGTAGTAGGTCTTAATATTTTAAATTTAATTACTATCTTAATGTAATGATTACAAATATGATGTATATTTAATAAACTTAGAGCCTATCTTTTTAAAGGTGAAATTAGGTGTCTAAGGTAGAATGGAAAAAGTACAGGCTGCAGGGTTCATGCAGTTCCTGGCACACTCTGCCAGTCATGCAAAGCCCCCACTGACCCCAACATTTTTTTTTTACAAACACATGATTTTCAAGTGAAGATCACCTGCAAGCCATGCATAAAGCTCCTCAATTGCATAAAAACATGTAAAAATACTGCCATCTTATCTTCACAACCCTGCCATCTCCAAATAATTCAATGTGGCAGTTCGTCTCAAAATGGTGCCTGAAAGTGATCTAATATCACTTTCAGTTGCCATTTAGAGAGGTTCCAACAAAAATGGAGATATTTCTATGTCCTTGGAGCCAGTCTGGTGGGTTGCCACACAGTTGCCTATGATGGTCTAAGGCAACTAATAGTAAAAATATGCATAATCTACCCCCCGCACCCATGACATTGCAACTCATGAGTAAAAAAAAAAAAAAATGGAATCCTCACAGTTTTGTATTTCAAAAAGATCATGCTCACTCAAGAGCAGAACAGTTTTGCTAAACAAATCTGTGGAATAATGTAAGCAAAGAAAGCAGTTTTGTATGATAGGAATAATCAGATACCGAATCAGATATTGAAATAGTCTTCCTATGCTTCTCTTATGCATAGGCACAATTCAAAGCACTGGTTATGACCTGTAAAGCCCTATATATCTTATGTCCAGACTGTCTGAAAAACTGTATCTCCCCATAGCAGCCTGCCAGAATTTTAAGATCCATAGAGGAAAGCTTTCTCTCAATCTTGCTACCATCACAGGCTCACCTGGTTGAAGATGTGGGAGAGAGTCTTCTCAGTGGCTGCTCCCACCCTCTGAAATTCCCTTCCACAGGAGGCCCCCTCATGGTTTTCCTTTGGCTGGCAGGCAAAGAAATTTTTGTTTAAGCAGGTTTTTAATGTATAAGCAAGGAAACTGTTATTGGGATGTTTTCAGACTTTTGTATATACAGTTAGACTGCCATATCTGCAGATTCATTATCTGCTGATTCAGTTATCCATGGTTGGCTCCCCACCACAATTGCAGCAGTGGTGGGTGGGAGAGAAGCGAGGAGCACAGGATCATGCTCATCGCCACCTCCTGCCCCTCACCTCAGGCCTGATTGCGGTGCTAGCGGGTGGGAGAGAAGCAAAGAGCGTGGATCGTGCTCATTGCCCCCTCCTGCCCCTTGCCCTGGGCCCGATCATGGTGCCAGCGGACAGGAGAGAATTTAGGAGTGTGGGATTGCACTCCCTGCTGCCTCCTGCCCCTTTCCCCAGGCCTGATCACAGTGCTGGTGAGCAGGAGAGGAGCACAAGATCGTGCTCATCACCACCTCCTGCACCTCACCCTGGGCCATAGTTACAGTGCTTTCAGGTAAGAGAGCAGTGAGGAGTATGGGATCGCGCTCATCAATGCCTCCTGCCCTTCGCCCCAGGCCTGATTGCAGTGGCAGGCAGTGGGAAAACAGCGGGGATCACAGGATCGTGCTCCTCACTGTCTTCCCACCTCCTGCTTCTGGCCCTGGGCCAATTGCCATGGTGGCTAGCAAAAAAACAGCAAGGATGGTGGGATCATACTCCTTGCTGTTTTCCCACTTCCTGCCTCCAGCCCTGGGCTGATTGTGGTGGCAGCCAGTGGGAAACCAGTGGGGAGTATGGGGTCCTGCGCTCCCTGCTGTTTTCCGGCCAGCTGCCACCACAATCATACTCAGGGCAGGCGGCGGGTCAGGGCGTTCAGCGCTATCCATGGATTTCAGTATCCATGGAGGGGGTGGAACCAATTCCCTGCAGATACGGGGTTCTATTGTACTTTAAATGATTGTATATTTTATGTGGTACTTTTAATTGTTTTTAAAAGTTCATTGTGAAGTTCTTTTTCCCCTCTTTCTAGAAGCTGCCTTGAGTTCCACTGGGAGAAAGGTGGCATACAAATGAAATAAATAAACAAATAGTCTCAATTGTTTCAGAGGCTGACTGGGGAAGATGAAGGCCTGGTTGCAGCAGCTGTCTGTTCACTAATTGACCTGGATAATTATCCAGGAGCCTATGATAAGGGTTTTTAGTCTTGCCCCTTCTAGTTTTAAGGAATTGCCAAGTAGCAACATAATAAACTGGCTCCAGTTCAACAGTTAAAACCTGAAGGCAGTAATCACTAAAGCTCGCCCAGTTTCCTTCACTGCATGGGAATCTTTTTAGTAAGACTCACTTATCCTGTCTAGTTTACAGCAGCACGTCTATCCAGAATTAACTTTCAGCCAAGGAGGCCAACATTAATTTGTTGGCAGGTGCAGGAGTGTCAGCATATGATGAAGTGCTTACTCTCCTGCGTTGATCAAAAGATTACAGCTCTCATCTATAAATACAAGTGGAATGAATATATTGATGGCCTTGCCACTTACCATCTCTAGATTTTGCCCTGCAAGTTGCCTGTGTGTTCTGGGTATTTATTGTTTTTGTTATCACTCAGAGGTTGATAAAGTGGCAAATGCAAAGCAGGATTCAAGTGGGCATGCAATACTTATCTTCAGTATTCATTGCAAGAGCTGTGCTGTATACACTATGCATTCATTTATTTGCTAGTCACACTTCCTTATTATGACTAATAGTCCCGGTGCTTGCTTCTTTTTGGGGTGGGTATTAAGAGTACAAAATTAAGATGAGGAAACAACCACCTTATCTTAAGGTGAGTACTAGAAAAATAATACAAGGACAGTTCTCTATAATTTTACTGAAATTCTTAGTAGACAAAGGAGATAAAGATGGTAGAGCTTGAAAGACATCTCTAAGGAAGACATTGTTATACCAGCCCATGCCATGATACTAAAAACATTCAGTAACTTTTTCATCTTCATTAGATCTCTAATGAAGTGGATGTATCAGACAATGCACTAATACAACTTCATTGATACAAAAATGCATGTCTAGTTATCCCAGAATAGACAGGAAGATATGTTCTCATACATGTTGCTATCTGTAAAACTGGACATGCATTATGTCTGCAAAAGTTTGATCTGATAGTCTTTCAAACCACCACAAAATTCTGCTAGTTCTATTTTCTCCAAAGTGCTTGTAAGACCAGTCTACTGTTCGAGAGGATTAGATTTCCAATTTTCAAAGCATACCTTGCTCCTCCATAGGGTTATTTCCCCCTATGGTTGGATTCTAGCTGGTTCAACAGTAGAACCAGTGTGATTTGTATGGTATAATGGTTAGCCTCTGCAACTAGTGTGGTAGTTAAGCCGATTGGACTAACACTGTATGGAGTCAGGTTGAAATCCTACTTCAGGGACAAAATTCAATGTTTCTTTGGGGCTAGCACCTAATTTTCAGCCTAACATACTCATAAGAACTGCCATGAGAATAAAAACGAGTAAGCATTTATACCACATCATGTATGCAAGGCAAGATAACAATAAAACAGTGGCTCTTAGCCTTTTTCTTTACCAGGCACCCTCTTGCCAGAGACCCCCAAAACTTAACTCAAGATTTAAATATTTAAATTTAGATTTCAATGGTCAAATATTTATTCAAATACTCAATAGGATTAAAATGCAAACCCCCTTTGAATCAACTTTACCAAAAACCAAACAAACCCTATGATAAGATCCTGAAGTGTCGAAATATATCACTGAATATTAAAGTTAGGATTGGCCATGCCATCGTAATTTCTATTTATGGTTGTGAAAGCTGGACGGTGAAGAAAGCTGATAGAAGAAAATGAACTCATTTGAAATGTGGTGATGGAGAAGAGGTCTACAGATACTGTAGACTGCTAAAACGTCAAAGAAATGGGTCCTAGAGCAAATCAAGCCTGAACTCTCCCCAGAAACAAAGATGACTAAAAGAAGACTTTCACATGGTGGACATATGAGAAGATGTGACTCACTAGAAAAGACAATAATGTTTGGTAAGGTAGAAGGCAGTAGAAAAATAGGAAGACTGTGTTACAGATGGATAGACTCAATCAAGAAAGACACATCCCTGAATATGTAAGACCTGAGCAGGACTGTTGACGATAGAGTGACTTGGAGGTCTCTCATTCGTAAGGTCACCACAAGTCAAAGTTGACTTTACAGCATTTAACATTATTTTAAAAGTAATTTCATTGCTTCTTCTTTATCCCAAAAGTATCATGTTGCAAGTAACTCAATTACTTGTAACTTCAAAGTTCTGGCTTAGACTTCATGTTAACCCAGAACAGAAGTTTGCTAGTATCGACATTAAGGTTGTCAAGGAAACTTGACCTTCTGTTCCCCACTGATATTAACAAGGAATCCTCATTCATACACACACACAGAATTATGTGTATTGATCAGGACAATGCATTGAAATGAATAGGCTGACCTGCACATGTCAGAAATTGGTGTGAACATTTGATGACCCATAGAGTTCTGAATAAAGGCAAGGATGCAGAGCACTTTAAAATAATCTAAGTTAAAATGTCAGCAGTCTTGTAATGTAGGTCAATAGCTCTTTTAAATGAAAATGTTCTTTACAGAGAAGTGCCCAGAGAAGTTCACTTGGCTAGTTCATTGAGGCTTTTTTATTTTTTATTTAAAGCTGTTAAAACTTTCCTTTTATATAAGACATTTGGGAAGATTGATTGTGCTCTTTTTTAAAACAATGCTGGATGGGTTGCAGAATTTCAGGGGTGATTTTATTTTCTGCTGTTACTGATTTTTTTTTCCCCCACAATCTCATTCTGTGTAGGCATCATCATACCAACAGGCAGCAGAAGCTTGTTTTACCATCAGTGCACCAAACAAGAATGATCTGCATGATGCCTTCCCTTTCTTCAATGCAGTCTCCTTCCAGTCATGTAAAAGTTAAAAGGGCTGCTTCAGGATGGCCCTGCTAATAGCTGGAGTGAGCTAGTTAGGTCAGATCTTAAGAATTTTCAGGTAGAGCAAAATGGCAGAGAAAAGAACTGTGTGCTTGTTTGCTCTGCTTTCAATAGAGGTAACCTACTGCCTTCAGGTATGGTAGGGTTCTCTGTTCAGTTCACCAGCCACCAGAAAGTTTCAGCTGCTAGTACAGTCAACCTTTGAACTTGGGCAGCTTTAGGAAGCCTCTCTTAGACTAATCATCACTTAAGCAAAGCAGAAGAAGAGGAGATATGTAGGAAATGGAAAGCTTCCTTTGTGTTTGTAATGTGTGTTTGTTTACTTGAACACTACATGTCCCTGTATTTTTTACTTGAGCATCTCATGGGAGCATCATGTAATTACTAGATGTGCAAGTTGTACTTTTAGTCTCATCCCCAGCAGGATGGTCTGGCACCTGCCACAAGGTATCCTCACATTACATTTGTTAGCTGTTCACAAGTAGTCTCCATGAAAACAGTTGCAGGTATATAGGCTTTCATGCAGCGAGGACACCTGATCATGTTGGTGTCTCTTGTTAGGTGGAATCCTGTGCCCAAGTAGCTGCTTACGCATAGACTTATTCACCACAGAAGACGCTGCTAACTCAGACAATGCCAGCTGGAGCAGAGACTTAAATCTTAACTTATTTTATATTTACATGCTAAATGCAAATATGCTCTGTGTGCATGTTGGTGGGTGGTTTTGTGTTTCAGAGGCAAATCGCACATTTGCATGGCTGATTCTGTGTATTTCTGTAAGTCATGGGAGAATAATTGTATATCTTTTGAGCTGCATGTTACCCCTTTACAGATTTTTGGGTATTCCTTCAGGCTTCAGCTTCAGGCCTCTGATTTAAA
The DNA here is from genome assembly GCA_948474755.1 of Ctenosaura bakeri. Classification (NCBI taxonomy): domain Eukaryota; kingdom Metazoa; phylum Chordata; class Lepidosauria; order Squamata; family Iguanidae; genus Ctenosaura; species Ctenosaura bakeri. The sequence goes on from CAOLHI010002980.1 coordinate 147,987, forward strand.
TTTTGGGGGAACATTTTGCTTTTTGTTCCCAAATCTGTCATCTTCCATGTCCAGAAGCCACTAAGATTGTCCATGGAGCAGCAGATCACATCCAGCCACTCTCTCAAATTATTTAATTTACATCCTACCTTTCTCTCAACATAGGATCCAAGGTAGCTCATAGTATGAATTAAAACAAAGTATATCTTAAAAAACCCTAATGATAAAAACCTCCTAAACACACTTAAATAAAACATCACATTAAAACACTAGTTCTTTTTTTTAAGTGATGAATCATTTAAAGACACAACAATAAGAATAAAAGAAAAGAATTCAAACAACATTAAATGACAGATAAGTAGTCACCAAATGTGTGTGTGTGTGTGTGTGTGTGTGTAAAGATTGGGAGCAGGGGGGAAGAGAGAGAGAGACTTTCAGCCTGCCAGTGGATGGAGGGATTAGGGAAATCTCCAGCAACCTGACTCCTCATATTGGAAAAATGTCCTGAACTCAAGGCAAGGCAAGGCAAGACATGGCAGCATCCCTGGGTAAAGGCAGGAGCCTGGATCTACTTCTCAGTAGACATGCGGGATGATTTTGGGATGCTGCCATGTGCACATGTGAAGGGAGTTCATGGATTAGAAAGAACAGAGGAAGAGGAGGAGGAGAAGGAGGAGAGGCAGTAATGTATTTAAGTCTTTTATTCCAAGTCTCAAGTCAAGTCTCAAGTCTGGGAGCCAACTTTATACTCCAACTGTCAAGGTTAGAGACCTGGACAGTGAGCCAGACCAGAGAAGGGAGTGTGAGAGCTAGCAAAGTCCAGCCAGGAGGAGACAAGCAAGCACTTTACACAAGGGAGTTTTTTTTTTTACAAGAGCATCAACCTAAAGTTGTGGTCAGAGTTCCAAAAGCCAAGGGTCAAGAGATCAATTCAAGGTAGCAGGAACCAGGTGCTGGGAGCAAGGACCAGGCAAGAGGTGGGCTTGAAAGAAGTTTGCCACAAGCAAAGGAAAGCTTCCAGGCAGGCAGTTATATAGCCCAAGACACAGGTGTGGCCAGTCACTGCTCCTTGAACTTAATCAAGGAAGCCTCCCTTTGCTCAGCTCTCTTGAATCTCTGCCTTGTTTGTGGGCTGATTGGCACAGGCTCCAAACCATCTTCAGAATCAGATCCCTGTTGCTCTAAAAGAGCCGGCAGAGGAACGTCCAAGCCTGCTTGGTCCCTGGCAGCAGGGGGAGCTCTTGAGCTGCAGGACTCATCTCCAGCCAGAGCCACAGGGACCAACAGCTGCTGCTCGTCATCTCCACCCTGAGCAACAGGGACCAACAGCTGCTGCTTGTCATCAGCAGCTCTGACAGGGGCTTCAGTTATCACACCAACCTATATACTAGAACTTCTGGACAGAGTTGAATAAAGTCAGTTTTAACCATTTAAGCATGGTCATCTCTCCACATTTGTGATTTTGCCATCTGCAGCTTTGGAAGTGGGAAATAGGATCTTTCTTACTCTCCATTACTGAAGCTTCAAAAGCTTTAGAAAGAAGGACCCTTCCTCCTCAAACCTGTTGCCTAACACATTTCTGTTCCCCCTTGAGAAACATGCCCTGCACTTTAGGAGGTGAGTCTTGCCTTCTGCTAGTAGGAAAAGTTTTAGGAGGTTCCTCCAATATGTAGTGGGAACAGGCTGCCAAGCAGGCCCCAATCCTACTTCAAGCCCATTAAGTAACACATGTGCTGTTTGCCTCCAAGAAATGTTCCCATGCTTTGGGCTTAAGACAGATCATCATGTGACCAGTAGGCAAAAAGGAATGGAAGTGTTGTTCAAAGTTGTAAGGTTTCCGGATGAATGTGAACCAAGGGCAGCCAGTCAATCACTAAAAATATGCAAGTCTTGAGTCGAGTCAAGTCAGTGTATTATTTATTGCCAAGTCAAGTCCAAGTTGAGTCACTGAAGTGACTTAAGTTTGACTTAAGTCCAAGTCAGTCGACTGAAGTCTACATCACTGAAAACAGGTTCTGGGTCTTGTCCAGGAGCTACTATGTTAGCATTTGTAAGAGCAGTTTTGGCTGAATAGTGAGATAAATATTTCATAGTGAACAGAGAATAGAATTAATATTTATAGCTTATATAAAAAGGAGAACTGTGTGTAAGGCAGAGTGAACACTCCTCCTTTGGAACTAATTTCTCTTTTCTTTTCTTTGAAACAGGTCTGAACATTAAGCTCCTTCCATTGTTTTACTCTTAACACATCCCATAATTATTGCTGGTGTTAAAATTGCTGAGAGGCCATATATTTAATATAGTAAAAGTGAAGCATTCCCAAAGGAGGTACGATAGTGCATGCAATTATGAGTAACACTAACTCTTTCATAAAATGCATCTTTTATAGGTCTATAAACTGTTCTAAGTTTTAGAAAAATGAAAAAGCTCTTCCCCCTCCCACTTGCTCAGCACCTGCTTTGTCAAATTCTTGTAGTAAGCATGATTCCTTTATCATACTATCTGTATCCTGTACCCTAACCTCAACATCACTTGGGTGGAAAGCATGCTACAGCATGCTAGTTTTTTTTTTTTTTTTTAATGCAGTCTTTATGTACCATTTATGCTGTATGGGCGAAACTCAAATTATTCTCTTTCATTCCCAACATGGCCCAAACAGGCAATGGAAAACTCCTTTAGACATTGAATAGTATGATTCTTCCCCCCTCCCCATTTTGTTTTATTTCTTATTTATAAACTTGAAACTCTATATAAACTTCCCTGGGTATTTAATAGTGACAGGCAGAAGGTTGACTGAAATTTTGCCTGTGTGCAAGGCACTGGACAATCTTGAGTTAGAGCTAGTGACCTGAGTAAGAAAAAGTGTATATATTTAGAAATTCATGTTCTGTGATAAAATCAGTTAAAATACACTTTAAAGTATATATTTTAACTACAAATTTCTATGAGAGTTCTTAATAGTTCACAGATTAATGCAGAAGTCGGATGAGATGAAAGAAAGAATAAACATATGTGAAAGTGACATGGAATGGAAACAAATTGTTCTATCTACCCCTATTTCCAGTTTTGGTTTCACTGTCTTACACATAAAAGGATAAAAGTACTGCATTTTTCATTATAAAATAAATAAATATAATCTTCTTTCTAGCACACATTGCCATCATAGAGTCCATTTCTTTTCTATAGTTGAAAAGGGAACAGATTTTTCATAGTTGTTTCCATATGTACTAATTTGTAAATGAAGATTGCCTCCTGAAGGGAGTGTTCCATAGTGACACCACAAGATATAATAAGAGCCATTTACAGACATAAACTCATAAGCATAAGATTTCCCTAGTGGGATAAGACAGCCTTTTCATGCATCCCCCAGTTTTGGTCTATCTGATAAATGTTCACTTCACCCCAGAGTTTAAAATCTGAATTTCTCACACATAAATGCCTAACAAAGAAATCAGTTTTCAACACATTCTAAACATAAGCTCACCGATTATGATGAAACAAAAAGTGTTTTTCCAGGCAACTAACAAGCTGCTTCTGCAAGAGGAGCCAGGCTAGTTTATGTCCAAACAAAGTGACTGGTTTTTTCAAACATTTTTCTTTCCAGCCAGCAGTGGTGCTTGAATACATAGAGACCTGTGCCAGTATCTGAAGTTATATGTCTTTAAAAATAATTACAAGAACAGTCTGCATGTTTTTGCTACACTCAGAAGCACATTAAGAAGGGACAAAATTTAACTGGTATTTCTGCCTCATAAAGTGTTGTCAAGTTTTTGAAACAGCAATAGGAGGTAGCCAAAATTATGACATGCAAGGTTGTCAGTCAGGAAGTGGCCATTAACCAGTTTGTGGTCTACCTAAATATCAGATGAAAGTAATAACTTCAGTTAACTTGACCATACATTTCTCTATAAAATGAACATGCTGTTGACGCTCATCACTTGATGCACACACTTTGATCTTTACGAAGGGCCCATTGGGAAAAAAAATTTGGTGTGGGTGTATGATGGATCCCCTTTGAGGCTGGGGCCACAGTTCCTAGCCTTGGATACCTGTCACACTCACTTTGCCCTAAGGTCCCCTGTTTAACCACCACCACTGACCACATTGACCAGGTGACATTGATGTGGACCAATTTATTTTACAAGAGATTCCTGTAATGGTAAGCATGGCACTCTTTGGTCCAGGCTAAAGGAAGCCAGTCAGAATCTGATTTAACAAAGTAACCAATAGTTCAACTTCATTTTCTTAACCTATAGAATGGTTATTTTATCAAGTTCCAACACTCAGTTCCAACTATATAATAACATTCAAACTGAGTTATTTCAGCTCTTTTCCATCAATTAATTCAGATATCCTGTATATTTTTACTCCTTTCTGACTCTCACAGCTCACTCCTGCAAAAGCCTTCCTTCAACAGTCACCAACATATTTTTTAATTTTATTTTTTACTGAGAATGAAAGTTGAAATGTACATACAAACATACAAATCTTCCAGTATTCATCTTAACATTTAAAAATAATTTCATACAACTAAGGAAGAGAGAGGAAAGAAAATAAATAAATAAAGAGAAATTGAAAGAAAGAAAAACATTAAAAATATGAAAAGGAAAAAGAGAAAACTGAAAGATGGGAATATAAATTCCAATGTGTACAGTTAAAGTACAATCTGTCTATCTATCTATCTATCTATCTATCTATCTATCTATCTATCTATCTATCTATTTGTATATGTATATGCGTATATACACACACATATATATACACCTATACACACACACACACACACACACATATATACATATAAACATCCATACACACACACATATATACACACATAAACTTATACTACCTAAAATATCTACTGTCTCACCATTTACATACATTCTTAAGCTTTCTCCTGTTTCCAGAATAGCTATGATTTCTATGATAACATATATTATCTTATCTAATTTATTCAATCTATAAACTGTAAATACTAGTAATTTGACATTCATCTATTCATAGTACTAACACTTTCTCCTTAAAGTATAAAGTTCTCAAAATTCTAAATTAACCTCTTTCAGATTTTCCCACATGTTCTTAAAATATGCAAGTATTATATCCCAATCCTTAATAAATTTACCATATTTCTCCCCTCTCAAAAGAAGTGTGTCGATCTATATAAATTGTATCTAATATCTTCTGGATCCAATCATCTATAGTTGGAAGAGTACTTTGCCTCCACTTTTGCACTAGGATTATTCTCACTGTTGCTGCAAAATAAAATAATATTTTACCTATTTTTCTTTCCAAGACAATAAGTATAACTCAGGTGATATTGCAAACTGTAGACCCAACATTTTTTCAATTTGTACAAGAATTGTCTTCCAGAACTTATTTACTTTTTTACAAGACCACCATAAGTGAAAAAATGTACCTACCTCAGAATTGCAATTCCAACATTTATTATTATATTTCTTATACATTTTACATAACTTATCCAGGGTTAGGTACCACCTATATTGTATTTTGTATAAGTTTTCTTTAATATCTTGACAAGCTGTATATTTCATCCTTTTAGTCCAAGTTTTTGTCCATTGCTCTAAACTTATTGGGTGGCCAATATTCTGAGACCATTTAATCATATGCCCTTTCCGCAAGTGGGAAAGGAACCGCACAAAAATGGGACTCACCTGACTTCTTCAGTGTCCGGGCAAGTCCGGCGGGACAAGGAGCAGTGAGAGTTCGTCACTTCGTACTGCTCTGGTGTCCAAAATGGCAGCTTCCGGTTGGTGGAGGCTCTCCACCAACCGGAGAAGCTCGCCAGCCTAAAACCTGCCCCTGGCAGATCTGCAGGCATGCACTAGTGCGTGCCTGCAAATCTGCACCAGAGTGCGGTGACAGAGTGACACGGGGTCATGCGCTCTGTGCTTTTTAAAAATCTCTTAAAAGAGGTTTTTAAAAAGCACGCTGCACAACCAGTTCTGGTCGCTCTGGAGTGGACTGAGGTGCGGACCTACGAAAAGTAGTCCACCCCAGTCCACTCTACGGTGCAGAAGACTTCCATCGGAGGTCGCTCTGCACCGTTTTAATAGGCCGGTGTGGAAAGGGCCATAGAGTCCTTAGCTAATTCATCCTCTATTTCCCATAATAATAGTATCTTATATAATTTAGAAATAACTTTTTCTGACAATAATACTGCATTAAGTGGTCCTTCTTCTTCTAATAAGCCATTCAATTTTAGGTCCAGTTTCAGTTTTTCCCCTAATCTGTCTATATAATAGCCAATGACAATTTATCCTTAATTCTTTAAGTTCTACTTGTATCCTTATTTTAATCTTGTCCTTATGAAATTCTAACAAATCTTTATATCTAATCCATTTATCTAAAAGAATATTCTCTTTTTTGCAATGCACCTCTTGAGGAGATATCCATAATGGTGCTTTAGGGCAGCATCTTAATCTATATTTATACCATACATGTATATTCCCTTGATTTAAACCAAAATCTTTTTTTTCCCCTCACTGAAGTCCCTCCTTCCCCTCAGAGTTCTTTGTGATTTACAAAGAAATAACCTTCTGTTGTTTACAAGCTTGTGTCACACACTTTTATCCAAGAGTTGTTCAGTAACATTTTTCCAGTTCTTTTCCTCTTTGTTTTTCCAGTTATAGTATCACACTTGCTCCCTTTAGAAGTCATTGCTCTGTTTAGGCTTCATTGAGAGCAATGAGATCTGGTACACTGATGATCAATAAGCATTATATTTACCATAACCAAGTTTTTAATCATCTCTTCAAAACAAAAACAAAAAACCACCAATAACAATACCATTGCACTTAAGTAAAATAAATTTGGACTTGCCTTCACAACATCTAATATGACTTTACCTTTCATTTCACCTAAAAAGGGTACCAGCTACCATATTTTTCTGTCCTTGCAGGTGTACAATATAAAAATAATAGCAGAAGACTTCACCTTAATAATTTGCCATTGTTACTCTTGGTAGTGTGCAACCAACATAAGCAGGAATGATCTTCCTTACTATAAATCTCCTTCCCCAAAGGTTTTTGTTTTTTGTTTTGTTTTTTAAGGCTTTTGAATTATAGGGGTGGGGTGAAGTTCTGCTTTTGTTTTATCTCAACCAGTCCTAATAAGTTGCTAGACTATCACATGTTCAGAAAAAGTTGTCCATGTATTGACTCACCTTTTACCAGTAAAAGTTTTATGTCAATTGCTGGATGGTTCTTGTCATTCTTAGATGACCACCAGAAAGACTTTCATGTGCAATCTCCAACAGTCTTTCCCTGTACTTTGCAGATACTACCAATTGTTGATGTTCATCCCACAGTGTTTTGAACTTATGGTTCAGGGATTCCCTATAGTTTGTCTTTCACTTTCATATCTCTTACTGGGTTCTCTTTGTGCAGCTCTGGAGGATTTGAATTTGTTAGATCCATCAAAGGTTTCAGATTTTCATCCAGTCTTTGCTTATTGATGAAGTCACATGAGTGTTTACCTCTAGAAGGACTAAGCCACATCCAGTCCTACTCCTCCAAAACTTTTGCCTCATCTTTTTTTCTGGTACTCAGTGTCAGTGCCGGGTGGTGGTCAAGCAGAGGCAAGGGAGCAGGTTAGAGGTGCAGGGCTTTAATGCAGTCAGAACTCAAAGTACAGCAACTGTCCTTAAAGCAGGCAGGCTTCTACACAGTCTTAACAGAAATAGTCCTTAATGCAGGCAGGGCTTCTACTCAGTCTTAACAGAAATAAACACAGGCTGTTAAAGTACATAAGGCAGGTTACTTCACCAAGGCGAACAGGAGGACTGGTCTCAGGCACGGGCAGGAACAAGGCACGGACAGCAGGACCACGGTTGACCGACGGTTGTTGCTCCGTGCCTTCCACAGCCCGGCGCCTGCCTCAAACAGCCCTCCAAGCCAGGCGCCGGCCAATCCGGTGTGGCCATATAGCTGAGGGCTCGCAGCTGTGCTGTGCCTCACAGCTGCAAGCTCTCTGCCCGTCGCCTCCTCTCCAGCAGACGCCGGGTCTGGCGGACGGCCTCCTTGGCCTGCCGCCGCTGCTGGAAAGGAGGAGGCGAGGCGGAGGCATCGGCCTCCTCTGGATCGGGGCCGCAGGCAGACTCCCAGGCCTCCTGCGGATCGGGGTCACGGGTGGGCGGAGCCCCGGGAGCAGGCCCGGGACCCGCCCACCCAGGCAAGCCGGCCGACGACGAGGGATCCGAGCCTGCAGCCTCCAGGTAAGTGGCTCCAGGCCCAGCAGCCTCCCCCACGGCCTCCAGGCCCGAACCGTCGGCTGCGGCAGCCTCCAGGCAAGGCCCGTCGGCCGCGGCGGTTTCCCCGCGGCCTCCGGGCCAGGCCCATCAGCCGCAGCAGCCTCCGCGTAGGCCCCGTCGGCCGCGACGGCCTCTGCGCAGGCCCTGTCGGCCGCGGTGGCCCCTGCGGCGCCCGAACGGGCTCCGTCGGTGGCGACCTCAGCTGCGGCGGGTGCCGCGGGATACTCCGGAGCCGCCGCCGCTTCAGCGGCGGCCTCAGGGGCAGCAACAGGCCCAGCTGGGCCAGGCCCCTGACACTCAGCTAGTATAAGATCAGTAGGTTGATCCTCACTTGCTACAATGGACTGCAAAAGTTGTTCTGTTGCTTCTGGTGGTGGTTATTTGCATGGATTTGTGCCACATAGTTGGCTAAATTGTTGCCGATCAAAGAAAAAAAAGCACAGGGATGACTGAGCACATAGCAGCATTCTAGTCTCCCTTCTAGTCTTGGTACTTACTCTGGCCACAGCTACAGAAGAAAACAGGACCATCTAGGCCCTACAGCAGAACCTCTTATCCCACTATGTAAGATTTTTAGTTATGAGGTTTAACTATGTGCAGTTGAGCACCTGTATCTCTTGAACCCTGTGTATGCTGTCCATTTATCTCCATCTTCTGCTCAAAATCTCCACTCAAATCTGAATCTAAAGTAATCAATAGGCAAAACTTAGTCTGTTCCCCAGGCAGTAGTTTAGGGGGCTCACTGAGGCCTTTGTCATCATGGTAACCATCATAGTTGTCAGGCTCTCCCCCTCAGTCCTTTCTGGCTTGTTTAACTTTTCAGCTTGAATCTTTCTTACAATCTAATATACCTTAGGACTCTGGGATATATATCTCTTATTTGAACTGGTGGGGTCAGTGGTGGAGCTTGGAGTGTGGGGAGGGGGGCAGGAGGAGGGTGGGGCTATGGAATGAGGGGTGTGGCCACTGTTTATGGGGATGTGGCTGCAGTACGTGGGAGTGCATGGGGGCATGGCCAGGGTGTGCAGGGTCATGATTAAAGGCTGGGATACCCAAAAAGCATTGCTGTCTGGGGCGAACTGCCCCCCCATCCCTATGCAACTGGGGGATATACTGTAAGTGACCCAAAGCCCACAATTAAAACAAATTTTACTTCCCATTTTTACTCCAGAATTTGAGCTGACCGTGGAGATATCTCTCTCAGGGCCTTCCAGGGTTTATAGACTTGTCTCTCTCATCCTCTGTTATCTGAGCACAGCATATTTCTGTAACTCTTCTTTTCATAGAAGGCAGCCTTTGACTCAGACCCTTTCCACATGAAGAGGCTGTGCTACTCTAGGGCCAGGATGGCAGTGGTTGGCTGGTTGTGTTTCTGCATGACTTTGTTGCCAGCCCACTGCCATATTGCCCCCAAGTGGTGCATGAACGTGGTATTTGCAAAATGGAAAATAATCTGTTTTACATCTACCATCATGTGGTGCCGCTGCCCTTCCTGGCTGTGCAGAATGGCGGAAGCATGCTGCCGATGCCTCCCTCCCCAGTGCAGCAATGGCAATTGCCCAGCTGCACTGCTGAAGGGAAGAGGTAGAGCCAGCACACTTCCCTCCACAGCAACCTGGCAAGATACAGAGGGGATGTTCCTGGTGCACTCCCCTCCCTGCCAGGGCGGCAACAGAAGGACTTGCTGGAACCCTGTCATGAAGAAATGGTCTCAGAGTACAGGGGTATTTTACTCACTTCTACTTTTAAAAGTCTTTTTTAAAAAATATGTATAATGTATTTGTATTTATGTTCTGTTTTTAGCCCTGAAGAAAGCATTTTCTTATACAGGTTGAAACATTTTGGGGTTTTTAAAGGAATAAACAGTTGATCATCTATTAGTGTATGTTTCCTTCCTACTATACACCAAACTTTTACCTCAGAAATCGCCATTTCCTTTTAAGTTTAGGGTCTGACAACTTATTTGGTTTTACTGTGGAGTTTCACTGGGTTCCCATTTGTAATCCCCTACTTTATGATGTTTACATTTAAGAAAAGAAAAAAAAACTTTGGGTACTCAGATAGAATTTTTTCATAACTTCTTGATAAACCAATCCCCTACTTTACCAGAACTTTTACCTCAGAGGTTATCAATGGCTCTCTGTAACATACCATTTCTGGTACAATTCTGTCAACTGTCCAAACACAAGACCTCTTTTTGGCTTTCCCTTCTCTAGATAATCCTCCTCACTGGATCACTTGATCCCCTCACTGGATCACTTAATGCTTATGTGATGGACCCTCTTTTGAGCCTTGCCTTGCAGTTCCTAGCCTTGGATACCTGTCATTCTCACCTTGCCATAAGGTCCCTGCTTAATGAACACGCCCCACCCCGGATCTGGGACATAGGCCTCCAAATGAGCTCAGTGTGGACTAATTTATCTTACAAATGGTTCCCATAATGGTATGTGTGACACTGTTTGGTCTGGGCTTAAGGAGGTTGGTCAGAGTCAGATAGTAACCAATAGTTTAACTTCATTTTCTTCACATACAGAATGGTTATTTTATCAAGTTCCAGCGCTGGTTTCCAACTATATAATAATATTCAACCTGATTTATGTCAGACCTTGTCCTTCAGTCAGTTTGGACATGAAGTATATGTTCACTTCCCCCTGACTCTCACAACTCACTCCTTCAAAAGCCTTCCTCCAACTGTCATCAACGTACTCCTTTGTTTTAAAACAAAATCCTCCTCTCCCTCACTGTAATCCTTCTCTCCCCTTGTAAAGTTCTCTGTGCTAGGATTGGCCACCCTCTGTTATTTACAAGCACACTTCACACCCTTTTGTCCAAGAGTTCTTCTGTAACATTTTCTCAAGTCCTCTTCTTCTTTGCTCTTCCTGTTACAGGATCACAGGGAGTATCTTGTTCAGTTTATATAAAAGAAAAAGCTTTCCAGCCCTCAAACAGGGGACATCTTTCATAACAGAAGACACCTGAAGTCTGATAAGGGACAGGCTTTCCTGACCTCAAATAAGGAACATCCTTTTAGTAAAGAAGACATGGCAACCCTTTTGTGAAGCCATAAACATACAGACATAAAATTTTCTCAGATTCTGCATATTGTAACAACTTGGCTGCATTTTTTTTAAATATCCAATCTGTTTTGAAAGACATAGACAGAGGGAGAGATAGAAAGATATAACATGTGCATGTGTATGTGCACATGTGGATGCACATGCAAAAGCACTCCTGGACACTACAGAATACTTCAGAATTCCAAATTCAAGGCTGAATCCAAACTATGAACCTGTATCTTCCCATCCAACACAACCTTCAATTTATTTTTCCAAGTCCAATTGATTATGGATGCCAGGCACTGATTTAGAACTGAAACAGTTTTGCTGGAGTTAAGTGAAAAGGAAAAGTAGAATTTTGTGTCAATAATATACTTATGGTACTGAACCCAACCTCTCAGTGTTTTCATGACAATGTTGAATAGTATGTGGAGCAGAACAGATTCCTGATAGACTCCCTAGCTCAGTGTCAAGGAGTCAAACTGGAATAAACCAGCACCACCTTCTGGTGCTATCTTCTGAAAGTCCAAGTCTTATCCCATAGAAGTGGCCCAGCAAGGCACCATGGGTGATGGTACTGACAGCTGCAGAACGGTTCAGCACAACCAGCAGGAACATATTGCTTCTGTCTGTTTACTGGTATAAGTCTACCAAGGTGACCAAAACTGTCTCTACTTGTGATGACATCAGAAAATTTGAGAGACATATTGATACCTCTTCTAGCAGATAACATTGAGATTTCAGAAGATAGAATGGAATTAATGGTGGACTGTATTTTTAAAACTTCTTCTAAAATAGCAAGAGAGAGAGAGATCTTCTGTGTGACATAGTTATTTGCTCCACAAGAACCTTGGTAAAAGAAATTTTTTTTGCAGACTAACTACCAGAAGAAGCTTCTCTTAGAAGATAAGGAGGTGAGATTATTTAAGGATATTCCCTTTCAAATTCTTAAGAAACGCCAGGAATACAGATCATTAACTAGTTTTCTAATCAAAAACCAAATCAATTACAAATGGGAAAAACTAGAAGGCCTCTACTTTTACTATAACCAATGAAGACATAAGATTAATACACCAAAAAAGGCCAAGGAAATATTGAAATATTGACTAAATTTAAGAAAGATTTTGAAAAATCTACTTGCTTGGGTGAAAAGACAAAAATAGATTAGAAAGAATTAAAAGATTCAAGTAAACAAACCCCGACTACCAATTGAGAATCTCAACTACTCCGAGAAACAGAAAGGGAGGAAGAAGAAGGCATTATAATAAAAGCGAACCAGAAGAACAAGTACCAGATTAAAGATCAGAAGATGTTGAGAAGGAACAGACATAAAGGAAAACTGGACAAATATCTAAATTCAATCATATATAAATGAACGTCATCAAAGATGACCATTAAAATACATTCATGGAACATTAAAGGCCTGAACTCAGTTTTTAAGAGAAGACAGATATTTCATTTTCTAGACAAATGACTTCTCGATATTATTTGTCTCCAAGAAGTTTGTCTCTGATCACAAGATTTATAATATGCAAGGAACCCCAAATTGGGGAAATGTTTTGCTTCAATGTTTGAAAAAAGCAAAAGAGGAGTTCTTGTGAGGCTGGAAAGTGACCCCATGTGCTGCTGGGATGTATTTTCCAGCCTTTTATGAATTTTAGCTATTAATTCATCTTTGCTGCCACCACCCGCTGAATTATGAATTATCTGGACACTTGGACAGTACAGCGGGACCCTGTCCAACCACGTACATCCCTAAGCTTAAGGATCTTCCTTTCCCTCCCAGTCTACCTAGCTTGGCGTGGGAAGGAGAGAAACAGGGTCTTTTACAGAAAGTATTTATTAAAGGTAGGTAAATAAACAAGGCAAATTACCACACATGGGAAGCTCCCTCTTCCCAGGCACGCTTAGTTACAGAAAGAACAGATATGAAGGCACAGATACATTCTTTAGATCAGCCAGCCTCCAAAATAACAGAAAAGTCCCTAACGCGACTAGATAACTATTTCTAATTACTCACAGTTGTTCCTAGGCTTAGATGTTCTAAAGGAAGGGCCAGGAGGCGAGGCCAGTCGCCTCCAGCCTGCTACTGGCACAGAACCCCCCTCCAGGAGGCTCCTTGGTTGTTATCCCTTTGTTATCTCCCCACCACATGGCCTCCAAGAAGTTTTTATAACTTCTCCTTGGAAGCATCTGGAAGCATCCTGAAGATGCTCACTTCTTTCCTTTTTGATTGGTCAGTCTCACCCTATGACCTGTGATGCTGACTCACATGACCTATGATGCTGACCACATGACCTATGATGTAATCTAATCCCCAACACCTTATTAACCCTTGGTTTACCTGAAGAGGGAAATGTCCCCCTTTAGCTAAGTCTAGATAATGGGAAGTCCCATTATCACAGTTCTGATATATATTAATAATAAACATCCTGCAGTTGAGATTTCAAAGATAATAAAGGACAATACCTTGGAGTGGAAGTGAACTTTACACAGACCAAAGTATTTTGTATGAATTTATGCTCCTAATGGCACAAAAGGCAACTTTTTTGTCAATCCTGACACTGAGATTACGAGTTATATTCAAGAAAGAGGTCAAGATAATATTATCATACTGGGCAATATGAATGGTGTTATTAACCCCATCATGGATAGAACTTCACAGAAGAAAACCCAAAACAATCAGGGTAAACTTCCAAAGAGTTTTTTACTTTGATGGATGACCTCTCTCTTTTGGATATATGGAGATATAAAAATGGAAATTCACAAGGCTATACATTCTTTTCAGATAGAGACAAGTCAATGTCCAGAACTGACTTAATATTGACCTCAAAAATTCTTTTTAATCAAATAGCAAAAATGGACATTACGACAGGATTATGCTCAGATCATAACCCTATACAAATAGAACTGAGAGCCAGGACAAAATAAAAATCTTGGAGATCAAATGATATCATATTCCAACAAGAAGAATACATTTTAAAAACTAAGACAGAGATTAATAACTACTTAGAGAAAACACTTCTCCAGACATATTGATGAAATCAGTCTGGGATGTTGGGAAAGCAGTACTTAGAGGCTGTTTTATCAAGTGGACAGCTGAATTAAGGAAAAAAAGAGATGAAAGAAAACAAAAATATTGAGTGCTATGAAAGAACGAGAAAGTTAAGAAATGATCCAACAAATACTGTTATTCTTGGAGAATTAAAAAATTTACAACTTCAACTAAATGAGGAAAATCTATTAGAAATTGAGAAATTGAGAAAAAAAATTAAACAAGCTTGCCAAGTCTTCTTCGAACAACTCAACAAACCTGGAAAATGGCTATCTTATAATTGAGTAAAAGAAGGGAAAGGAAAATAATTTCAGAGATAAAGAAAGATGGGATCAAGTTGACTGATCAAGATGACATTAAACAAGCTTTCTTTGAATATTAAAAGAAACTTTTTATGCAACTCCACTTACATATTATGAGGAGCAAAATATGCTACTTACGTAGAGAAAAGTGATATCCCTAAATTCTCTGAAGAAAACAAAATGTTGTTGAATCGGCTGATATCTATGGCAGAAATTATGGAAACTATCAGAAAACAAAAAGATGGGTTCACAGCCAGATTTAATAAGATTTTTGAACAAGAAATTTCCTTACTTTTCATGCAAACAATTAATAAGATCTTAACCACCAGAAAACCAGAAACTTGGGGTTATGGCAATGCAACTTTGATCCTGAAGGAGGGTAAAGATCTTAGAGACATTAAAAATTATTGACCAATTTCCCTATTAAACATAACTATAAAATATTTACTTCGATCTTAGCTAATAGGCTGAAAATGGCACTCTTCATGATCCATGAAGATCAAAACAGATTTTTACCGAAAAGATCATTGAAAGAAAACATTAGAACTATCCTAAATGTAATTAAATATTATGAGAAGCATAAAGAAAACAAGCTTGGAATTATATCCCTTGATGCTGAAAAAGCATTTGATATGGTGAACCAGCCTTTCTTAAAAGCTGTACTAGACAAAATGAATGCTGGAACAAACTTTACTTCTTGGGTTGAAACAATTTACGATAGACAAAGAACTCAACTGGTGATCAATGGAGAAAAAACAAGACCCATATCAGTTAAAAAAGGGAACTCGACAAGGTTGTCCTTTGTCACACCTCCTACTTATAATTGTATTGGAAATCCTCAACAATGTCATTTGTAAAGATGTTACTGTCAAAGGGATACAAATAAAAAACCATCAGTATAAACTTAAAGCATTTGTTGACAATCTAGCCCTCTTTTTGGATGACCCAGCAAGCTGTTGGAACATCTTATGCATGTGATAAATAATTTTGGTCAATTTTCAGGATTTAGGATAAATAAAAACAAAACCACAATACTGACTGACGAAAAATATAAGAAAAGAGGAAGAAGAGACACTTAGGAACGTTTCCGGTTTTAATATAGCCAAGAAGGTTAAATATTTAGGAATTTGGATTTCAAAATGTAATAATGAACTTTTCGAAAATAATTATGAGAATAAATGGAGAGAGATAAAGAAAGAAATGGAATCCTGGTCTAGATGCCATCTTTCCTTTTTGGGTAGATTAGCATCTATAAAAATGAATGTTCTACCTAAACTTAATTTCTTAAGTTTTAACCAAATTTCTTTGGGAAAGGAAAAAGCCATGGGTTAAATGGAAAACCCTCTCAGATTTGAAAACCAGAGTCAGTGAAGGTATTCCTGATTTATACATTTACTATAAAGCTGTAGCAATGATATAGATTGCAGAATGGATCACACTACGAAATGACTGACTTCTAACATTAGAAGGATCTAACTTAAGAATGGACTGGTATGCCTATACTGGACACAATAAAGATAAGGTGGATAAAGATTTTACACATCATTACATCCAGAAAGCACTATTAAAGATTTGGAAGGATTACAAAACATTGACTTTCAAGAGGATCCCATTGTGGCTTTCACCCCGAGGCTTTTTTTGGAAGGTGGAAAGACATGTTAGAATGGCTGACATACAAATATTTAATTGACATATCCCCTGAGAATGTGATAACAATAAAGAGTAGACAAAAATTACAAGAGGAAGATAAAGCCTTAAACTGATTACCTTATTGTCAACTTGCAGAGAGACTTCGTATGGACCTGAGATTACAAGGATTTGAAACCACTCCAGAGACAATGGGGTGACAAAACTCTTGTTTGAAAATCTGCCTCATTTGATGGCAAGACTATACAGGGTCTTACTAACTAATGACAGAGAAGATGAAATAATTAAAGACTAAATGATTAAATGGTCCCGGAATGTTGGGCATTCTGTTCAACTTGACCATTGGGAAGCAAATTGGAAGATGACTCAGAAATTTACCATGGCACAAAATTTGAAAGAAAACTAAGATATTCCATAGATGGTACATGACTCCCAATAAACTTTTAAAAATTTACAATACAGGCATGGGAGAATGTTAGAAATGCCACACAGAGGCAGGTACATTTTACCACCTATGGTAGAAATGCCCGAAAGCCAAAGACTACTGGTCCAGAATTCATAAAACAATTGAAGAAATTCTGCAGATAGAGTTGGCAAAATCTTCAGAAATTTTCTTGTTAGATATGCTACATGAGACTGATTATACACTTCGTAAGAAATATTGGAGGATGTTACTATATGCAGTAACTTCTGCAACAATTGAGTACACTAAATGGTGGAAAAAAGAAGAGACACCCAAGACAGAACAATGGTTCTACAACTTAGCAGAAATAAAAATAGCAGATACTCTAACCCAAAGAATAAAGGGAAGACCAGATGATAATGTTATTAATGAATGGGCTTCCTTCAACAATTACCTTCAACAATTATCCTCAAAATTTAAACTTGAGGCTAGTTGACATAGAAATCTATACTGCATAAATAGGTTAAACTAAGAAGAAAATATGAAACTGTACCTGATAAAGGGTGTAAGCGATAATATATGACAATTTAGAAAATGCGATATACGGAATACTTATTTATTAATTTTAATCGGGGACAATTTACATAATTTGAATATTTTCTCTATTATTGGTAGTACTGCTATGCAATATCTGTAAAAACAAACAGGTCTTAGGAAGGGAAAGAGGAAGATTGTGGATATGTATAATTGTTTAGCTTGCGTTTATAACTGTTACTACTGTTTAATGGATTAGGTATTTTTATTTGTTTTACTTTTATTGGAAAAACAATTTTTAAAAAAACTGTCTCTGCTTGTAACTAGGTCTGAATTTTGATTGAAATGGTTTGGATAATCTATTTCATCAAGAAACCCTTGGAGCTGGTAGGTCACTGCACACTCCAAAACTTGTGCCAAAATGGTATGTTAGACACTGTGCAATAATTATTCATTATAGGGGGGTGCAAGGAAGGCTTTTTCAGCAGAAGCCTCAGAACATCCTCCTTTAGGTTAGATAGAATTCTGTGTTGTTGCAAAGAGGCACTGAGTACTTTGTACACCATTTGAGTCCCCCCAGGCCTGTTTAATGAGCTAGGAAAAGCAAGGGTCCCCTACACATTTCCAATAATCCTGTCCACATATTCTTAGGCTGCAAAAACTGAAAGGAATCCAATAAAACAGGACAAGTAAGGGCCAAGATTACATTGACTGGAACTGGATGAAATACAGCATCCAAACCAGACTGTAACAGAGTGACTTTATATGAAAATTCCATGAGGATTTTTCACAGCCAACTATTAAGTGGTCTACATTTTCCATTTAGAGACCAGTGTGTAAAAAACCTCTGGCTACTTGAAACAGAAATGCTGGATTGTTCCTTGCAGATGCAACAGTGGCAGAAAAGAATGATTTCTTTGCTGTCCACACTACCATGGCCTTGGCCTTCAGACATGTTCTAACCCATTTTCAATAAGACTTGCTCTGAAGTTGTCTGCCAATATTGCTGTAATCTCCACCTTACTAGTTTCCATCTCATTCCTTTTATAACCACTAGCTCCCTGGAAAACTGAGGAGCTGGTTTGACTTCATTGTGCAAGAAGGGATGCTCAGGAGTGATTATTTCTCTGTTCTAGAAATCAACTAGAGTTTCACAGAATTACCTGCTGAGGCAACAGCAAAATACCCAAAAGCCATCAGGAAACCATCTGGAACCATCAGTCTCTTTGGACTGATCATCCAAATTGCTTCCCCACCCACAGGTTCTGATTCCCAGATGAAGATCTGGCCATGGCAATGGAACTACAGAAAATTCCTCTTCACCAAGATAATTATGATCTCATCCAGCATGGAAAACAACGTTCAGAGTGTGCCTGGCAGTGTGAGTGGAAAAGACTCATGATTGCTATGGTGGCCACAAAGTCATGAGCCACTCCCAACAGATCAGCCTCAGCATGGATGGTGAAGTTCCCCAGCACAACAAGCTGAAGAGATTCCAACACAAACTCTGGGACCAGACCAGGTCACTCAGAAAGGGAGACTGACGAGCAGTGGGCAGGCAGTACACCAACAGAATTCCTATTGTGCCCTGTGGCCACCCACCTTCAGATATACGTACTTAAAACTTGTACACTGTGGGATAAGGTACTTGGTCAGAGGGATGTGATCCTGATAGAGCACCGCAACTCCACTTCCCTGCCCCTTAGGTCATTCCTACTGTTGTACAGAAAAACCTGGTGGACAAAGCTGAGAGAGATTACTCCTTCCTTCCCTCAATTCATCTAGCTACATATCTGTGATAGAAGCCAGGTCAACATGCTCCTCCGGAATTAAATCCTGAATGGTACTCATTTTTCCAATCACTGACCTGGCATTCAACAGTGCCATTTCCATCCAAGGAGACTGTCACTGAGATTATCCAGGCTAGCTGAGCTAGGAGAGAGTTTGAGGAGAACCTTTTTGCGCTCTGTTCTCTCCAGGTAACATGACTGTCTCTCTCCTTCCATATCATTACCACTGGTTGACAATAGCTTGCCAAGCTGAATTCAAGGTGTTTATGATGACTTTTAAAACCCTAAATGAGTGTGTTAGGATATGAGAAAGGGCCTCTTCAGCCATGGCCAAATGTAGTATGATCTCTCTCTCCAGAGACCTGACTCGCTCCAACACTTATTTAGGCACCAAATTAAAATTTGGTAATTCAGCAAAGCCTTTGGGCCTCATTAATTCAACTCAAATATGGTTACTATAGTTTTAAAAACTTTTAAAGTCCTTTAAATCTGTTTTTAACTTGCTACTGAAATCCAGTTTATATAATTATTTTGTTATTTTAAATTGTGTAACTTCTATTGCTTTCTGTAAGCCATCTTGAGATCTTTGATATAGGGCAGGGTTTAAATATTTTAATAATCATCAACATCTCCCTCTGTCCTTTAGCACTGCAAGGGCTGCTCCTGATTCCCCTCACCTACCACCTTCTATTGGAATCACATCCTGTCTTTAACAAGCAGGCAAAGCACTTGTTTTAACAAACAAAACAAAACAAGACTACACTGACTCAGTATACTGACTCCACCTGGTATTAAAAGCAGGTAGCAAACTTTTCCCTTTGTCTGGCTGAAGGACAGGTCCTCTCTCTTGTGGACCTCCAAAATGACACCTTCAAAGGGTCAATCTCCCCTGCAGTAGCATCCCTTCAGTAGCAACCCCTGCCAGCCACAAACTCAGCCCAGAAGAGTCCTGCTACCAGGCAGGCAAGCTTGTTGGAAAGCTTAACCTGCAGAGTCAGGGGTTTAGTGCTGCAAAGAGAGGAGAGTCCAAATGGAAGCACAAACCTAAGGCAGAAGCAGCAACCTCTTTGTCCCCACAATCTCCTGGTATTTCCCTTGGACCCCCTCTCTCTCTTCAAGATCCTATATCTACACTATGGGCAATGAGCCACTGTGCTTGGATTGGGGGGATAATCATGGCTTATCAGTGGCTAAATTCTGGGCTGCTACCACTGCTGCTTAACTATTACCTTTGATTGCTGCTTGGAAACATCTCTCTTGAGGTGGGGCAGGCTAACAGCAGCTGATATTCTCTCTCCTGGCATATGTATGTAGTGTGTGTGTGTGTGTATTCTTAAAGATAGTTGAAACTGTGATTTGGTCTGTGCTTAGACTGAAATCCATGTAGTAGGAACTATCTTTGCTTTTAATTAATTATGTGCATATCATATGAATGACAAGAGCAAAGTAGGATTATGCAATCTTCTTGCCGCTGGCTCTGATATTCTGTCTCAGTTTTAATATCAAGTCAAACTCATTTCCATACACTTGGCCTCTTTATTAATCACCAACCACATCAGGGAAATTGTTGTGTGTGAAAAGATTAATTACAATAAGCACAAATATGCTGTAGAATTCTCCTAAGGAAATGTGGCAATCATTTTTTGAAAACAATTTACTAAGATAACAGGCAAGCTGACCTCTGGCTAAGTGGAAAGAGAAGAGACCATTACCCATTACGCATAATTCATGCAATTACTTTTTTTAAAAAACAGAAAACAATATGCACATTCCTAAATGTGTGAAGCAGTAAATATATCAAATCATATTCATTCTGAATTATTGGCAACTATAGTTATGATAGATAATACAAAAACCTATATAGATCAAGAGGGTTTTACTTTTTTAAAAAAAGTTAAAGTTGAGTTCAGTTTTTTTCAAAACAAACATACAGGCTGCTGTTTGAAGTGGCAACAGTGGTCTGTCTAAGGCCCTTTTCGCATGCAGGGGTTTTTTGCGCAAGGGCCCCTTGAGCGTCACGTAAATGGGAGCGTCGGTCCGTACGACACACTCCCATTCACGCGATGCTCGGGAGCCTAAAGCAGGACATGCACACATTTTCTTATTTTCGGCTCTAAGCTGAAAATACTGCACAGTCGTGCAATGCTCGCGGGGCCCTCGCACACTTACCTGCGTGCGGTGCGCCGAACAAGCCGGCCCGGTCACACTTCCTCCCCCAGCGCAGTGTACAGCTCCCAGACTGCACTGCGGAAGGAAGGGGCAAGGCGCTAGCATGACGGTTGCGCTACCAGGAAGCGACCTGCAGGACAAAGGAGCGGGGAAGCGGCAGTGTTCTGGATGAGGCTTTTCGCGTAAGACACCCTCCCCAGTCACGCAAACGGGTAAGGTACAAAAAGCCTCTAAGTCAAGAAAATAAAAAGAAATACAAGAATGACACATTTACATATATATGTAGTTGCATACATTGTTACATTTTTTAGTGGTAAAATGATTTTAGTTTTAATCGGATTAGAGAGAAAAAGAGAGAGATTCTCTTTTAATTGTCATGTGAACTACTTCTACAGGACTTTGCACTGAAAACTAAAACATAAATATTTGAATGGCTGAAAAGCAATGAAATCCCACTTCAAATGCGATTTGAATCATAGCTGTAGGGTGTCACAGGGGTGAGTAGAAATAACAAGCTTAAGCACAATGGTTCTCAACCTTTGGTTCCTTAAATGTTTGGAGTTTAATTGGTGGCCATATTGGCTGGAGTCCACAGCATCTGTAGGTCCACAGGTGATGTAAAAGTTGCACCATCTTCTATTGATCTGTTCAGCAGGAGTAGCTGGGCCTGCAAGGGTAGTGGAGAATTTCTATGATCATTTCCTCCACCTATTATTGTTTTGTATTTATATATACTGTATTCAGGCTGCAAAGAACCAGAGCCAATCATGATCCCTTTGAGAAGGGATTATGAGCAACTGGATTAATAAATTTTGCACAGACATTGCATAAAATTTATTTATGGAGTGCATTTTTTTTCAAAGTACAGAAACCATCATGCAATCAAACCAAACCATATACAGACCCAAGTGTAAACCTGACTATGAAATTGCAAAATATATGTAGCAATACTGCAGCAGCAGGAAAATGACAACAAAAAGTGGTAGTTACACCTGTTTTCACAAAGTACTGATTATTATGTTTTTAAGATTTTTTATTAAAAATTTCCAAACACACTAAAAAAAACCCCTACAAGTACATAAAAGAAAAGAGATGAAGAAAAACATATGATTTAAAAATTAAAAAAGGAAGAAAATGAGGAAAGAAAGAAAAGGAAAAAAATCAGCCTTCCTCCTTCCTTTGAAAGTATTATAGCAATCAGATTAATTTAATTCAAGCCTTTCAGAAAGAAATAACAAACACTTCTCTTCTTCCTCTTTCTGCAGTACATGGTCTTGAAAGGCAAAGCTAATGAACTTTCTTCTACCAACTTTAACATATCTAGTATATTATCTCTATATTAATTCCTGTTACAGTCTATTGTAAATTGTTTACATGATAAATAGCATTATGTCGTAAATAACTGTAATACTACTAAATAACACTGATGCTACTAATTTTACTAAATTCTACTTGCTGGCTTAATTGCATAATATTTTCACCAGTTAAAACTGTAAATCTAGTACCTTCTTTTACGACATCTCTAAATCCAGATATTTCTGTACCATTTTGTATTATGAAATCCATTACAGAATTCATAGTTATCATTATCCTAAGTCTGTAACTTTATCTTAACCTAGTTTAAGCCAAACCTTTCATATTGAATTTAACTCCCCACTTCCCCCGTAACCATCCTTTCAATGGACTACTCACACTTCAACTTCACAGATTGCCATTTGTGTCCTTTATTACTCTTTTAAATTGCTTCTCATCTGACAGTTTAGAATCGCTGTCCTCAGACAGCACTCATTTTTGAGAGCATTCTCACAACCTCTACAATCATATAGGCTAAATTGACTTGATTTCATTCAGCCATCAAAATAATTTTCTCACATGTCAATTTTAAACTGATTTTCCTCTTCTCCCCCACTCTCCTGGGCTGTGATCTCCCTTTCACAAATCAAAGCTTTTTGGTCACAGATCTCCTCCAAGTTAATAACTCCCTACACGGACTCAGCTTGTATTTATCTTTCCACCTGTTTTTTCTTCTTCTTTTGCTTCCATGTCAGCTTCTCTGTCTCTTGTCTTAGCTGCCACCACAGTTCCTTGATGCTGAATTCCTGCCTCATAATCTCTATCACATTCTTCTACTAGTTTATGAATCTCGTGTATAGTTCCTCCAAAATCCATTGTAAAACATCTTCAGAATGTTCTTGGGAAGGTTCTGTCTTTCACTTAGTCCACTGTCACAAAGTTAACAGCTACCAGAGAGACAATATTACCAACATTGAACTAATAACATCCATACATTCTCAAGCTGTAATGTCTCCTTCTTAAAATTCAATTCCATCTTACAAATAAAATTCAATTCAGTCTATTCAGAAATTGAATTCACTTATTCACTTAAGTTCTTAATTATTTTCTTTTAAAATGTCAACTCCTAGTATGAGGAACCTGATGGAAGGGGGTCTTGACAACAGAGCCTCCTTGCAACTGAGAGTGTTTAAGCTGATTGCCTGGTGAAATGGAACCTTGGATAGACCAGGGGAGGGGCTGGTGGAAAGAGGAAAAATAACTGATTTTAACTGTCTGGAGTGTGTTTGAAGAAGAGTGTGATTGTGGTGTGTTTGAGAGAGGTTGGAGTTTTGAACAGCTCTGTGGGAGAGAGAACTGAGAAATTGGGTGTACGAGAGATAGCGAATGAATTGAAAGAGAGGGGGAGAAAGAGAGAAGAATGGTATAAGCATTTAGATACAAAACACATTTAAAGCAACATTGTTACAATAAATGTTTGAAGTTTTGTGTTCCTTAAAACAGTGTCACAGAGGCTTATTTTGAATCCTGGAATATACATGCTACGAATAGTATCATCTTGACCTTAGTGCCAACAGTACCACTGTCTTGGAAAATATAAATCACTGCTGATCCTTACATCTGGAAGAAGGGCAGATTAAGGGAAGGCAGTAAAGGGGGAGAGTCCTGAAAGGAAGAAGCCAAGGGGGGACAAGAGTGAGGAAGGGACTGCATTCTCAGAAAGGGAGAATTGAGGCAGACCCATTTGTCCTGGCCCTGGCTTAATTCAGAGATCTCCCTGAAATACACATAATGGAAATTCTGAACTCTAATAGATAAGCTTCCACTATTTTTTATTTGGGGGAGTTACTCCAGCCAGCCTCTTGTTGGCCCTTTTACCATTAAAGTTCTCCTGATTGTTGGGCTGCAACCAGGATCTTCTGCCCACTAGACTGCTAGGCATCAAGCCCATAAAGTACTGATTCTTAATTAAACACTTGAAAGAGTGGAAGGATGTGGAAATTTGGTTTTCCTAAATGCACTGTTCTACTGGAAGCTGTTACAAAATATCCCACTTGTCTCCTTTCAGTCCTTTCTTTAATTTGAAACCAATATCTGAAGAATTTGCCAGATTTTCAGAATTGGATTAGAGATGCATGTGAGTTGCAATGAGAATAAGTTTTTTCTTCTGTTTTTTCCAAATCCACTACTGCAGCAGTGGCATATGGTGAGTTCTAAACTAATTGTGCAAATTCACAAAAGGCCCTGCTCTGTATCCCTAAGTTTACCTTATAAATCCAGGACACAAATGATCCTCCTGATCTCAGGCAACAGGATGGTAAAGAAGCATAACATTGCTGTATTCATTCTGATTATAATATGACTCCCTCAAATGCCAATCCCAGGATTCCATAGGATGAAGCCATGGCAGACTCATGGTGCCACAACTATGTTGTGTGAAAGAAACTGGCACAATCCTGCTGTTCTGATATTTTGCCTTGTGCTGTTACATTTGTAAAAAAAAACAAGGAAAACATTGCAGCTGTATTATTCCTTCATGTCTCGCAGTCACACCCTGTGCATAAAGACATTGTGGTAAAATTAAAATGGGAAGTTTTCTGTGTGATGTCTGGAGTTGGATGCTGTTGGACTCTATATGGAAGAGTGTTTTATTTCAAGCAGGTCAGGAAAGAGTACAAACCTGTGGCATAGTTTCCCCATCTTATCTGTGGTGAGGAATTTTTCACCACGAATATGTATGTGTGGCATTCATAATGGAGCACAGGGTGGATAGTACTTTGCAAGGCACTGCAACCTTAAAAGAGAAAATTGAAAATGAATTATATAATGATATTTAGAAGAGATCCTGGGCATGTTGGTAGGGCTCATATGTAGTAGCATCCCTTCTATTTGATATTTAGTTCACTGGCAAACAGCAGTAAATGTAATTATGCTAT
The DNA here is from genome assembly GCA_948474755.1 of Ctenosaura bakeri. Taxonomy (NCBI): domain Eukaryota; kingdom Metazoa; phylum Chordata; class Lepidosauria; order Squamata; family Iguanidae; genus Ctenosaura; species Ctenosaura bakeri. Next base: position 173,420 of record CAOLHI010002980.1, read on the forward strand.
TCCTTATGGTAGTGATTTTCCAAAAACATGCACATCTGCTACGATAAAGCAATCTGCCAGCTCTGGGGAAATATCACTTAGGAAAACATGTAGTGCACAAAAAGCAATTTCGAGCAAAGTTGTTTGCTAAACTAAAGCCAACATGCTGGAGCTAAGAAAGCTGTAGATGAGAAACCCAAGCAGCAACAAGATCCTGTCTGTCTTGGGACTTGGCTACTGCCACTCTAAGCTGGAGTCTGAAATGCAACACTAAAATACATACTAAACAGTTTTTGAGTGCAGAAACACTTGAGTGCCAGGCACAAGTGATAGGATAAGCCATATATAACATTTTAGCTACTGGGATATTATCATTGGACAATGCTAGATGAGAACAATGGAAAGTTTATCTAAAAGGTTAAAGGCATCTCTTTGTATAGTTTACTGCAATAGTTGGCAACTTCACTTTAGGGGCTAATTTTCTGGCCCAGGACCACCTGGGAGTTGAAACAAAACCAAAACCAAGGGTGACATGATCAGGAATCACTTCTGGTTTTGGAAAAATAATAAATATAAAAAATAATAAAAATTTTAAAAAATGTTGAACAGTACAGGGGGATTGTGACCTAGCTGAAAAGTTCTGCACTGTTCCTGAAGATTTCCAGGGGATACAATTCATCCTTTTATTTTTTTAAACAGAAAATATGGTCTAGGGAAATCAGGACACAATTTTAATCCTGAGTCTCACTTTGTCCATTCTATTACTGTTACCAGAGAATGAACACCAAGGCCCTTTTCGCACTGAGGCTTTTTGCGTGAGCCGGGGTGGGCGGCTTGCGCGAAAAGCCTCTTCCGAGAGCCTGCCGGTTCCCCGCTCGTTCCTTCCGCAGGCGAAGGAACAAGCGGGGAAGCGGCAGCGTCCCGGAGGCGGCCCGTGTGTCCATCCTCACCCACTTGCGCGAGAAGCAGGAGCCTCTCACGCCGCCCCCCGCGCACGTGGGAAGCGAGCGACAGTCGCGCCCATCCCCCCGCGCGCGCCAGGAGCGAGCGACAGTCGCGCCCACCCCCCCACGCACGCGCGTGAAGCGGGAGGCTGTCGCGAGCAGCCCGCCACCCGCGCGAAGCAGGATGCCATCGCATACGTCACGCAAGCGCCCCACCCCTTCCTTCCGCAGGAGCGGAGGGAAGGAAGCCCTACCCGGCCGCCTCTCTGACGCACCACACAACAGGTAAGTGCAGGTGGGCGCCGGGAGCGTTGCGCGAGCGCGGGGTGATTTTCGCTTGGAAGCGAAAATCAAAAACCCCGCGCTCACGCCGCTGCAGCCCCGTGAGAGCGCCGGAAGTGGGAGTGCATCGTGTGGAGCGGCGCTCCCACTCCCGCACAGCTCACGGGGCTATTTCGCTCGGGAAAGCCCGTGCGAAAAGGGCGCAAGAAAAAAAAATCTATCTCTTTACAGATTGGGACAATGTAGACTTCATAATCTTTCTTATTTTCTTTCCTTCTGTACTTCATTCTCCCCACTCCCCATTTTGGTACAATTGTATACAGCTAAAGTCAAGGTTATTTGAAGTAAAATATTTCCCTATATGAACCTGTTAGACCTCTAAAATACTTAGGAGACATCCTTCCCTCTGTCCCAAGACCTTCTCAGGTTTGTTTGGTGGGACCAAGGGAGATATTCTTGTTGGCATCTGCTCCCAAACTTTGGAATATACTCTCTAGGGAGGCTAGAATGGTTTCCTTCTTGCTCTTCTTTCAGATTCAAGTCAAAAATGTCCTCCTCTGTCAGGCTTTTGGGAATGGACTGTGATGGAGTTTTAATGGTGCTTTATGCTGTTTTGTTGTTGTTGTTTTTTAAACTATTGTCTTCTAAGGAACTTTTTAAATCTACAAATTTTTTAAAAAATATATTTTTATTGATGCTTTTGTATAGTTTTCAGTCCATAGTGGTTTTATTAATTGTAAGCCACACTGAGTCCCATTGTTTGAGAAAGGTGTGATGACAACAATGGTGATGTAATCATCAATTCTGTTGAGTATTGGTGAGATTTGTTTGCAGAAGAATCTTACTTTTTTGGCAGATGTCTAGCCATTTGTAATAGGGTGTTTCAGATCACCACCATAGTTCCAACACCTTTAACTTCATAGAAGACTATAGTGGAGTAGCCAAGAAGATTGTCTAGCAGCGCCTCGTTCGCAACTGATCAAGGAAAGAAGGCCTGGGAGATAGTCTCAGAAGAAGCAGAATGCAGCATGGAGCTGTAGGACTCTCAGAACCAGTAGAAAAGGCTTCTACCATTGGAATCTTCTACAACAGTGGCCAGGATCTGTCATAGGTAGGCCAGATTCCCAAGGGGCAAGAGGGCAAGAGGTTGAACTCTAAGAATGTGGCCCATTAGGTCACAGTATGTCTGAAAAGGCTGAGCTAGATCGAAGGAAGGACCTTTGGTTAATTACTTGTGAATCCAGGACACTACATCAGGATACTAGTTCAACTTCACCAGTACTTCACTTGATACTTCCCTAATGCCTAGACTTTGTGCACCCACTTTTGGGATCAAATCCTAGATTCTGATTGAGTCCTTCCTGGCCTGATAATTTAAATGCAGGCTATGGTCCAATATGGTCCTGAGAAGCATGGCCTGTAATGCTTTCACAAGTACTGGCTGGGCCAGAACCTGAGAGGACTTCACTGAGCTAGGTTACCAAATCAAGGAAGAAACACTATCAGTCACACTATGGTGCTGAGTCAAGTGGAAATGTCCTGGAGCTGAGTCCTGGCACAACTTATTGGAAGAGTAGTAAGCCTAGTGGCTTCATCTTCATCTTGCCATTCCTAAGAAGTTGCTTACCAGTCCACAATATCCAGGTCCACAGCCTGCCATCCTGAACACTAGCCTCTCTTGGAGCATCCTGGCCAGCTAAGGTGTGGATCTTTGCCCTAAAGAGGCTCCTGCTACATGCTCAAAGACCAGGAAGCTGGAAGAGCTGACTCTTTGCTACATCTAGGACTATCAAAGTTCAATAAAAAGTGTAGGCAGCCATACAACAGCCTTATTCCATTGTCAGCAGAGAATGACAGGGTGCATCTTGTCCAGGCAGGGGTGGGAAGCTCAACACCATCACAGGCTTGATACCAAGAAGAATGTCGTTTTTTATATAAATTAAAACTGGAGACGAGTATTTATGGTATAGGGTTTGGTTGGTTTAGTTTGTTTTTTAAATGGCCTAAGCAAACCTAGTTCTGCAGCTGAGTAGATCAAGTGCCTCCTTCGTAAGATAAGTCTTTGGAGTGATAGGTAAAGGGTTGCAGAATAGTAATTCTTTTTTTATTTCATTTTTATCACCACGGTGGAAAAGGAGCACAGGCAACCAAAATGTCTAAGGCAAACTAGGGTAGCATTCATATACCCTCCCATTTTCAAAAAGTGTGCACAAACATGGCTTCTTCAATCTTTTGAGAACTCTGACCAGCCCTCTGGTCCACCCAGCTTCCAGAATTCCTTTTCCCTTCTGTTTTAACTCACAAACTTATCAAAAGCACTGCACTTTTTCCATAAGAGGAAAACCAAAATTCTCTTTCTTTGCCTTTCCAGTGTTTGTTCACACTGCATTTGTGTGGTCCTTAGGCTACTGGTCTTTTTTAAGACTTAATCATATAGTTTAATGTAGCTATGTAAAGAATACTCACCACTTGTCTTGCTTTCAGTGAGAAAGGTTCTCTCAACATATTAACAAAAAACAAAAAGAGTCCACTGCTTTTCCACATTCCTTAACAGCAATTTATCAGGGGCCATTTCTGCACTAGACTGTTACAGCGGTATTATTCCACTTTAAGCATCCTGGATGCTTAAAGTGAAATAATATCACTGTAACAGTCTAGTGCAGAAAATTTATCAGACATAAATTCTTCGCTACTTTCACTCCTGAAGAAAGCAAAAAATAAGTTTAGGAATTTTCTTCCCACTGTGATATAGTCCTTGAAAACTGTATTTTTCAAAAATTATTTACTGGTCAGGATTTATTCTGGGCAAAATTCAGACATGTGAATTTGAGGCAGAATAAATCCCCAACTATAATATTCTCTTCACAGGAAACAGAATTTCTATATAGATATATTATTTTCTGAATAACAACAAAAAAATGTTTTCATCACAAAATACTACATACAAATTTTGCACAGAAGAAGCCTCAGTCTGCAAAAATTCTTGTCAGACCAGGGTTTTGCTCATCAGAGTTTTCCAGCCCTTATGAGATACATTTGCCTATTGTTTTTAAAACATTTTTGAACATTGCTTCCCTTTTTATTTATAAGTTAGTTTCCTTGTCTGTATCACATAGGTTACACATAGACTACAGCTACATCTCTAAGGGCCACATGCAATGCTACACAAGCACCTTAGAACTGTGTATGCATGGTGTACATGTTCTTGGTTCTCCTTCAACTTCTCTGGAAACCGAGTAGGATCCCCAGGATTCAGCACCCTACAGCCAGAGTAACTTAAATGGGGGTGCAAAACTTCACTTATTTCATTCTCACTCACAAGAAAGAACATTTTGAAACGTTCATCTCCAACAGATAAGATTATGGGCATATCAAGACTGATTAAAAATCCCCAGAACTCTTCTTGTTCCTTTCAATTTTACACAGAGTTAAAATAAACCGAGCTGGTTTAAAAAAATCTCTGTTCATACCAGGAACTGACTGAAAATATCCTGAGATAAGAAAAGTATGCCTGGATCTCCAAAATAAAATTGGAAAGAACGAGAACAAAATCTGGAGCTCTTTGGTCTTTTTAATCAGTCTGGATGCACCTTTCAAGAGCTTTTGCTTATTCTTCAATCATTTCAGGCCTTTTTTGTGTATAATATTTTTTCCTAAAAAATAAGGTTCGTTCTTTCTTTCTTTCTTTCTTTCTTTCTTTTTTTCTTTCTTTCTTTCTTTCTTTCTTTCTTTCTTTTTTTCTCTCTCTCTCTCTCTCTTCTCTCTGTCTCTCTTTCTTTCTTTCTCTTTCTCTCTCTCTCTCCCCCTCTCTCTTCCTTCCTTCCTCTTCAAACAAAAATTACAAAACTTTACATGCTGTGACCAAGGGCATTTACCTGATCATTGGTCACCAGTGTATGATATAGATGCCCAGGTAATGTTTGATTCCTAACATCTTTGTTTAATCCTAGCATGGTAATATTTAGGCCTGAATCCAATTGTTGTTGTCAACTAGAATAGACCCACTAACTCAAGGGGATTCATAGAAGTGTTGATTTACCAGTCAACAAGTATTCCAATAGACCTAACTGGGATTAACAATTGGATTTAGGCCTAGTGTCCCACTCCCTTTTAAACAGAACTGTGGTCTGGTGTTTTCCGTTGTAGAAGAATGGTCATAAGCCTTAGAATCTTAAAGTAATATTTTCCAGTCATTTTTCCTATTGTGATGTTAAGTACTCTTATCTTCCAATAGTCCACCGAACATCCATTTAAATATTCTTGATCTCTGCTTAAGTAGTGGTTCATATAGATATTTCTGTCCTCAGTCAGATTTTAGCACAATCAAGATATGCTAATATTTTCTTAAAATAAGTACACTGATCAAGTCACATATTCCATATCCCATTGTATTTCAGAGCAGTATTTTCATATTGATGGAGGGATAAAGAATAATAGAACATTAATTAAATAACAGAGTACAGTAGAGTCCCGTTTATCCGACGCTCGGTTATCCGACCATCTGGATTAACTGATGTCGTGACAGCCTGGGGGTGGGGGTGTGGCTGTGGGCATTTCCGTGCCCCCAGACACACCCAGACACGCCCTCAACACCCTTTAAAATGTGTGTCTGGAAGAAATATAGAATCATAGAAATGTAGAGTTGGAAGAGACCCCAGGGGCCATCCAGTCCAACCCCCTGCCATGCAGGAACACCCTCAAAGCACTCCTGACAGATGGTCATCAAGCCTCTGCTTAAAAAGGAAGGAGCCTCCACTACACTCCGAGGCAGCACATTCCTCTGCCAGACAGCCCTGACTGTCAGGAAGTTCTTCCTGAGGTTCAGGTGGAATCTCCTTTCCTGCAGCTTGAATCCATTGCTCCTTGTCCTGGTCTCTGGAGCAGCAGAAAACAAGCCCGCTCCTTCCTCTACATGGCATCCCTTCAAATATTTAAACATGGCTATCATGTCCCCTCTTAACCTTCTCTTCTGCAGACTAAACATACCCAGCTCTCTAAGTCTATCCTCATAGGGTATGGCTTCCAGGCCTCTCACCATTTTGGTCGCCCTCCTCTGGACTTGCTCCAGCTTGACCATGTCCTTCTTGAATTGGGGTGCCCAGAACTGGACACAGTATTCAAGATGAGGTCTAACTAAAGCAGAGTAGAGTGGTACCAGTACCTCTCTCGATCTAGACACCATACTCCTATTGATGCAGCTGAGAATTGCACTGGCTTTCTTGGCTGCCGCATCACACTGCTGACTCATGTTCAGCTTGTGGTCTATGAAGACTCCTAGATCCCTTTCACACATACTGCTATCCAGCCACGCGTCCCCCATCCTATATTTCTGTATTCCATTTTTCTACCTAAGTGTAGGACCTTACACTTCTCTCTGTTGAATTTCATTTTGTTCACCTTGGCCCAGCTCTCCAATCTATCCAGGTCATTTTGAATTTTGATCCTGTCCTCTGACGTATTAGCAACCCCTTCCAACTTGGTGTCATCTGCAAATTTGATGAGCATGCCCTCTATTCCTTCATCCAAGTTGTTGATAAAAATATTGAACAGCACTGGGCCCAGGACAGAACCCTGTGGCACCCCGCTAGTCACTTCTCTCCAGGATGAAAAGCAGCCATTCGTGATCACCCTTTGGGTTCGGTCGGTCAACCAATTACAAATCCAACTAACAGTAGCCCTGTTCAGCCCACATTCTCCATTGACCAGACATAATACAATAAAGAGGGGTGGGAAAGAGCCATATATGCCAGCTTGGAATCAGTACTAGAATGCTAGATTCCATTTTTCCTCCCTATCCATTTTTCTTTCTACCAAAACACCAGACTAGCAGCACTATTTTTTTTTTCAAGATAGATGGTTTCATTTTCAAAAGGAAGCAGTACCTGTCATGGCTCTAACCTATCCCATCTCACTCCTCCTTTTCTGCCTTTTTCAAGGAAATTCCAAGGGGAAGGAGAAAGGAAGGCTGAGATCAACTTTCCTTGAGGGAGGTCACATTCCTTGCAGCCAAGTCCCTCCTCTCTTTTCTGGTGCATCAGTGACAGATGAAGGGACTAAGGAGCTGCCATTGTACTCCATTAAGTTTGCACATGGGGTGGAGCATACCTACCACTCCCTTTTGGTCTACCACTGCCCTGAGAAATGAAGAACAGCCAGGCCCTAAAACGCAATGGCCAGACTCTGAGATATTGGAACTCTAAGGCCATTTCCACACGTGGTGATGGAATCGTCCCAGTCCGGTACTTACCGGACTTCTTGGCTCGACGCTTGGGTCCAGGCTGCTCCGGAGCAGTGTGTGGCTGCTGCTTCGCACTGTTCTGGGGACGAAAATGGCAGCTTCCGGTTGGTGGAGGCTCTCCACCAACCGCTGAAAATCGCCAGCCTAAAGCCTGCCCCTGGCAGATCTGCAGGCTTGCACTGGTGCGAGCCTGCAAATCTGCACTGGAGTGCAGGAACAGAGTGGCATGGAGTGGCACACTCCGTGCTTTTTAAAAACCTGAAGAAACAGGTTTTTAAAAAGCACGCTGCACAACCACTTTGGGTCATCCCAGAGCAGACTGAGGTGCGGAACTACGTTAAGTAGTCTGACCCAGTCCGCTCCCAGGTGCAGATGTCCTCTCTGGAGGATGCTCTGCACCGGTTTTTTAAGTCCGTGTGGAAATGGCCTATGTAAAATGAGTTATGGTACTTTTCCAGGACCTTGGCCATGCTTAACTTTCTTTGCTTTTATGCCATCCTGAAATCTAGAAGGGTATATTAGTAATGCACCTAAAATCTCAATCATCTCAATCTCAATCTCTCTATATACACACACATACACGGTTACACACATTTGTACCAGGGGGAGGGCAAAGACAGAGAGACAGACTGAGACCGAGAGAAGCAGGAAAAAGGTCGGAGGAGAATAGTTTAGTGGTTTTCCTTCAGGACAAGAACACTCACATACTGAAAACCAGGAAACAATATAGGATCTCAAAAAGAGATATTCCCCTTAAAATGAATCAGGTTAAAAATGTTAGTACAGTGATATTTGAAACAATAAATGCATTTTCAGGTATATTTGGATTTCTCCCCTTTCATCCTTCATTCAAGAGTCAACACCTTTTTCCCAATTTATTTAGTCCTGATGTTATTAAAAGGAGTTGATTCTCTGCTCCCCCTGCAAAAAAAATCAGCACTACGGGGCTACCAGCTGACACTGGAATGATTCATTCCTGCTGCTGTTTTGATTGCAAAACAGTTTTCCATTAAATAATCTGAAATACAAATCTCTTCATTCCTTCTGTCCATTTTAAGGCAGACCCAGCATGTTGATGGGAACAAGGCTTGAGAAGCCTGTCTGGAGCTTAGATATTTCAAAGGCAGGCACTCTGGGGAAATTTTGCTTGAAAGAATTATGAAGACAACCAAGACATCCCATAAGTTTTTATATGCATGGAAAAGTGACGAGCAGTTTTTAATGTAATCCACTTTTGGAGTTTAAAGGGCAATACATTCATTAAATATACAGCTATGGAGTGGTGCACAGATGCATAATTCAGAATACACTTACATGTATGCTCAAAATACCCTACTGGGTTTGAGCAATGATCAATGGCATACTATATATTGATTTGCATATAAAGCCTGATGCTTGTCTAAGATGAGCACTAAATGACTTACTTTTATATAATCTGTCATACTTTGGGAGGGATGAAAAAGGAGGAATCCAGTATTAAACACTGCAGAGGAATAGCTGCTGTCTCTTGTTATTTACTTCTGTTCTGGGCAGTGCAGCAAACAAGACCAGGCAGTCAGTGCCTGTAGAGTGTCCACCACTGTGTCCAGTTGCCTGGAGCCCCTTTACATCACATAGTTACAGCACTGTGATCCATTTTAATTGTCATGGCTGCATCCTATAGAATCTTGAGATTTGTAGTTTGGTGAGAGGCACTAGATTTCTCTGGTGGGGTATTCTGTATATCCCCTTCCAACACTGCAGATCCCAAGATTGATTAATATGTTGTCACAGCAGTTAAAGTGAAATCAGAGCGGTACATTTTGAAAAGACCCTGCTTAATCTTTCCTACTAGGTGCAGTAGTCACCACCTTGTCATGCATTCTCTCTCTCTCCCCCCCCCTCTCCCTCTCCCCTCCCCCCCCACAATTGTTATGCAAGCAAGATAACTGGGCTAATTCCCAGTTAACCCTAATTCCCCAAGACTTCTATACATATGTTTTGATGCAGGGGGCATAGATGAGTGAACACAAAAATAGTGCAGATGGTCTTTGTATGATTGCCCTTCTCTACCCACTTGCATACTTGTCTTACTGTTTTTGTCAAGGTCCAGGGTATGGGCAGCAAGGATGTTAGATGCAGGCATCGTCAGGGATCAGGGCTTAACAAATGTCCAAAGTAGCAAAGGTCTACCTGTTATCAAGAGTCCAAAGTGCCAGAAGTAGGTACAGGGAACAGGTCAGAGTCCAGGGATCAGCAAGGTCAAGACCACCAAAGCATCCAGAGAAGCTATAGGCAGCACAAAAGACCATGTTGCTGTGATAACGGCTGCAGAGAAAACCGAGCCCTTATATAGCTGGCTCCTGGCTGCACCAGCTGCCCTGTATCTCAGCAGCCAGCTGAGCAGGATTCTTGGGCAGGATTCTTGCAGGCAGAATCCTGAAAAGACTTAGGCATAGACTGGAACCCTTACAGCTTTAATGGTTAGGATTGGATCTGCTGCGTCTGGTACTCTCAGCTGCATTTTCTGAAAAGAGAAGCCAAATAAGCAGGGAGATGCCAAGATCTGGTTGGCTCAAATACCTATGATGGCAGGCCTAAAGCTGACAGGACACCTGATGGGGAAGGTTGCAGGGCTCCCTTGCCATTTCTTGATCAAAAATCTTATTTTGACATAAGTTCAACCAGCATGGTATAGCGGTTTGAACATTAAACTAGGGAGAACAGGGTTTGATTTCTCACTCAGCCATGGAAACCCACTAGGTGACCATGAGTGTGTCACATATGCTCAGCCCCAGAAAACGCTGTGACAGGCTTACCTGACGGTCTCTATAAGTCAGAAACAATGTGAAGGCACACAACAACAAATCCTTACACTGGTATAAATCATCAAGAGAGTTCCTTCCAGAGATAGCAGCTTTCACTCTTTCAGCAGTATTACTGGGCCCAGTTCCCGTACTATGTTGTGCAGATAGACAGTAGGCCCAGACTGTGAGGTTTGTCCACATGCTTTCTTCCTTTTTTTTTCTCTCCCGGAAGCTGAGGAGGACAAAAGTGACTGGGATGGGATACGAAACAAGGAGGATGAGGCCACACAAAGCTATGTTTTGTGGAATTTCATTATGTGGAAATGACCATGACTGCACTTATTTGTTGGGGTGATTTTGGTCTGGTCCAGACAATATCAATGGACCCAATTCAGTTTTGGAGAGGATCTGCAAGATCTGAAATGATTTAGACTGCTAAGGAGATTTGGACATCAAAAATAAATAGAGAAAAAGGCAGTGTATCTACAACCTGACCATCTACTGAAAACAGAAAGGTGGAGAGATGCAGAGAGGAAAGATGGGAGTGGGACTTTGTTCATTGACAGCTCTGTCATGAAATCTGGGATAAGAATCTCAACAGAATTCTCCAGTTGCAGTGCATGAAAGGGGGGCTGTGTATACTCAAATATATCCCTCCATTCCCTAAGTAGATATAGTTGTTCATAATGGATGAATTCAAGTTAGGGTTTTGATAGTTGCTAATTGTTGTTTAAGCTTAATCTTTTAGTCCTTGTCTTTTCATTTAAAATTCTTTTGGATTTAAAAAATTTAAGTAGTCTGGCTTAATCCTTTTTAATCCTTCTTGTTAATTTGTTGATTAGAGTAATTTGTTTATTGTGTGTGAGACTACATATGCTTTAGACACCTAAACATATTGTCTTTCTATGGATCCAAGTTGTGGTTTGCTGTCTTCGATTTTGATTTCAAAGTGTGATTTTAGTTCTAGTCTTTTTACCTCTCCTCAGAAAGATTTCTGTGTGAAATTATAGATTTTTCTGATATGCCAAGAACAATATTTATTTCATTTACAAAGTCTCTATGTTATTTTTATTCTGTGTGTTTACTTCATATTATGAAGCAAAACAAATTGTATTATTGTATCATTTCATTATGTTGAATACAGACAAGATATCATATTGTAATTATTTTTGAGGAAAGAATGGATCTCATGATTGCTGCCTGACTTCACGGTAGGCAGAAAATGAGCAGGACACGACACTACCAGCCTATTCCAGCACTTTATGAAGCAGCAGTAAGTAGTCTTGCTCAGGACAGAGACCTAGCAATCAAGAAACAAGGGAAGGAACCAAGAGTGTTGAATTCCTGGCAAGACAGCTCTCGGTCCTCCCCCTCCGCTGCTGACAAGGAAAAGATGAGGTAGGAGAAGTAAGGAACAATGAAATTAAAGTTTCTAGTATCATGGCAGAAAATAAAATGTCCAGGTGAACTGGAGACAAAGGATTTCCTTGTTGTGCTTTTCAGCTCTGTATCTCCGAATCACTGCCATTTCTAAGGTTAGAAATGGCAAAAATGCTGCTGCAGAACCTGTTGTCCCCAAAATTGTTTTGTGGCATTTGATCTCTCCATACCACCATTTTTCTGGACATAAAAAAGTATCAATTGTTTGTCCCAGAAGCAGGGGCCCTTCTACACTACACACTAAAACTAAAATGGAAAATTGAAATGCTTGTTGAAGTTCTAGCATGGTGCCTTCAAGTCAGAGGACTATACTAGGCTTGAAAGAGCTTCCTTGCTTTATCTGCCTGCTGATCCATTATGCCTCTTGTCCTGTCTTCAGGCTCACCTCTCCAAATCACTGCTGCCTGCTGGCTGTGTGTCCAATGCACTGCAGTTTAGCTTTCTGTCCTCCTCACAGTTCTTCTTTAACTATATCTTCAGCTGCAAATTTGGAAATGCTCTAGGGGTTCTTAGAAGGTCCTACAATACTGGGGGAACAGTGTTAGGACCAAAACAGCACACACACTTACCTGGGTGCACATGCTGTTACTTTTATGTAGGATGGGAAAAGCAAACTAAAGATTCCAGCTACTAAAATCTGCTCCATCTAGCCCTGTCTGAAGTTTTTGGCAGAACTGTATTTGCATTGTTAGGGCATATTAAATCTCCAGATTTCATGCAGTGGCCTGGGGGGAGGGAAAGTTACAACAATTTTGGTTTCCCAATGTATTTCAGTGGATTTCCACTGTTTTGTAAACTGGATTGGATTAGATTAAACCAAGCTGGACCTGAATCTGAATTGCTGACTCAAAGTCTGAATTGAACTGAGAAGCCCCTGCACATCCCGGCTTTTTTAAAAAAGTATTTAAATATTTATAATAAGTGTTTATCATAAAATACATCTTTTACAATTTAACACTAAATATTATATAGTAAACAATATATGGAACATATGCAATAAATATCTATACATTATCTATCTACATATCTATATCTTACCTACTCTATATACAATAAAATGTATATTATTCCATATACAACTTGTAAATATCTGAAATTTTCTTTATTCCTAATTCTTACTTCTTTTAATTTCTTTATAACAATTATGGACATGTGTCCCCATTTATCTTCTAAATAATTATATAAACATATTCAGTCTTCTCTAAATTTATGTAATGTTTTACCTGTTAAGAATGTAGTCAATTTACCCATTTCCATGGTTTCATAAAGTTCTATAAACCAACCATTTATTTCTGGTAAATTATCATCTATCATTTTTTTTAATAAATATATATATATATTTAGAATTAAAAATTAGAATTTTATTTGAGAATCAGAATTTTATTTGAGATCATACATTATATATATATATATATATATATATATATATCAAATAAAATTCTAGCCATTGTAATCATATATAAAATATCTTCCAATATCTTTTTTCATCATATCCTATCAACATATTTATTTATTTATTAAATATTAGTCATATTTAATAAGTAAAATCTGGATTTGATTAGGAATTGCATTGTTAACATCCTTGTGATCTCATTTGAATATCTTTTTGCCATATTGCACTGCTTCCAACAATGATAATAAGTTCCTTTTTTAATTTTACATTTCCAGCATCTGTCATTATAACCTTTGTAAATTTTAGCCATTTTGCAAGCGTCAAATGTTATCTGTATAATCATTTATAATAATTCTTTTTCAGATGTTGACATATTATAAATTCAAGATTCTCTCATGTATCTTTCCTAATTGAAGTCTATGTCCAATGTTCTGGGCCTATTTGATTATGTAATTCTTTATTATTTCTTTTTCACTTTTCCATTTTAATAATAATTTATATAAATTGGCAGTAATGTGTATGTTCCCAGTATTCAGAATTACATCCAATTCACTTTGTATTATCAAATATTTCCTATTTTTCATCCTGCTTAAACTGCATATACACTTTTCTATGCAAGAATCATGATGAATTCATCCTTTCCTTCTGTAATTCTTTCCTTGTCTTAAAAAAAAATCACACTTTTTGGAATGCTAACATACTTGCATGTCTTAGGATGCAAACATGTAACCTTCTGAATAACCTAGCAAGGATTCACCTCCAATACCCGAAAAAAAGAGAGAATCAAGTGGCTGAAGCAGCAGTACTGTGCAATGCATCTCCCATGAAAGGCACTGTACATTGTGCTAAAAGGTGAGTCCCAAAAACATGGTTGCACGAAATTTGTGTTTTAGAGAGCCTTATCAAAGTCCTACATAGCACAGCAGTCACTGATAGGCCCAATCTAGGTGTTACTTTTGCTGTGTTTCTTTTCCAACACTTTGGTTTGATTGAAGGGTTCTGATTTGTGTAATCATTACATGATGCAAAATTATCTAAGTGGCAGCATGTAAATTGCCATTCATTGATTGGCTGATAGCCATTACTGGCCATTCAGACAGCACAGATTTGCACAATCACTTTGTGTTTTTCTCCAGTAATGGTACAGTGAATGTGCCAATTATCTACTCTGGTGATTCTAATGTTTCCATCCTGATTGGCTGCTACATTCTGAAATCTCAGAACTACTTGCCGAAAAAAACCTTGCTATATCAGTTTTTGTTCCTTGTAATAAAGGGCTCTTTTAAGAAAAAAAAGTAAAAAAAAGTAAAGATTTCTATTTCTTTAAAAGAGAGAGAAGGAGAGAAGAAAAAAAGTGATTGTGCCAAAAAGAGAAATTCAAAAATAAAGGTAGCGCTCTCTCTCTCTCTTTCTCTCTCTCTTATATACACATACACACACACACACACACACACACACACATATATATAAATTAGTGTTCTGTGGCTTTCTTTTATTTTCTCATATCACTGTTAGAAGGCCACTACAGCTCTTACTCCCATTTCTTATATCTGGGGGATCAAGAAACAGCAGTGATAATCAACACAGTATCCTGCAAATGCAGACTTTAAGAAAGGAATAGAAAATGAAATAAAGATAGCCACACTCATTTTGCATTAAAATGCATTTTGCATTAAAATGAGTGGTAGAAAGGAAAGCAAATATTTTCCTACTTATTATTTTCAAGTTTCATTTAATTTTCCCTTCCCACATTCATTTTATATTGGAGGCATTACTTGTGCTGGCTACATCACCTGAGATACAGGCACCTAGGTTACAGGGAAGAATAAAAGAGAAACCATATTTAAGTATATGTGCATGAATTCTGTGGAGATTTTGAGTTGGGAAGGGCTTTTGAAAACAAACCAGTTGGACCTGCTTTGCTTCCATCCATCTGTTTATAAAACTGATTTCAGTCACAGAATGCCCAAACCTCTATACCATGTTGGCTCTCTATACCATGCTGGCTAATTCTCATAGAACTGATGGTAAAGCTGTTTGTTCATAAACAATATTCCAGAATCTTTAAAAGAGAATGATATGCCACAAGTTCATTCCTCCTAGTGTCCTCTGACAGCACTTTGGCAAGAGCCAGTACAGTTAAACAGTGGAGTTGAACATGCAATAATGAACAATTTCAAAAGCCTAGCAAGAAAATGTTGAATCTGCTTAATTAACCATTCATCCTGATCATTAACTTATGGGTCAGTGAAAGCAAAGAGTCAGCATAAATTGCAACCTGATGAACTCTGATTAGCCTTCCTCTCTTCTTGCTCCTCTGTGCAGATTCTCTTGGATTAAGATAAAAAGAAGGTGGATTGACAGCGACTATAGTCTTTTCAAAATACATATGAATTAGATCTTTTTCCCTTCTCCTCAACTGAACATAAGTGAGAAATGGTAACATGTAGGAATTGCAGTGATTCCTAGGTCAGGCAGAGGGGAAATGATCTATCTATCTATCTATCTATCTATCTATCTATCTATCTATCTATCTATCTATCTATTTTAAGGGCAATCACTAGAGGTTACAGGGCAAAAGTCAAGACCCCTTTGATTTTGCCCATCAGCTCATGGCCAGCCACATCCTATGCAAGGTCAAACATTTATTACCTGAAAGAGGACTTTCTACAACACACATTCTACAGCAGTCTACACTGGCTGCTTAGCCTGGCTGCTTGCATTCTGTGGAATTCTCTTCCCCGGGGAGTTCTGGTTGGCACCCTCTCTGCTGTATTTCCACCAGCAGGTAAACATTTCTTTTATTTAAGGAAGAATTTTTAAATGTGTCGCAGCAGAGCTTTTAATATGGAGTTATAATTTTTTTAAATTATGCTTTATTATGCTTTGGGGTCTTTTAATGCTATTTTAAACTTGTTCTTAACTCATGTTTTTAAAACAGATATTTAGTTTAATTGTTTCTTTTTAAAAAAATTCTGTACTAAAATTCTTTTAATTGCACTGTGCTTTTATAATGTTGGACACTACCTTAAATCTTGTGCTTTGAGAGAGTTGGTAAATAAATTAAATAAATGAATAGACAGATAGATAAATAGGGTGTGTGTGTATGTCTCTCTCTCTCTACTGTATTTAATTCTATACAGAAGTATTTCTTCAGCTTGCCACTTCTCCTTTGCTATAAGCCATGTTGCCACTTTCATAGCACTCCTTTGCTATAAGCCATGTTGCCACCTAACTAGAATAAAACCCTGTAGAATTCTAAGCAGAATTAGAAAAGAGCTAGTACAAATTCAGGAAGAGAGGAAAAGTGTGTTTGGTGTTTGTATTGTTGATGCCCTGGCTGCTTCACAGTCTCCATGAAAGGTTCGAAAACTGGAATAAGGAATTCACTCAGGCCATTTTCACATGACGTCGCTATCCTGCAACAGTACCGGGTTGTTTCCACTCCAAGAGCCATGCTAAGAGCATGATATTATTGCTATCCAGCTGCTATCTCATCCTCAAGCATTGCAAATCTGCCTCATACCATTTTCAGAAAAAATCCATCAAAAGTCTCCTTTAGCACTTCAATCTTGTCAGCTAGCTCAATGTAGTACCATAATAATGCTTGATAGCGTTTCTCTTGTCGCAGATCCAAGAGTGGGCAGGGTATGGGAGTGCCCAGCTTCTCCCTAGCTCAGCTAATCCTATTGCATGGTAACTTCAAAATCTATCACCTCTTCATGTTTATTAAAGCTTTTTATTTTTTAAATATGTTTTCAAGCATTAAAGCTCAAAAGTGCAATTATATTCTGCTAATCAAGGACTTTTCTACCTCATTTTCTACTTTTCAAAATCTCTCTCTCTCTCTCTCTCTCTCTCACACACACACACACACACACACACAAACGTTTAATTGATGGGAGTCTACTGGTGATAGTTTGGGATATTACTTGTGGATGTGTCTAATCCCCTTACTCAGTTATTTCTCCTAGCTGGGTTACCATTTCTGCATGGTGACAGGGAGTGGAGTCTATCCTGAAGCTATTTAGTAGATGTATAGTATAACCTTTTTCCTCTACATTAGAGGATGGTATGGCATAAATTTCTCAAAATTGCCCTACTGGATGAGCTCAAAGTTGAGTGACTGACTTATGAAATAGTGCAGGAAGTATTCATAAACCATGTCTCATAAAACAGTCATTGTAAATATGTTTAGGTTGTTTTGTTGAATGTATATGAGTGCCACAAAATTCTTCAATACATTTAGTTCTCCCCTTTTATAAATCAGGATATCTGTTTCCTATCCATAGCTGATACTAATATCCAAATACTGTTTATTAAGATTATTATATTTCATCCTATATCAAAAAATCTCAGGCCAGGGAATTGATAGAAGAAGAAAAAACCTATGTATCATGTTAAAAGAAAAAAGAGTTTAAAATAATTGAATCGCTTAAATAATTTAAATTGAAACTGTGACAGAATAACCTAGTTAGCTTAGGATCCTTAAATCTCCTCACAATGTAAAATGAAGAAGAATTTGGAACCAAAAAGAAGCCATCAGTGCCAACCTTCCAAGAGGAATGTATTCTGCAGCCGGGATGATACTGCATAGAACACTGTCTTATACACCTTCATATAATGCCTTGCTTCTTTTTATTGAGAAGGAAAAGTCTCTTCAGCAGATCTCAGTGCTTAGACAGGCATATTAAGATAAATAAGGGCTATGTAAGGATTTTGAGGAAGTTTGAACCTAATTGGCCCCTTTGGTTCAATCTCTGTGTTATTAGTACTGCAGTTAGATCTGTGATAGATGAGGGGTCAGAGGTTGAAGAGCAATTTGCTTTGCCGGAAACAGAAACCTTGCAGTCAGTGCCTGTGATAGAGCAATCTATCTTGCCAGCACCTCCACCATCTGAAGGACAAGCTGAAGTGGAGATTTTACAGCCGGTGCCTGAGGGAGAAGGGGTCAGTGATAATTTTGGGGAATTAGATTCATCTTTGGCCCCACCGGAAGTCCACAAAGGCTTGAAATAATGTTATCAGCTTTTACTGTTAAAAAAGGAAGGAAAGAAGGAAGGAGGAAAGAAGGAAAGATAGATGGATGGTTGGTCATGCAGTGATCTCAAAGAGCAGCAGTCTTTTGCCAGTGGTATACATCATTTGTACAAAGTTTCATTACAATGTCTCAAACCATTCAAAAGTTATGAAAAAATGTACTCAGTACTTCATACTTCTATACAAAGTGAGAACATGCAAGTAAATGATGCTGAGTGGCTGGGAGAAAGCATATTAAATTTCTTGCTACTACACATACAGCCAGAAGGCAGCTTAAGTCTTGGCAGTCCATGGTAACAAAAGATATTTAAAGGGAGTAAAGAAGAAGGTTTAGAACCACTGGTATAAGCCAAAAATTACCGAGCAGGGAAGGAGAAACAATTCACTCTCTCCTGCAAAATGCGGATGACAGTGCTCATTGGACTATACCTCCAAATGGTAGAGTTATCTGTGCTTAGAATTGTGCATTTTGATTCAGTGTGCCTGTTGTCTGTCTAATTTGTACATCTGTTTTCACATCCAGCTACTATTGTCCACTCTTTTACAGAAATAGATATATTCAGATTTATCAAAAGTTCATAATAATAATTGTTCTGCACCAGCAGAACAATAATATCCACATCACAAATCCAATCAGATGTATTACCATGGCATTCTTAATCGTGTGTTACTTTACAACCTTGCTCATCCTTTAAAATGTCTTCTATTTGTTTGTCTTCCCTGTACATTACAACTGAAAGCAAAACAAAGGAATCAAAAAGGGTGGATGAAAGCTTAATGAACCTCTGACCTGTGAGACAGAAGGCAGAAAGAACACATGCTAAATCTCTGGTGTTTCAAAGCTGATTCATTCTGTACTACAGTTCCAGTCTGAAAGTCTAAGCTTGGCAGCTTACATTCAGTGATTTCATGTGAGCCTCCTGCCTGCAGTCTTACACATTACTCAGGTGTCAGAAGTGACTCTAAGCTTTGCTGTTTCTCTTAGGAAAAGACTTTGCTGTCTGAAGTTGCATCCCTGGCTAGTCCCTCAGATTTATATCATCCAATAACCCCTGAAGCTACAGCGACAGTGTATTATTTTTCCTTAAAAAATAAAACCACTCTTTTTGGGAAGATAGTAATGTTTCAAAATTCACCATCAAACCCTCAAGTTTGGGGTTAGTCAAAAAGAATGCAGGATGGTTTAAATAATGTATAGGTCAGTGGCCTCCATGGGCATTATTTCAAGCACATCATTTTCCTGGAACACACGAACAATATTTATTGATATTTTAGAGATGTGCAAAGGCTAGAAACTCTGCCTATTTTTCTGCTAATTTATTCCCAGGTTGAACTCTCTTCACTAGCAACCCAGATGAATGAAATGGACATGTTTCACACCAAAGCTGGAAATTCTGCTTTAGGGGAAGGTAGATCCAAAGTGGTCAGCTCTGAAATGCTCTCAGAGAGAAATTAAACTGTGATTTGTATGAGTGGACTTCCTCTCCTAAAGCTACTGTCAGACCAGAATAAGGATAGAGTAGAGTAAATAACAGTGTCACATTTAAGGAAGGAAGGATGGCCATATACAATAGCCTGGAAGTTATATGGATTTCTTTAAAAAATGTTCACTCATTCCTTGAAACACATCTTCCTGTGAAAAGGTATGGAGCACCATTTATTATAATGTGCTCCTATGAGACTCTCTATAAAAACTGCATTCTCTCAGGATAAGAATTTAGTGAGGTCCACAAGACAGCAGCCTTATATTTTCTTTTTTAAAAAATTGCTTTGCACAGATGCTCACAATGAATTTACATATCTGTTTAATCCTTCTGTATTTAGCCCTCACAGATAGATTAATAAGCATGTATTGAGTGATTTCTGTTATAAAATAAGCCAACGCAACAGCAAAATAAATCTTCAGATTAGACTTAAGCCCACCCCCCGGACAACATTTTCTACAATTCAAGTGCACATCAAGAAGTTCTAAATCAGGCCACCAAAGCTCTCCCTTCATAATCCACAGGAAATTGTAAAAGCCAAAGTGCTTCAGCACTGTCAGTAAAATAGAAAGAGTGTGAGGGCCATCCTTATGAAGTGAAATATACAGATGATTAGGCACAACAGAAGATGTACACCAGCAGCAGTGGGTCTCTGTTGCCTGCCCTTGAAGGACAAGTTTCAGAAAGATTACAGAGTGGTACACACCTGGTCTGGAAAATGTTAGCCTATTAGAGCCATCATTTCCTCATACATCCCTTGCTGAAATGGTACTTGTAGAGAAAGCTTTAAAGACAGCCCTTGAGGCATGCCTTTCAAGTTAACATTTCTTCACATCACTGATTTTGACACAATCATCCATGCATTTATTTCATCAAGGCTAAAAATGAGAGTAATCTCCTGTGTCTTGAATCTCACCACCAAATTTAGCACAGAAACTGTGCCTATGGGTGTGTGAAAGGATGCAGTAACATCTGCTGAAAAGTCTTGACTGCCTGTCTACTTTTCTAAGCACCTTATAAGGTAGGGTGGATGCTGAAGAGTTCATAAACTAGTCCCACAAATTGTCTGAATCAGTGCAGCGTCAGCTACCTTTCTTTGCCCAAAGTAGATTGGAAAATTCAAATGCATTGTGCCATGATTCAGAAGTCTATTTTCACTGTGAACCTAAGCAGGTACTGTGTACTCCAAAAGAATCCTCATTTATTTCAGTGGGATTTACTTCCTTTAAAATGTATCTAACATGACAACCTTATTTTGTCATGATTTTTTATTTATTTCTTAAAAATATTGTATGTTGAAACAATGAGTATGCTTTCACTTGTTGTGATGTACAACTGGTATATAACCTCTTCAGGTAAATTTCGTCACTGATCTGTATCTGTTTGATTAATTGTCACCTGATTAATTGTCAATTCAATGTTCAGGTGAGCACAAAAAACTACAAAAGCTGTGCACCGCAAGTTGGGCTTCCTTCTCTTTGTTGTGTTTTCATGTTAGACAAATTTGTCTGTCAGTACTGTTCTGGCCCTCAATTTCTTTGACTACGTTGATTGATATGGGAGTGGGGAAGAGCAGACATGTCTCTGGATTTAGCTGTGAAGGTGCCTCTCATGAAGTGATGTCAAGTAGCTACTGACAATATGTTATACTCATCAGCTATATTTTTGCAAACTAAAAAAGTAAACTTTTTATATTATTTCAGATATCAAGAGATTATACTATAAAGATTTCATGTGTCTAAAATATAAACATCCTGGATAGTTTCCGTCTGCCAGTGCAACTGATGATTCATGGATGCGCATTTGGTAAAATATATTATCTTGTAGAAATTTACCATGACAACTTGACTTTAGCAGCTATGGCAAATATTTATCTAAAAAGTTTTACTATAGTAAAACAAGCAAAAGAGGGAGGCAAGGAAGGAGGGAGGGAGAAAAAGAGAAACTTCTGTTTTGTAAAAAATTGATAATAAAATTTAGATGATTCTTATCTTCCTATAGGAAAAAAAAATAGTAATATCATTTAGCTTCTTGTGCAGGTAAAAAAATGCATACATGTTCTTATTTTCATGGAGTATGAGTGTTTTCTTGACACAAAGAGACATCCCACTGAGAAATAGAAAACTACTGTGATAGTGTGTTTGCGTGAAGAAGTATTTTGTTCCAAATCTCTACCTTTTTTATATGGAACAGAATGTATTTTGTGCCAAATACTAAATTTCTACAGAAAATACTGGGTTGTTGGGGGTTTTTTTTGCATAAAATATGTTTTTACATGTACTAAAAATATGTTAAAAATGAAGTGTGAAGAATCATTGAAAAATTAAAAAAAACCTTTTGTAATCCCACCAGTGAGAATACAGCTTTTCAAATTATTTATTCATTTATTCAAGAATGGATATTTACATTACCAGTAGATACCAGAATGTTTTGATTTTGCATTCAGATAACCCAGAGCATGGCAGTCATTATGCTCATGCTATATGTAGTAGATATGATTTTGTTAATTGACTGCTCTCATATTTTCAAACATTATATAATGAAAGAAAGGATATAGTTTATCACTGTGAGCGTGAAGAAAATGACAAAGTAGATGTTGATAGTAGTGTCTAGAGAGGGAAAAAGAAAATGTAATGCTTAACTACCAAGAGAGACTCACATTACACTACTTTAGGTTTTGTTTTTCTTTAAAATACAATATTAAATCATGTTCTACCAAGATACCCTAAGATCAAGCTGAACTTAAATGAATGAATTTCATCTTTACAGGAACAGTTAGTGTAAGAGATTATTGAGCGCAATACATTTTTCATGATAATTATTATACAGTTAACAGCTAATGAAATATCATGTAACAAGCAAAGTAGAGATATATAGCAGAAACTAACAAATTATAGATTATTAACATCTTATTGCAATACGTGGTATAATAAATAGAGGGAATATTAATAATTGTAATCCGGAAAGGAAAGGAAGAAGGAATAACATTACATGTGAATATTGCAGAAATTATTGTTTGTTTTATCTGTTGAAATGTGAATAAAATTATAAAAAAAAAGAGAGAGAGAGATTATTATCACATTTTCAGCAAGGAATAGACAGGGCCATTCATGCTGTTACCTCACTTACCTCACCTACATGCTATGTCCTGAGGATCATAATTATTTTATATCAAATATAGTGAGCCATAGAGATCTACTGGAAGGACACGTAGGCAGTAGAGCTAAGGATAGATCAAAAGAGTAACCTATTGTCTGTCATGCATCCTAGGTGTATCTTGCAAAAGGTTCACACAGGCCACTTGAATGGATTTTCAGCAATAATAACACCAAAAGGAGGCAATAGGTCTCTGGGAACAAATAAACAGTGCATACAGCCTGGAAAGTGACACCTTGGAGGCAAGCATCCCTGGATAAATAACCATCCCTGGATAGATAACCATCCCTGGATAGATAAGATAGATAAGATAACCATCTTGCAGGAAACTACAAGGATGCCTGGCTGTATTTTCTTTGAACTACAAAGCTGAAATCCATCTTCATAAAAATGCAGCCATCTGTTCCCCAGGACATGTTTCAGCTCTATAACTAGCCCCCTTTTTCTCCTCCATTTTGGAGTTCTCCCAGACTCACAAGCAATGCTGCTGGCAAGCTCCTCTCAGTCGTAGGAAGCAGGGCTGAGTAGGGCTTCTCGTTTGTTTTCTCCCAGCTGAAGGCTTCTGGATTGGTACAGTATTACCCCAAAACCCTTATGTCTTTTTCTCTCTCTTTTCACCTCTTTCTAAATTTCAATAGTCTTGTATGCTTGTGGGAGTGAGTGCGACTGAGTGATTGTATGGATTTTAACATCTCTGTCAATAAAATACTTAAATTTGAACAGTTAGCCTGATTCTTTGTGATCCAACTCTGTAAAAACTGGGCTCAAGATCCCTAATTATTCTGCCCTCTTTGCATTCCTAAAGCAGTGTTCATAGCTAATTTTCCCCACAAGTGATAATTTTGACAGTGTTGGGAATCCCCCCCATGGGACCCCCAGTAAGCAGGGTAACACTGCTGACATGGCAACTCCAAATAGTGCTCTAGTTTTTTGTCTCCCCCCCCCCAGCAAGATTCAAACCTTTCCAGGAAGCTAGCTGCTTGCACATCATGCACATATGCAGTAGTACAGACACACTGCTCTTTTACATTCTTTTAAAGAAATGTTTGAGAAGAAACCATTTTGAGTGATGGAACAGCTGGGCAAGCTCCTTAGCTATTCCTTCTCCACTCAGAATTATTCAAAATAGAAAAATGATAAAAATGGAGGTAAAACACCCTTTTCATAGGCTGATTATCTGCAATACTGGTTTTCCAGGCCATTTGTGCACTGCACTGTTATAGTGCTATTGTTCTACTTTCAACATCCTATGGAATCCTGGCATTTACACTTTAGGGAGGTGCACAGTACACAATAAACCACTTCCTCATATGCAGAATTTCTTATGCAGACAGGCCATACACAAGGTTGATGTGCTGTTTCCATGTACCATGAAAATGGTTTATTTATGTCCAAGGGCCAGAAGCTGCTGTTTCCAGAGATGGTGCTAGGTCTTGGAGACCTGTTCCCAAACCTATTTCCCAGTGGTTGGAATCACTCCTCAGCACTCTGAATGTTCATTGTTACCAACTAAATATTCCTCCCCACTTCCCAGGATTAACTACAGGCAGCAATTTTCAAGGAGGAATGAAACTGAGGGGTAAAATATAACCACATACCCGAACTGTCTCCAGCCCCTCACAGCATAGCAATTAAGCTAAGTCGGGGACCCGTTTTCCATTGCCGCAAAATAGTCCCCCCCTCACTGAACAGGAGATTGGAATATGAGGGCTGGATGTTGTATCTCCCCCTCATTCCAAAATGAAACCTTCCACCAAGCCCTAAACTTAATTTTATGGTGTGTGTGTGTGTGTGTCTGGAGAAGTCTTTAGGAAGGAAGACAGAAAGAAACAGAGAGAAAGAGAAAGGGAAGGAGAAATGTGGAGGAAGGAACAAACCCAGATGAGGCAAAGGAGATACAGGATTAAGCAATCTGGGACAGAGTTCCTTCTTCAGACAACCCAACTGTATTAATTTGATTTTGATTTTGTTACTTTGCTCTTTCCTGGTCTCATCTGTGGCTATGATGCAGTTCTTAGGCCCTTTTTGCACCTTACTTGGTGCTGCTGGTGTCGCGCAGGGATCACGTGAAAAGCTTTGTCCGGGATGCATTTGCGTCCCCTCCGCTTCCTTTCCTCACTAGCACCGTGCTGGCTGGAAGGAAGCGCAAGTGCTCCACCCCTTCCTTCTGCAGTGCACCTGGGTACTTTCCTAGGCTTCACTGGGGGAGGAAGCATGATGGCCTCATGTCCGGAGCCTCCGCATGCAGGGTAAGTGCATGTGGGACAGGGGAGCGACGCACAATCGCACATCATTTTTGGCAATGAGCCGAAAATGATATAATGTGCAATTACCCCTAATGGCTTCAGGAGTGTCGCATGATTGCGAGGACACCATGTGGAACAGTCCTCACAATTGTGTGACACTCCCAAGGCCATTTTGCAACAGGACTGGTGTGCGAAAAGGGCCTTAGTCTTTGCATATCTTTCTACCTTAGGGTGGAACAAATGGGTCCTATGGATTTCATGCCCCTGCAGGTCCTTCAGTACCTCCCAAATATTTTAGATGAAGTGGAATTGTTGGGATATGTATTCACTCTAAAATGCCACCTCTACACCCCCTAGGAGTTGCAGAGAGTGGTTTCACAACCTTTTACTTCCCATGGCCATTTTAGGACCAAGAAAGGTCACTCTCCTAGGAGGAAGTGATCTGGCCATTGATCTTTCAGTCACTTCCTGTTGGAAAAAAGACCTCTTGTGGGCATAAAATGCTGTAACTTTTTTAAGGTTTTTTTTTTTCTTCAGGTGGGCATTGCATAGAGGGAAGTGACCTTCCAAAATGGGGGGGACAATTCATCCCCCTAACAGTTCAACAGTTGACCTTCCTGCTATAGCCTGTATTGTGGTCCATAAAGTTTAGGTCTTCATATCCTGCTGTACACGTGTCTTCTGCTGTGAACATGATTATACAGTAACAGCTTTTCAGGGCAAATTCAGAGTCTTTATCAGAAGATGAACAACTTTGGTGGTCTAGAGGCCAGTTTACTGTCAATGGAATCCAAGGTGGCTGATAAAAATGATAATAAAAGTGGTAGCAAAAGTGACTTAGGCATGTCCAAAAATCCACTTCTAGTTTTGAAAAAAAAAAAAAAACATTTGGGTGTAAGATAAACCTGTAACCTTGGGAGCTTCCAAGAATGACAATTCACCCTCCTTTTTTCTTTCTTTCTTTCTTTCTTTCTTTCTTTCTTTCTTTCTTTCTTTCTTTCTTTCTTTCTTTAACCAAGGGCAGACCAGGGGAATCTGGGGATGATGATCAGCCCCACAAAAATTGTCCTGGGCCCACAACCTCAGTAAGCGCATCACAGAGGAAGGGTGGGAAAGTCATCTTGACCATAGCCTTTCCTTTTCTTTCTCTTTCCTTTTATCTGCCTCTTGCTCCTTCCTGCTGCCCAGTGTTTTCTCTATTCTTCTCCACCCTCACCCTCACCGTTTGCCAGTTTCAGACCTACTTCTTCCTTCTTTCATCCACTTCTACTCTCCTTGTGTTTCTTTTTTCTCTGCTTCTTCCATCTCCATCCCTTACATCTTTCACATTTTGAAACACACATCCTGGTAACCATACTGTACATCACTTTCTTTTATTTGGAAATTGATTGATGGAGGTCATGTTCATCAATGCATTAATTGAACAAGAATTCAATTAATTGAAAGGGAGTTCCATAAACTTTGGAACAGAGTCTTAGTGATAATTGTGAAATTGATTGGGGAATGGTTGATGCTTTATTTTGGACTCTGTGGATTTTCAAGATTTTGGTTTAAAATTTGCCATTTTTAGGGGCTATGTGTGTGTGTGAGAGAGAGAGAGAGAAAGAGAGAGAGAAAAGAGAGAGAGACTGAGGGGATGATCATAGGGGGACCCACTTACTGCCATTCTTTTATATATCTTCATACCATTGAAAATGAAGCAGAACTGAAGAACTACTATTTTCAGATGATCTAAGTTAAGGTGCAAATTATTTGCAGTTGGTCCCATCGTAGCAATTATTGCTACATTTGGTGTAAATTCTGTTGTTAGTCCTGGTCAGAAGAAGCCCATTTAATCAGTGGGATTTACCTACATGTTGACTGTCTGTTCAACAATTGAGCAAATATTTCTGCTTTATTTGGGAGCAGCCAAGAGGATCCCAACCACTTTGTGTGTATATATGCAAGTTCTATGCAGATTTTTGACCTGGGGGTCTGTGTCTGAAATCTTTGATGTGCCTAGGATCACCCTGGCTTCCTCCATTGGTTTCAAGGCTCTCAAACTCATTTTATAGTCTGTTCATTGCTCCTCATGGCAGAAAAATTCCTCCCTTATCAAGCTGCAAACTCCTGATACAGTGGCACACTCCGATAAAATAATGTCATTGACGAGAGGATGAAACTGTAATTACAATCAGAGTTCAAGCTCACAGGAGATGGGGTAAAAAATTAAACGTGCTAAATCTGTGGCATTTTGATTATCTGAAACCTTCCCCAAATCTTGTAGATGACTATATTTAAATGGGTAGCTAAGTGGCTCCTTATAAATCAAGTCATAATTGTTCAGGGCCCTGCTGCAGAAGCCACTGTCAATTTTCCACTCCTTGTGAAATTCTAGGCTTTGATTAAGAATGAACTGAGGTATGAATAATAATCACCTCCCCCCATTAGCCCCTCTCCTCACCCATAAATGCATAGTTTCACAGGAATAAAGTTTGTAATATATAATAAAGCATGTTGAATGACTGTCCACAAGAAAAATCTTAAAATTATGATATGCTGAGAGAGCAAACAGCTCCTACTTTGTAGCCGATGCCTTCCTAAATAAAATTATTTGGGCATACATCCAATGCCCTGAATGTATAAGAGGCTACACAATTTCTCACATTACAGAGAAAAGAACTGTGATTTGCCATCAAGTACACACTTGATAGGGAGAAAGCCCAAGGCACTAACTACAAGTAACATAGAAATCAGGTAGCCCTAGTGTCAGCTGGTCTGTTGGATTTGAAACACACACAGAAATGCACATTCAGGAGTTGGAGGAAGGCTAGGGTAGGGATTTAAAACCCGAGTGGCCACAGATTCCCTCACTTTCCTTTCTCAACCAATGCCAGAACTAAAGAGAAACAATACAGATACAGTGATAATGTCACACAGTGCAGAGTGAAATCGCAGAATGGGCTTCCACAAGATGTGTGGATGGTCCTCAACATGGACAGATTTAACGAGAATAGGATAAATTAATGGAAGATGGCACTAATTAATTAATTAATTAATTAGAGTATTTGTACCTGCCCTTTAGCCAAAAAAGGCTTACAGATCATTAACTTGATAATTCCCTGCCCTCAGGCTTACAATCTCAATAAGACACGAAACATAAGAAAAAGAGAATGAGAGTGGGAAAGGGGATTGAGTCCATTTCTGCACTAGTCTGTTATAGCGCGATGATTCCACTTTCAACATCATCTGGAATCCTGGAGTTTGCAGTTTCTGGCCCCTCCCGAAACTGCAAACCCCAGGATTCCAGAGGATGTTGAAAGTGGAATCATCGCGCTATAACAGACTAGTGCAGAAACGGCCTGTGTCTGACAGATGCTATCTATTCTTCTCTCCCTCTGAGGCCTCTGCAGTGACAGTTGGAATGGAGGGCAGGGCCTATTGTGGTAACCAATTATGAAAGGCATATTGTGTTGTTGTGGTTGCTGCTACTGCTGTTGTGTGCCTTCAAGTTGTTTCTGACTTATGCCAACCGTTAGGTGAACCCATCATAGGGTTTTCTGGAGCTGAATGTGTGTGAGGTCATCCAGTAGGTTTCCATGTCTGAGCAGGGAATTGAACCCTCATGTTCAGGGTCATAGTCCAGTGTTCAAACCACTACCCCACACTGGCTCTTGTGACAGCTATATACTCCTCATAGAATATGTTCATGAGTAGTCATGTTGTCTATGCAGGGGAATCCTAAATTAGATGGAACAGACAGACTGGGACTTATTGAAGTTTTCACCTCCAACAAAAGTAGAAGAATCAGAATTTGATCATCATTGGCATGTTTAACCTGTTACAAGGCCCAAATTTAGCTCTCAAAATGGCAATGCAGAGGCTTCTTAAGTGTGACTCAACGTACTCTGCCAACGAAGTGGTTTGCAGCCTTGCACAGGACAGATCTCAATGGATGTTACGTTCTCCTAAAGGAGATGGAAATTTTACTGCCTAGTTTTTCTTGCCTTTGTCCTCAGTGCCATCATGACCAAGAAGAAGTGTGGCTTCTGCCTGCATCAACTATCCATCTGGACCATTTTAGACATCAACTTCATCAAACATCAAATATCTCAAAATTTCCATCAGACAAGATGCAAACAACTCCAATGCTATCACTTTTCTTC
Source organism: Ctenosaura bakeri (assembly GCA_948474755.1). NCBI lineage: Eukaryota > Metazoa > Chordata > Lepidosauria > Squamata > Iguanidae > Ctenosaura > Ctenosaura bakeri. The sequence continues at coordinate 202,553 of CAOLHI010002980.1, forward strand.
CCCTGTGTGATTTTTATTATCTTTCCCTGATGAAGCAGCCACTGACTTTTGGAAGCTGGTTTAGTAATGTTGTTCCCTTTGGTTGGCCTAATGAAGGTATCATTGTGATTGTTGTTGGGTGTCTTTGAGTCCTTTCTGACTTACGGTGACCCTAAGGTGAACTTATTGCAGGGTTTTCTTGGCAAGATTTGTTCAGAGGGGGTTTTTCCTTGCCTTCCTCTGAAACAAAGATAATGTGACCTAATTATTTTAAAAACTATGGAGTTTACTTGACACTATCCAGACTGATGTTTCTGCTTATGATCTGAATGAAGCAAAAATCACTTAGTGCTCACAGTCCTTAAAAATGTTTTATAACAAGTTCCATGAAAAAAAAAAGGTCAATCTTCCCCTAGCAATTTTTCAGCAAACACCCTAATATTTGCCCCTTGATCTCAGCCTTGCACAAAAATGGTCATGATATCAATCCAAGTCTAAATAAATTTTGATCAACATTGCTTCATAAATGCACTTGCGAGCAAAAGAAAATCAAAAACAAAATAAACACAGAAATCTGTCAAGGAGATACTTGTAAAGATTCACAGATCAGGTCCAAAATCTTCCTTCTGGTCCTATTAGATAACATAACTGGTTAGGTGATGTGATGAAATGTGGATTTGCATTGCATAACTTAAAGGAAAATAGGCAGGCTGACATTCAAAATTATTATTAATTTTGTCCTGGTGGCACAGTGGTTAAATGCCAGTACTGCAAGCCACAAGGTTGTGAGTTCGATCCTGCCTGGCTCCAAGGTCGACTCGGCCTTCCATCCTTTCGCAGGTCGGTCAAATGAGTACCCAGCTTGTTGGGGGCATGTATAGAAATGTTTCAAAATACATGCTATTTGTAAGTTGTTCACCGCCTCGATCCATATGGAGAGGTAGGATACAAATAAATAAAATAATAATAATAATAATAATAATAATAATAATAATAATAATAATAATAATAATAGATATGTGCATAAATTAGTACTTCTTGCCTTTGAAAATAATATAACTCAACATCCACTTTAAAAAATAGGATGTATAGACCTCTGTTTAGTTAACTGCAGACTTTTAGTAGCCTATTTTCCAAAGACAGGATTTAAACTTGATGAGGTAGACTCATACTGTAGTAATCCCATGAAATAGTCAAGCTGAATAATTTCTTTTAAGAAAGCTTTGGAAGAAGAATGTAGCTATTTGATCTCTATTCAAATTGACAAAATTGGGGCTGGAAAGTCAGCTAGTGGTAATATTATAAGAACTTATAACTGATTAATCTGAATATAATTGATTTACAAATGCTATATTGTATATGTATTTGTGTTTATGTTTGAAAAATAAACTCCTGTGAAAGGGGTTCTTATGAATACAAATGGGCTTAATAGAAAATACTAAGAGCTTTGCAGCAAAGCCAGATGAATTATAATTCTTTCTGGCAAAAGAGTTATATTTTAATAATTAACTAGTTCATTTTGGGGAATGATTTAACCAGAGTTAAGCACTTTTATAGCCTATTGACTTTAGTGAGATTTAAGTGTATTCACAGATCAGTTCTGTTGCAACCAACTGATCTTCAGGTGCTTACATTTGAATGGATCATTCAAAGATTTTTAAAAACTAGTTCTTACATAGTGTTAATTCCTCATGATTTTACTTCATAGGTCATGTGTGGCCTTTGGGGAGTGGCATCTAGTGCATACTTTGGCTGCGAAACCTATACCTCCAAAGCCTTCACTTCCCCACAGTGCTTTTGGTCAAAAAAACCCTCTGTTTTTTAATCAGAAGAAGAAGTCTCCACTTTTCAAAGATTCTGCAAAATGCTGTTTCAGGAGATCCTCATTCTGACAGAAAGCAAATACCCTGAATTCCCAAAATTAATTCTGGGATGATATACAATAAGAGAGAAAAGAGGAGTAAGAGGGGAAAAGAAATGTAGCAGCTGAATTTTTATTTTTTCCATGAACTTTTGTGGATATAAATCCACTTCTTTGGATACAGTACTAAGCGGTAATGAGGCTTAAGGAATAAAGCATATTTATACAGTTGTGAGAATGGGATAGAATGTAATAGGATCTAGAAGGATGCATATCATGATCCTTGACTTAAATTTTCTTTTTTCTTTTCCTTTTTTTGTAGTGTTTTTATTAAAGTTTAGTTACCAAATAAAAAAGGAACAAGTGGGTCACATCTTCTTTTAATGTATCCCACTTCCCCCACTTCCACTTATGTTTCTCCAGTTGAAACTAGATTATTCCTGTTTACACAAAAGAAGAGCAATTACATTTCTATTATTAATAAAAACAATGACCCTTTATCTTGTTTCCATATCTCTACATCTTATAAATCTATGTTTTTACCCAGTCCAATACTCCTTTCCATTCCCTTTCAAAATTCTGTATTGGTTTATTTTTCAAGGAGGATGCTAATTTTTTCTGTGTCTACCATCTCTAAAACTTTCAACTTCCACTCTTCTAGATTTATATCTTTATTTTCTTTCCAATGTTGTGCGTACAACAACCTCGCTGCTGTTATCAAGTATAACAGTATCTTCTGATGACTTCTTATCTGTCTATGTTGGCCTAGCATATTTAACAAATAAAACTCCGGTATCATTTCAAAGTTCACTTTACATATTCTTTGAATTTCATCATGTACCCTCTTCCAATATTTCCTTGCCTTTCCACAAGTCCACCACAAATGAAAAAAAAAGACCCAATCTTTTCATCACATTTCCAGCAGCCCCCAGTCCCCAATTTAGTTATCTTCTGTAATCTTGTTGGGATCATATACCATCTATGGGGCATTTTATAATAATTTTCTCTTAAATTTAGATTTTATATCCGTTTTCCATGTTCTCTGTCAAACTTCTAGTTCAATTGGATGTCCCATGTTCTGCACCCATTTAACCATTCAATCTTTAACTACCTCTGATTCCATTTCTCTTTTCAATAATAATTTATAGAGTTTAGAGATTCTCTTCTTTTGGTCTCCCTTCACTGGTAAATCTAGTTCATTTTCTCTTCTCTCAAATCCATATAATTTTTGATCCATTTTAAACCTTTCTTTAAGTTGTCACCATGGGAACCAATTTAGCTCATGTCCTTTTTCTTTTAATTATTCTACTGTGCACATTCTTGGTTTCTCCCTCTCCCATTTCAAAAGTTCTTGATATGTTAATAGATTTCCTTGTTTTGTTGGAGCAATTCCATAAGCTTCTTGTGGTTAGGTCCATATTGGAAGTTTTGTATAGTACTTCCGCTTTATTTCTATCCAGATCTTTAACAATGTTTTCCATATACAATGATTGTTGAACTCTTTGTTTACAGTTAATCTATCATAATATAGATAACCGTGCCATATGAATCTGTTGTTTATTTCTTCCAATTCTTTGATAGTTGTTCTCTCTAGTTGAGTCTAATCCTTAATCAAGTCCAAAAAACATGCATAGTAATAAGTTTTCAATGATGGTAGATCAAATCCACGCTCTTTTGCATCCTTAATATTTTGAATTTTATTCTTGGTTTCTTGCCTTGCCAAATACATTTCTGTAAATCCTTTTCCCATTCTTTAAATATCTTCTCACTTCCTATTATTGGTAAGTTTTGAAAGAGGAACATAAATTTAGGTAAGAGACATTTTAAAAGCATTAATTCTTCCCAAAAGTGATAAATTTAAGTTTTTCCATTTCTCCATATCAGTTTTTATTTCTTTCCATTTCTTCAAATAATTATTTTCAAATAATTCTTGATTCCTTTTTGTTATATTAATTACTAAATATTTTGTTTTCTTAGTCAATTGACATCCAGATCTTCTCTCCAAATCAGTTTGCTCTTTTTTATTCATATTTAATGTCATCATCGTTGTCTTTTCTTTGTTTATCTTATATCCTGCGACCAATCCATATTTATGTAGAATTTCCATCAACCTCTGTATTGATTCTTGTGACTCCTCTAAAAATATAATTATGTCATCTGCAAAAGCTTTCACTTTCAATTCCTTCTTTCTTATTTTTAGGCCTCTTATCTGTGAATCCTCAATCTTGGGGCCTTTCTGCACTACACTATATTCCACTTGCTATGTTATTCCGCTTTCAACATCCTATGGAATCCTGGGTTTGCAGTTTAGGGAGGGGCCTTTAGAATTCTCAGCCAGAGAGCTCTTTGGCCTCAGGAAACTACAAACCCCAGGATTCCACAGGGTGTTGAAAGTGGAATAATAGCACTATAACAGTCTATTACGGAAATGGCCAAAGTCTGTAACAGAAAGTTTCAGTTGAAGAAGAAGATCAAAAGAAGCTCTGAATCATCTTGTAGGTAAAAGGGAGGGGGAAGGGAAGAGAAAGAGAGAGAGAAGAAAGAAAGAGACAGAAGAGAGAGAAAGAGAGAGAGCAGTCTCTATGTGACCACAAACACCTGGGAGTCTCTCTGTCATATGGTCTCATTGCCTTTACACATTGATTGCAGGATTCCTCACTTAATTGGTAGGTTTGGGACTGGAGCACTGTTAGAAAACAGAATTGGTTGTAAAACAGAACTCACAAAGTGTACTGTTGCAAGCGTGAAGGACTTATGGAGGCCCACTTGGGACCAACCACACACATGCTGCTTGCAAAATCTCTCAGTTGGCTTAGCACTCTTTCCCCACTCAGCTCACTTTGCAAGCAGCATGCGCATGTGAGTGGTTGCAAGCTAACTTCCATAGGCAAGAAGAACTGATGAAAGAATGAAACTTCTGTCCTTAATCTGGAAATGTCAAGAGAGTGAGTTGTCAAATAATGGGGCATCAGAAGGTGAGGGCTGCCTGTGTTGATGATCACGATTACAAACTATAGTTCAACAAATGGGGAAAGCCTGAGAAACAGCATGAAATAGAATAGAGGTAAGCAGTGCTTAAAGCTCCCAGTGCTCAAACAGGGAAGGGCTATGAAGAAAATGTTTGATTGGAGCAGTATTTTCCAACTAATTTTAAGAGGTCCCATAGCATTACCAAAAATAAGTGTGTAATAGTGATGTATTTTTTGTGTTGTTATTTAGGGGGCTTTTATCATCTCAGTTCATAAAGAAAAATCTATTTTAATACATAGTGAAATCCATATGTAATCTGACTTGTTCAGAATTCTAAAGAAGAATTATATGTCCCTTTTGAAAATCATAAAAAACATTTTTAAAGCAAAAAGCAAACATTTTATTTTCAATCAAGTGATCTTATATTTTGTGAAAAACAGCCTATTAAGACCTGATTTTTGTTTGCGTTTTCTAAACTGCTTTTGAACTATTTTGACTTATTGACACTTCTGTTTGCTTAATTTTTACCTATTTCTAGAATATTACTTTTTCAATTTTGGAAGCTGCTTTTTAGGTAACATCTGTGATGCAAAAGCAGTTCATAAATGCTACAAATAAATAATATATAATGTTACTAGTTTTCAAAAGTTCTAGTTCCAACGCAGAAATAGTTTAGTTTAATGTCAGTCATAAGTTGACATCAACACCATGTTTTGACTTTGAGACCCCAGGTTGATTACTGCAGAGCACAGGAGCAAAAAATTGGCACGTGTAAACTTGTAAAAATATATTTTGCATTTGGAATTTCAGGAGATGGAAGCAAAAGGAGCCCTGGTGGCGCAGTGGTTAAATGCCAGTACTGCAAGCCACAAGGTTGTGAGTTTGATCCTGCCGGGCTCCAAGGTTGACTCAGCCTTCCATACTTTTGCAGGTCGGTAAAATGAGTACCCAGCTTGTTGGGGGCATGTATAGAAATGTTTCGAAATACATGCTATTTGTAAGTTGTTCACCGCCTCGATCCATATGGAGAGGCGGGATACAAATAAATAAAAAATAAAAAAAATTATTAGAATACATTTGGGGATTATAAACTGGGACAATGTATTCTATGTTAGTTATATTTGAATAAAGTTCATAGAAATACATGTTTCAGAACTGTTTCTGTGGTCATATTCCTTGTAAAAAGAAATTAGTAAGTTTTTTGTTTGCTTGTTTGTTTGTTGGACTGGGGCAGGGGATAGGAGAACAAGCCTTTGCCTGAATCAGCACATCTTTTACTTTTTCTATTGAGTTGTACCCTCTTTTTGACATAATTGTACAATTCTTGTTTCTTTATGCTCCAATCAATCTGAGTTGGCCAAAACTGCAATTACAATCAATGCTCATATTGACAAAGGCAGAGCAATAATGAGAAACTGTAGGTCAGTAATAAACATGTTGTGGTGTGCTTTTTTAACAGCTTGCAATAAAAGAGGGATGGACCTATTGATTAACCCATAAACTATCTGCACATTATTTCCAAACCTTAAACAATCTGGTGTATTATTCAACAAATATGCAGGCCTCCTTTAACACACAAACAGCACATGAGGAATGGCTCATAAAGTCAAATTAAGAACATGACAAAATCACATCATACTAATGGAGGATATTATGCATGAAATGTGACACAGAAAGCATTCATTTAATGAAAAACTCTCCACAATATGCATCCATGCTACTTAGTGCTTCTGTGAACCAAGAGTGTTCAGCCTTTCAGCCTAAGGACTAAATTCAATTTCAGAGAGATTCTTGAAGACCACATTCTAGTTGATAGGATCAAAAACTAGCTCACTAAATCCAGGCCTGAAAATGCTTCCTAAACACAATTCAGTCTTGGTTAAAGATCACCAATACTTTATAACACCACCCTTTTCCTGCAGCAAATTAGATGATTTAATGTAGTAACAATTTCCAAAGCGGTAGCCTGGTTAGGCTGTTGTAGCAAGACCACAAAGAATTCTCCTGTGATTTTGATTCAAGAATAATCATAAATGTTCTCATCCTTGACAGGAAAGAGTGTCCTGGAAAACTCCATCAAGATTTTTTGTTCCTTTTTTTGACCATTTTCTTGATGGAGTACCCTCAGGGTACCCTTTCCTGTTAAGGATGCAGATTTTTGTGAAATGTGTTTGCATAAAAATAATTTTGTGCATGAGTCTATTTTGTGAGCAGAAAAAATATCTTTTTAGAGCAAAAGACTATAAAACATGAAAAATCAATCAAAATGTACAACATTATTGTGTTCACACACAGCAGGAGGGGAAAAGGTGGTGCTTTTTTTGGTGGACTTTATCAGATGCATAATGTGTTAACTGGAACATTAGAGAGAGAGAGAGAGAGAGAGAGAGAGGCAGACAGACAGACACAAATGTAGTAAATATAATACATACAGTTAGGAGTAAAACCATAGACAGTGAATCCAGAGGAAAATTGATTGCAGAAAATATTGAAAATGAATTCTCTCTTCTTGGAATGTCAACATTCATTACATCTGATGAAGTTGTCAAGAAGGAATTTGTTAATTTTTGAGGTGTAATAGAATTACGTATTGATTTTTTATTCACTGAAATATATTTGAATAGTATATTTC
>CAOLHI010002981.1:0-211572 GCA_948474755.1 Ctenosaura bakeri
GCTAGAATTCAATTCACGCTCCCTGTTTATATGCCTTCTGCTGTCTCACCCACAGCCCCTGCCTCTTACTAGATATAACCACCTTTGCTAGGGCTGCTCTGCTAGCCACACCCCCAGGGTCCATCACAGCCCTTTATTCTGTAATGTGGCCTTCCTGAAAAGGGTGCCCTCCAGAAGTGTTAGACTGCAAATTGCATGATCCCCAGCCTGTCACACTGGCGTAGCACATCTGGAAGGCATCAGCTTGGAGGTGAGGGCTAATATATATATAAAAAAATAGAAATCTCTGCCCCAAGTTGCAATATGAATAGGCAAAACTTTTGAATGTTATTTTTTGGGCTACAATTCCCCAAACTCTCCACCCAGCATGGCTAGTGCCTGCATTAGCTGGAGGATTCTGAAGATCTGTAATCCAAAATATAAATTCTTTCACCTCTGGGATATACTTGTGTTTTTAATCTGCCTGGTTACTTTGTGTGTCTAATTTGGCCGTAAGTTGCTATCGATAAAAAATATTCACTGCCAAAAGAGAGGTTTTTACAGACGATTTATTTCAGAAGACCTGCTTCCCGCATACAGTTAAGGAATGAGGATGATAATGTTCTGGCTCAAGAGCAAAACATTATTGCCTCACATGCTGTTTATTAGCTCCTTTAAAGTAGGTAACCCACAGAAGGTGCCCCAAAAGCCACATGTAACACCAACACAAATAATGAAGTGATGGATGGCATGCACAACAGCCCATGGTAAGCCGCAGGTCTGGTTTCTGTCAGGCTAGACAAGAGACTCGTTGTCACTCTTCAAATCCCTCCAGCTCTGATGAGCATTTAACTTCTGGCTCATGCAGGATATATTTGGCTCCAGATTTACTACAACATTAATTGTGTTGCCCATCCTGGCTGTGCCTTTCTGTCTCCTTTAGGTGCTTCCTTGCCTTTTAACAGAATACCACACAAGGCTTCCCTGGAAAGATCTTTCTTCATTTATAGACTTACCATTGCTATTGCGAATTGACAGTGCTATCTCTAGTTTATGTATACAGAAAAAGAAGTTTTACCTGTGCCCATTGCTTACTCTTCACTAATTTACATTCTAATTTTTAATGTGGGAGTTGGAATGATTGTTCTGGTATGCTTGAACCCAATGATGTGGCAGTTCCTCCAATAGACAGATCCCAAGTCATTTGTCTCACATTGCAAAGATTTTCCAGGATTTGGTGAGGTGGAGCCTCAGCAGGTCAGAAAATTCAGTTGGTCAGATGGAGAGGTGACTCATGATTAGGTTTAATGAGAATTTCGAATGCTACAGAGGATCATACTAGTCAATATATACCTTTTTTTTCCCCAGAGATGCTCCTCCAAGTGTTGAAATATGATAATTAGGCATGGCACATGATTTTCATCCCCTATATGTTTTGGATTTGCTGTTGAAGTGGGGGCCTTCAAGGAATTTTTGACTTACGGTGATCCTAAGGTGAATCTATCACAGAGTTTTCTGGGGCTGAGAGTGTGTAATATGCCCAAGGTCACCCAGTGGCTTTCTGTAGCCGAGCAGGGAATGAAACCCCAGTCTCCAGGGTCATGGTCTAACACTCAAACCACTACACTACGCTGGATCTCAATGTCTTGGATTTGACATGCTTTGCTTTGGTGACTGATCATTAGAAAGTCATTGGGCTTAATTTGCAAGTCTAATTGCTATGCACATATCTCTGAAGAAATTCCATTGTAGGAGGAAAAACAGGTCAAATTTCAGGAATACATTTGTTTTAACATTTTGTTTGGTTTATCCAAAACATCCCCAATGATACTGTTTACACAATTGATTGCACAACTTCCTGAGGAAAAGAAAGCTACCAGAGATTTTTCAAGCACTCAAATTTTAAACTTATTTTACCTGAACCTTCAAGTAAATTTCAAGGATGAAATGAGGTGATACTTAAGGGATCATCATAAATTAATCTTAAGTGAGATTAAATATGATGGATGATCATATTTCTGAGAGAATTCCTGTGCTCTAACTTCAATCTGTTCCTTAGGATTGCAGCCAAGTGTGATGCCCTTTCATGACGCCAGAGATCATCCTCTGGGGGCAGTCACACAATAGCCCACCAGTAGGGTCAACCTTGCCTCTGTCCTTCTCTGCTTTATAGTTTTACAATCCAGCTGACCAGGTCTCCTCTGTACTGCAGAAAACAGTACAGGTTTGATCTGAGAAAAACTATTTTTCCTTCCCCTTAAAAGCAAAATGCAATAACCAAGTCAGGGGATACCTGCTCCAGTCTTGCAGATCATTTGCATCAGATTCTAAATTTTAGTCCCTTAGAAAACTTAGAACTAAAGCAAGATGATACAGTCCATGGAATTATTCTGCATTTAGTTTGTTGCGGCATTGGGATTTCCTCCCCTCTTTTTCAGAGGTTGGAAAAATTACTTTGTGGATTACAGTACCAGCTGGCTAGGGGGTTCTGGGAGCTGCTGTGTAACCAAGTTAACATTTCCAGCCTCTGTTCCTTTGTTTCTTTCTGAGAAGAAATTCAGACTGCTTTGTTTTATTATTTTACATTTCTGTCCGAATGTTAAATAAAAATGTGCTGTGGTAGCATTCAAAGAAATTTTGCTGGCCTCATTAAAATAATTAGTTTGATAAATGACAAGAGGAAAAAGCCAGAAAGAGTACACTTTTGGCAATGTTTTCTATCTCAGCCTATGGACTGACCTCATCAAGTGTGTGTCAGCACAGAAGAGAGAACAGAATTTGGTAATTAACTTGCTCCCTGCTGATTCTGCCACAGCATGACGCAAAATGCTATCAGACCAGTCCAGCTCAAATTAAACATTTCTTAATTTCCATTGATTTCATTGGATGAAAATTAAGTACATGCTAAACTTTGACAGGAACATGATCTGGGTCTTTATTTTTTTATTTTTTTAAAAAAATCTTTCCCTCAAAGATGTTAGTATTAACTCATTGCCACTGATCCCTAAATAAATATTGCTCATTAATTTTTCAGGAGCAGAGTGGTGCCACAACAATCAGTTCAGAAGCCAAATACTGTTTCCCATAGAAGATTATCTTTTCAGGTCTAGATGTTAGAGTCAAAGCATGAGGCATATGAGTTTCTGCTCTGACCACTGGGACACCAAGGCTCATTCATGCACAATGTTGAAATAGTGTCTAACTATGAAATCTTGCAGTTAGAAATGTCCTGAGCTCATAGTAGTTCCAGACCTCCCCCAAGACTTTGGAACTGAAAACTGACACACCTCTCTGCTGTCAGATACACTTTAGTGGTGTCAAATGATGGGGCTGGGGGTCTGTAGCAGACAGAACATCACCGTCATTTAGCTCAGTGATTCCCAACCTGGGGTATGTGTATCTCCAAAGGTATGAACCTGGGTGTTTAGGGGTATGCAAAAAAATGTAATAATGGCAGGAAAAGCCACATATATCAACAGTGTAGGATAAGATTCAAGTCGTGAAATGAATTGAACATTATGATGAGTGGCAGAGCAGGTTTCCTTCATTATTCAACCTCGAGAAAAGCCCCATTCCCTGACTTTGTTATTTTGGATGAATAGTGGGGAGTCCCTCCGTAAACAATGTGTTGCAAACATGGCACTATAGTGCTTGGCGGTGAACTACTCACAGGCTCAACTTTCACTCTCCTCTGCTTCAAGTGCTGTCGTACCAGTACTGGATATATATATCTAAGCAGGTGCATCATTCAGTCCTGTAAGCAGTGTTCAGCAAGTGAGTTCTTCTGTGTTTATAGGAGTATAGGTAAGTGATAGTACCACTCTATTCTGCTTTGGTCAGACCCCACCTGGAATACTGTGTCCAGTTCTGGGCACCACAGTTCAGGAAAGGTATTGACAAGCTGGAATATATCCAGAGGAGGGCAACCAAAATGGTTAAAGGTCAGGGAGCTGGGTATGTTTAGCCTGGAGAAGAGAAGGTTAAGAGGGGACATCTGGCCAAGCAAACCCCAGGATAGGTTTGCCATGATAGGTTTGTCCACCATAAATTGGAAACTACTTAAAGGAACAGAACAACAAATAACAGTCCTAGCTGCTGCTGCACAATATCCCATTCTTATGTAATGGATGGAGAGAACATCACAGCAAGATTACTCCAGTGGTAGAATGTAATGGCCCATGGAAATCTCATGAATTCTATGAGAATCATGCCACTCTAGATGGTGTTGGACTTCTGTTTCCAGCCTTCCTCACCACTGGCTCTGCTGGCTAGGTTTGTTAGTGCTTGCAGACCAACAACATTTGGTGGGCTGCATGATTCCCACTTCAATTGAATTGTTAATATCAGTCAAACTAGATCCATTGAACTAGTGGTTCTTCTTCGTGGTCTCTGTGCCTTCATACACTAGGAGCTTTAGCGCCTGCGCGGTAGCGTTCGGAAACTTCTAGAGCTTGTTCGCTTGGCGGGAACCCCTCCCCCACGCCGGTACTGCGCATGCTCCTCCCGCCGAGCAACGGTTCCTCAGTCTTTTCCGTCCGTCGCCGCGTACGGAAGGTTCTTTAGTTTGTTCCTCTCACGTCGTGCTTGGCTTGCTGTTTTTTCACGGTTTTACGGACTTTCGGACTGTCTTTGACCTCTCTTTCGGACTCCCCCTTCGGTTTTCGTCTTTTGGATTTCGGAGTTTGGCGTTTCTTCGTCTTATGTCCGCGCTCTTTAAGAAGTGCGTGTCCTGCGGCCGCAAGGTTGCCCTCAACGACGGCCATAAGGAGTGTCTCTTCTGTTTGGGCGAGTCCCACAACATCCGGACTTGCCCAATTTGCAGGGATTTTACTCCGCAAACTCTTCGCAACCGCTCCGCGAGACTCAAATCTTTTTGTTGGGAGCAGTCTCTGCGGGCGATAGACGAGACCTCCACCTCCAAGATGGCCGACAAGAAGACGACCACGCCATCGACGGTATCGGCGGCTGCCGTTCCGTCCACCTCGTCGGTATCGGGCTCGGTACCGGCGAAACGCCGATCTCGGCGTTACCGAGGATCCCGAAGCTGTCGGCGGCTGCCAAGTCAGCTAAAGGATCCTCGACGGCGAGGAAGGCTGAGGCTCCCCTTACGGAGACGCCTGCAAAAAAGCGCCCTGCCCGGACGGAGGAAAGGGCAAGGAGAAGGAGAAGAAAAAGAAAAAGAAGGAAAAAAAAGCGCTCCCCGGCTGGGGACGTAACCTCCTACTCCTCCTCCTACTCAGCAGCCTTCCAAAGGGCGAGGCGAGTCCGTCGACCTCTCGGAGGATAGATCGAGGACGTTCCCCAACCGCCCGGACTCGCCGTGGGACCCCCAAACCCTGGTGGAGGAGCGCCACCGCCCTTTAGCCGTCGCAGGTCGGCCGACCTGCAGCAGAGAGAGCCCTCTGCTTCTCCGGAGCGGCGTTCCCCTCCTTCAGGCCCGGCCCGTCTTCCGAGCGTCCGGTGGCCTCGCCGCCTCCGAGGGAGACAAGAGAGGCAACCCGCCTTTGCCCAAGAAACCCCCGGCGTCCTACGTGGCCAGGTACGCGAGGGAATCTGAGTGGAGAGAGCGCCCGGCCTCCTATCGGTCCCATTCGCCATCGTCCCGGGGATCGGTACCATCGTGGCCCGAGTCGCGGGAACCTTCCCGGAGGCCCCGGGCCCCACCTCGTCGACAGCGCGAATCGCGCTCGCCTAGAGGGGACGAGGCTCGGTACCGTCGACGCCGAAGCCGATCTCCGTGGGACCCGCCGCCCCTTTCAGCCGTTTCCCCCTCCCCTCGATATCATAGGGCGAGGGAGCCTTCACCACGGTATCGGGCGATATCGCCACCTCCTAGGGTCACGGCGACGGCGACGCGCCCTACGGAGTCGGTGGTGACGAGCGGGCTACGACGACGTCAGCCTGCCAGACTACCCCGGTCACCACCAAGAGGGGAAGTCCGTGGTCAGCCATCCCAAGCGGGACGCTGCTCTACCACCGCCCCGGCTCGGAGAAGCCTAAAGGAACACCTGCGGCGACTACGAAGGAGCCGGAGAGCGAGCGGCGAGAGGACTCACCGAGTCGGAGTCGACGTCATGCGGATTGAGGTGTCTGAGGCGGCCTCCCAGGAGTTCCCCCGTTGGGGTTCGGGGACCCGATCCCAGATTCTGCTCCAAGGACGTCCACCAGTTCTCTGCGATGCTGCTCCGCATGGCCACTACCCTCGGCCTTAAGATCGCCGATGCGGAGCCGGAGGATGACGATCCAGCCTTCTCCGTTTTTGAGGAAAGCGACCTTCCACGCCCCGCCCCCCTGCCCCCGGACCGATGGTGAAGGCCGCCTGGGATAGACCGGCCTCGGCTCAGCCGATACCGCAGCGGTTAGAACACCTCTACAGGGTGCAGAAGGATAACGCCGGTTATCATTTAATCACCCTGCACCGAACTCTGTGGTCGTCGAGTCCGCGAGACGAAAAGGGTCCGGAGGCAACACACCACCCCGCCGGACAAAGAGGGGAGGAAGTTGGACGCCTAAAGCAAGGAGGTTCTATTCGGCTGCCCCCTTGCAGATCAGGCTGTCCAACACTCAGGCTTGCCTCGCGGCATACCTGAAGAAGGTGCTCGATCGCCTGCAACCAGCGATGGGGAAACGGGGTCCGGAGGACATCCGCCAAGCCTCCTCCGGACTTCAATGAGGCTATCTCCATCGCTCGGACAATGGCCCCCTCCCGGCACGCAGTGGAGATCGCCTCCCGGGTCATGGCGACGTCGGCCCCCGCCGCCAGTTGGCTTCGACCGGCCGACATCCAGGAGGACACCAGAAGGAGGATTGAAATTCCCCTTGACGGTGAAGGCCTATTAATTCGTCCACAGACGAAGCTTTGGACAATCTCGTCAAGGCGAGACTGACCGCAAAAAAGATCGGGCTGCAGCCGGCCACGCAGACCCGCAGGGCCTCCACCTTCACCATCCTGGCGACGATCTTCCACCTCGCGTTCCAGCGTTCGGCCCAGTCTGGAAGTCGAGCCCGCCCTCCGGCTCATCGGCCAGACGCACGATAGGCGGCGCCCGCCTTCGTCGAAGAAGTCCTCCCCCGAGAAAAATTGGTTTTGACGTGCCTGGCAGGACCCCCAATCCCCACTCTTCAGCCTACCATCAGCGCTCGGAGACCGACCGACTCTCGCTCGACACCTAGCGGAGTGGAGATGTCACTACGGACTCTTGGGTGCTTTCCATCGTCCGTTTTGGACGCCATCGATTTCTAATCCTCCTCGCGGCGTTTATTACCCCACGGTCGAGCCCGGGCCCCTCCGGGGAAGAGACCAACCCCTTAAAAAGGGGCGACGAGCGGCTCCCGCAAGAGGCCAAGACCACCGGCTTCTTCTCCAGGTACTTCAGGGTCCAAAAGCCGACGGACCCTCCGGCCGATCCTAGACCTAAAGGGGGGTAACACACATCCCCCCCAAAAAGGTTCAAAGGTCACGAACCGTGACCCTACCCTTCCTACATCGAGGGGACTGGTTCGCCCCATCTTTCCCCGAGACGCAACTTCCATATCGCCATTCGCCCGCAGCAAGACGGACCTCCGCTTCGCAGTCGACGAACCCGTTACCAGTACAAGGTGCTGCCGTTCGGACTCTCGACTGCCCCAAGGGTCTTCACCAAGTGCATGGCCCCGGTGGTATCCTACCTGCGGACGAAGGGCGCTTCCCTCTTCCCCTACCTCGACGATTGGCGTTGGTGGCGTCCTGCAAAAAGAGACTTTACCACGACGTCCAATGACGTTGTCACTCCGACCCGCCTTGGTTACGAGTAATCCGAAGAGTCCCACCTCGAGCCGGCGAGGATCTTGGACTTCATCGGGGCGACGCTCGACTCGACCTCCGCCAGGGGGTACCTACCAGAGTCTCGAGCACAAACTTTGATTGGGCCGCCGCTCACGTCGTACGGCCCCGACGTTTTCTGCGAAGCGCCGCAGCTCGGGCTACATGGCTGCGACGACCGCTGGAAAACCCGCCAGGCTGAGAGCAAGACCTCTTCAACACTGGTTCGTCCGAATTTTCCACCCCCTGCGAGACGAACAAATCCGACTGCAGCTCCCGGGGAGATCCGTATCCCTCCGATGGTGGCAGTCGCGACGAACTCATGTCGGGGATCCCTTTTCCCAAACAGCCGACACCGAAGGTGACGGAAACGACCGACGCCTCCCTGATGGATGGGGTGCCCACTGCGGCGATCTCAGAGCCCGGGACAGATGGACCGACGACGAGCCGCTCTCCATATCAACGCGCGGGGCTGCTTGCCGTCGGGAAACCCCACGGGCGCCCGCCAGCCGTGGGGGGGCGCACGGTCCTGATTCTACGGACAACACCACCGCCGTTTTACATCAACAGACAAGGGGGGACTATTCCACGACCCTGCTCGACATCGCGCTCGGCCTGTGGGAATGGTGCATTCGCCTGCACACGATCCCGTGGCGGTTCACCTGGCCGGGCAGGAGAACACCACGGCAGACGCCCTCAGCAGGGACACCTCATCCCATCACGAATGGTTTTCTCCGGAGAGGCGTTCAGACTGATTCGGGACCGCTGGGGGAACCATCGATCGACCTCCGCGACCAGGGAAAACGCGAAGTGTCGCCGATTCTGTTCCAGAGCGGGCCACGACGTGCCTCCATCGGGGACGCTTTCCAGTTTCCGTGGACCGGGGAACTCCTCTACGCGTTCCCGCCGTTCCCCCTGCTCGGCCGGACGAACGAGATCCTCGCCGACCGAGCCGACGGATCCCCGGTAGCCCCGTACTGGCCGAGGCAACATTGGTTCGCACCCCGCTACAAGCCGCGCGAGACGACCTGCTCCGGTTGCCACCGACACCGGACCTGCTCTCCCACTCCGGCGGCCGAGTCCCCCATCCGGACCTGCCACGCCTGGCCCCCCATGCCTGGAGGAATCGAACATCCGTGCTGGACCGTCCTCGTCGCGGCCAGGAAGGAACCCCCGCGCAACTATCAATACAAGTGGCGACGCTTCCTGACCTTCGCTAACGAAGGAGGAGCCGGATCGCCCGCGGGGGTCTCGACCGCCGACTTCCTCCTGCACCTCCGGCAACAGGGCCTGGCGTTTCCATCCCAAGGTGACTCCCGCGATCGGGCATACCAACCGCCACGATCTGCTGCCTCGGCCTTCTTCAGGAAAGATACCGTTAAGCGGTTCCTAAAGGACTTCATCATCCTACCCCCCGGGCCCCCGCTACCGCCGTGGGCCCCCGCGGGGCTCCCAGCTACGAAACCGCCCTTCGAGCCGATGGCGACCTCGGATGACAGGGTCCCCAATGAAAACTGCCTTCCTGGTAGCGGTGACCTCAGCGAGGCGAGCGGGTGAGATCACAGCTCTTCATTCCAAAGAGCCCTTCACGGTCTTCCACAGGGACAAGGTGGTCCTCAGACCTGACATCTCGTTCCTGCCAAAGGTGGTGTCCAGTTTCCATCTCAACCAGGATATCATCCTGCCCGCCTTCTTCCCGAACCCGACGACACCGTTGGAGCGGCCCTCCACTCCCTGGACGTGCGTCGGGCATTGGCTTTCTACAAGGACAGGACTGCTTCCTTCTGACAGACGCCGCATCTCTTTGTTTGCTATGGGCGACGTCGGAGGGGCCTAAAGTGTCCACCCAGCGCTTCTCCAAGTGGGTGGTGAGGACTATTGAACTGGCGTATGAGCTCGCGAGGAAGCCTCCGCCAGTCCTGCTTCGAGCCCACTCCACCAGAGCTGTGGCTACTTCTGCGGCCCTCCTGCGAGGAGTTGACCTGCATGAACTCTGCCGTGTGGCGACCTGGTCCCAACCATCGACCTTCGTGCGCCACTACAGGCTCGACTGCCGGTCGCGCAGAGATGCCCGGTTTGGACGTGAGGTGTTGGCTTCCGTGCTGTAGGACCTGACCCGCCGTCCGACCGGTAAGCTACACAGTCTCCTAGTGTATGAAGGCACAGAGACCACGAAGAAGAAGAACAGGTTGCTACCTGTAACTGTGGTCTTCGAGTGGTCATCTGTGCCATCATACACACCCGCCCTTCCTCCCCTCTTTCTCAGGTCCCTGTAGGTTCTACGGCGGACGACAGAACTGAGGAGAGACCGTTGCTCGGCGGGAGGAGCATGCGCAGTACCGGCGTGGGGGAGGGGTTCCCGCCAAGCGAACAAGCTCTAGAAGTTTCCGAACGCTACCGCGCAGGCGCTAAAGCTCCTAGTGTATGATGGCACAGATGACCACTCGAAGAACCACAGTTACAGGTAAGCAACCTGTTCGAACTTGGTAAGTCTGCACCAATATAAGTTCCAATAATGCAATAGCTCTGTTCTAGTCAGTACTGCTAGTGGCTGGTTTCTCCCTTGCCAGTTTGAACTTTGAAGGAAATATCCAAGGTTGCTGAACCTATTTTGTGGCTAGGGTTTGGCAACTTAGAGAGTGCCTTTAAAGTTCAGACTAAAACTTGGAGTGAATTCACTGCTCTGCTGACATGGAGGCCACCAGCCACCACTGGGTCATTCCAACCAGGGCCGCCTTATACATTAAGCATTTTAGCCACAGTGCCTAGGGCCTATGAAAATTTTAGGGCCTACAAAAACAGGATTAACAAACAAACAAAAAATGTCCCTAGTGGTACATTGAGGCAAGGCAGGGAGTTGAATACGAGAGTGCCTAGGGTCCACAAAAACTTTTAAGTGACTCTGGGTCTAACAGTTACATATAGCCCTTAATGTTCTTCAGTTCATGGTACAGTAAGATATTCTAGGACAGTCACTTGCAGGATTTCTTTGTGAGCAAAAATCTTTCTTGGATTATGACACTTTTGCATTACCTCTGACAAAGTAGTCTCAAGTCCTTGGAATAATATGTTATCATAAACTGATTAGTCTTTAAGGCTACCATTTTTGTTTTAGTCTCAACAAACTAACATGGCCAGTCCCATTGTGAAAAACCTATTTACCAGTGTACAAGTTGAGTGGGAAAAGGCAGACACCATTACTTTGCCTATATTTCCAGGTGAGAGCACTTTTGCTTCATGTAGCCAAAATCGCACCATCTGCGCATGACAGGGGTCTCTGGAGAACTGTAAGATGTGGAGAGTTTTAAGAATGACTTTATAAAAAGAATCCTGTAGAGTGGGAAGAATCTCTCAAATGGTCCAGAGATGGCTGCTCAGTGGTCACAGGAGACTGACTGATTTCTGTCAGGGAGGAGGAACTGCCAGAAACTAGGAGGGAGCAGCATGGCATGGTGTGGCTGGAATCCTGAACAGCACCCACAGCAGCAGCACACATTGCTGCAACATTTTGTGGTAAGTCCCTATTGTCCGATGTACTACTTTTACATCCCATCTTACTGCCAACATGGGCACAAGCTCATTAACAGCTGTCTTGCAGGAAGCGTGCAAAGGAAGTTAGGGCTTTGCTGTGCACCATAAATTCAAATATATAGGGAAAACTGAAAGAAAATGCGACATCAGGAAAAATTTTCAAGAAGCAACTTGTAGTCATCTCTGATCATTGAACTCAGACTTGTTTTGCTTAAGACTTTGCCCTAGGACCTTGGATTCAGAAAAGGAGTGCATTTTTTAAAAGGACTTCAAAAGGAATAGCCTATCCTTGATTTCCCCTAGGAGCATTTCTCAACAGTCAGCTTCAACATCTAGGTTGTCTGAAAAGCTGTTTCCTGCAGCTCCAACTCAGATAGGCCAGGGATAGATAGATGGATGGATGGATAGATAGATAGATAGATAGATAGATAGATAGATAGATAGATGGATGATAGATGTGTGTGTGTGTGTGTGTGTGTGTGTGGAGAGAGAGAGAGAGAGAGAGAGAAAATGCACATTTTATACCTCTCCTCAGCTGCTCATTAACCAGCAACTCATCATTAGCTACACTGTTAAGCAGGGGCAGCATATGTATGGATCACAGTAACAGACTTAAAACACATTGGGGAACATTTCCTGAGACAGCAGGGCACATCCAGGGGAAGGCAGACTTTTTACTTCTTGTCGAAACTATGAATTCCACAGTCATAGCAGCCCACTGGCAGACACCATAGAAATAGAAGACATATCCCACAACATTGGTCTCTCAATAGTTGATGAATGTGTGAGGGGAGAGAAAGGCCACATTTTCTCCTTGTAGCTATTCAGTATTGCACTTGGAACTCTTAGCAGAAATGTTGCATAGAAGGATAAGACCTATGCATTTACTGCATGAAGAAATACTCTGGGAAAGGTCAAAGATTCAGAAGAAACACTGGTTATAGTTTTACCACAGCCATGTCTGGCTAAAGTCCCCAGCCATTAAATGTTCTAGAAGTGCATTCTTAGGCAAGAGGAAAGAGAGAGAGAGGGAAATTCTTTCTGTGTCCTCAACAAGAGAAACAAAATAGGTGTAATTTAGGTGGAAAATGCACATGTTATGGCCATAATGGATGAGGCAGGATGTACCTTTAAGCAGAGGGATGCAGCTGCTTCAGGTACCAGGTCTTGGAGGCAGGAGGTAGTGGCAAAGTGTATGAAAACAAAGTGACTGGCCACACAGTCTGGACTGCACCATTAAGGTATCCTGCCATCCTTGGGAGAACACTGTACCATCTCCAGTATCAAAGCAATACTCAGCAGTCTATCCTTTCAGCTGCTGTTTTCTTCTTTTTCATGCTCAGCCAAAAGTCTTAGGCTGGCCCTGGTGGATGTTCACCTCCAGAAGTGACCAACCTGGGGCAAAGAGATCAGGAGCAGCATTCCCATACCTCAGGACCTGGCCCCTCTTTCCTCAAGTCCTCCAGGCAAAGTGGAGGAATCTCAATGAAAATATATGCTCCAATTGTCTCTATACGCCCCTGTTAATCCTCTACCATCCTACTTTCTCCGTTGGTTTTTAAATGGCCCAGTTTTTCTCTCTTCCTCTTTGCCGTTAGCTTACCTCAATAGCTGCAACCTGAGTTCAAAGTGCAAAAGTAATTGCACTCAGTTTATTCAGGAAGAAGGACAGGAGAAGAGGGGGTAGATTATTTTCCTTCCCAGTAGGCTCATGTAGCCGCCCGTGCCCCCTGCTCCCCTCCTCCTCCTCCTCCTCCTCCTCCTCCTCCTCCTCCTCCTCCTCCTCCTCCTCTTCTTCTTCTTCTTCTTCTTCTTCTTCTTCTTCTTCTTCTTCTTCTTCTTCTTCTTCTTCTTCTGGCTTTCTTAAACTCAATATCTAAATTTCAGGGTTTCTCTTCTTGACATAGTATAGTCAGCCCTCCACATTTGTGGGTTTCACTTTTACGGATTTGATTATTCATGAATTATTTGCCGTCACCTCTGCTGCCTCCCTAGGCCATTTTTAATAGGGACTGCAAGCCTTGTGAGACTGAGAAACGGCAAATGAGGCTTGTAAGTCCCTCTTAAAAATGGTGTGGGGCAGCAGTGGAGGTGGCAGTAAGCCCCACCAGCCAGCCACTTCTACCTTGTGAAGGAACCCTGATGCCTCAAAGGAATCCATGGTGGGTTGAATATGATGATCATACTTTTTGTGTGTGTTAAATATGGTTTGAGAGGGCCTAGAGTTATTCATGGTTTTTCCACTTTCACGGGGGTCCTGGGCCCCTAACCCTAGCGAATGTGGAGGGATGACTATAGTTTTGTGTGTTCTGTTTCATTAATAAATTTTGCCCTCTTGTCTGCTACACCATTTTAACCAACACTGAAGCTGCTCAACCACACATATCCCAAATTTCATCTGTGAAAAGTTGATGGGCATGGAAATCTGCCTTTAAAGTGGCCTTTAAACCCTATCTATTTCTTCAAAGGTGTATCTAGGGTGGGGCAATTGAGGTGCGTGCCCCAGGCACCAATGCCAGGGGGGCACAAAAAGAGGAACCCCCTCAGCCTGACACCCCCCCCCCACTTGGCCTCTTCCCATTGCCACTCACTCTACCCCTGCCTTACAGTGCAACAGTGGCAAGCTTTTGCATACATCTTTTGCCACCACTAAGTGTCAAAACAGGACCATCGGGGGTGTCCTGGGGATAGCCATGGGTTTGGAGAAGGCAAAGCCCTTTTGTTCCCCTGACGATGCCTACAAAATTGGCTCATCCCTCTCTTCTTGTTTGAGAGAATGGAAGGAAACAAAAATACTCTCCCTGCCTTCTACATTGACTGCAGTGTGATACTAGGGCTACAGGAGATTGTGGTCTGCCAGATAATCACACCTCACCACCATCCTCTGCCTGTTAAATTTCTCTTGTGTAACACATACAAGTCACTGAAGCAACCTGGAAAAGAAAGGAAAATCCTCTCTTCTGGTATACTTCAGCTGCAGAAAATTCTTAATTGCTCTGGATTCTTTCAGAAGATTATTGTCTTTTCCAACATCGGTCTTATTCATAATCTCTCCACCATGTCAGATAGAATCGTTAATCATGCTGCACATCTGCTTTGGGTTTCACAAGGATTCTACATCAGTAAATTATCATGCTGAAAACCGTTTTTCCTGACCTGTGTATTTCGATCTAGGATAATTTCTTCTGGCATCTCAGATCCTTCAGAATCTAGGGAATATACACAATGCCAGCTGTCTATCTGAGCTTTGTGAGCTGGGGTTGTTTCCATACCAACTGAGATGGATTGTACAGGTCACTTTTAAATTAAGATGCCATTTGATCCACATCAAGCCTTTCTTCTAGGCAGTGGTATCTTTGCTCTGCTCCCTGGTCCTTTAGAGGCCCAACTTCTTAGCAAGACTGGAAATGCAAGGACTGGTACAAATTTGAGGAGAAGGGGCATGGAGCAGAGCTTGGAGACAATACTTCTTTGAGCTACAACTCCCAGAATTCTTCAGGCAGCATGACCATGCTGTCTGGGGATTCTGGGAGTTAAAAGTCCAAAAAGTAACTTTCCCCAGCATTGGCAAGGGAAGATGGCAAGAGCAATCCACGTCTTCATTTGTTTCTGTTCTTTGCTTATATTAGCCATTGATGAGCTGGTATCAGGACTTAGACTTCTAAAAACACCAAAATGTCTTGCAGAATGACACTTTTATTACAAAAAGCTTTCAAGGATTATATTTGTTTCATCGGAGGCCTGACATCAGGTGGCAGATTTATATACACACACGTTAGGGTGCATGGGCAGGTCCATGAAAGAGCAGTCCTTCAACACCTGATGCTGTTCTTCTGTCTAGCCCTGGGACAGGCAACCTGATACCAACCAGATGTTTTGAACTGGTTGTTGTTGTTGTCATCTGCCTTCAAGGACATTTCCTCACTACACTCTCATAGCGCAATTATTCCACTTTCAACATCCTATGGAATCCAGGGGTTTGCAGTTTCGGGAGGGGCTGTCCGGCCTCTCCCAAAACTACAAACCCCAGGATTCCATAGGATGTTGAAAGTGGAATAATCGCACTATAAGAGTGTAGTGCGGAAATGGCCCAAGTCATTTCTGACTTACAACATCCCTAAGATGAACATATCACATGAAGTTTTCTTGGCAAGATATGTTCAGAGGGGTTTGTCCCGTCCTCCTCTGAGACTGAGGGAATGTGACTTGCCCAAGGTCAGCTAGGGGGCTTTAGTGGCTAAGCGGTGATTTGAAACCTGGTCTCCAGAGCTGTAGTCCAACCCTCAATTCACTACATCTCACTGGCTTGAACTACAACTCCCATAAAACCTGACCATTGCTCATTTTAGCTGACTTACAGGAATTGTAGACCAACATATCTGGAGGGCTCCAGATTTCTCAGTCCTGGTCTAAGCAATGCTTTTTTCTGTGTAGTGATCCTTCCTAATTCCCTGTCTCTGCTTGACATACTCTGACACATGCAAAATTTTTGAAATGTGGGGTGTGCACTCCTTCTAAAAGTCCGTTCATTGTACCTTTCTAAATCTTTTCTGGAGAGACTGGGTAGATACTGCTACTTTTATGCTCTCTTTTCCTCATCTGAGAAGAAATGTGGTTGTTTAACTATGGGCAATACAGATATCACTTTGGTCTAGTGGGAGCAATTATCCAAGCATTATTCCAAATTCAATTTTGACTTCTGCTTTGTTGGTCTTCCAGCTGCAACCATCTGCCAAATTGATTCAGCACATTATAATCAGATTCCAAGAACCACCTTCTAGGGTCAATAAAATGCACAGGAAGAAGAAACTAGTTAACTTATAATAAAGACAGGAACAGCTTTTATGGAGTGGTTAGGCTGTGTGGGAATCAACACCACCACAGTTAATATATCCCCTCTTTCTTCAGTCCTAATGTCTTTATAAGAAAGGCCGTCAGAAGTCTTGATTTTGGGGCATACATAGCAAAAGATTGTCTTACCACAACTCAAAGGAATTAAAATCAGATGTAGGCAGAGTTTGAGAAAGCTTCCCCCATTTTTAACTAACTGGCCATGCTGGTTGGGGGGGGGGAGTTGAGAGATGTTGTTCAAACCCAGGCTTTGCACATAGGCTTTGCCCTCCAGTGTCTTTCCCTAAGTGAAATGGCAAAGTGATGAAAAGGTGACATGATAGCTATGTTTAAATACTTGAGGGGATGTCATATGGATGATGGAGCAAACCTGTTTTCTTCTGCTCCAGAGACCGGGGCTCTTTCCACACCCTATCTTTTTGTGAGTTTGTCTGGTGGGGATCCTGGCATCTGCTTTGCCAGAGGACACAACAGGAGCGCTCCCCTCTGCACTGGCTGGCTCCCTGCAGAAGAGAGTGCAATGGCCACGCCTCTTCCTCCCGCAACACAGCTGAGTACCTTCCCAGGCTGTGCTGGGGCAAGAAACACAGCCATTGTGCTTCCCGGGCTTCTGCAGGACAGGTAAGTCCCAA
The DNA here is from genome assembly GCA_948474755.1 of Ctenosaura bakeri. Lineage (NCBI taxonomy): Eukaryota > Metazoa > Chordata > Lepidosauria > Squamata > Iguanidae > Ctenosaura > Ctenosaura bakeri. Next base: position 16,795 of record CAOLHI010002981.1, read on the forward strand.
ATGGTGGCACGATCAATTGTCATTGATGGGGAAACCCCATCAATGATTTAATCCATCATTACACCGCTCACGGATAGAAGGACAGGACTGTGACAACATCATGCAGAAGTGTTGTTGCCGTCCTGTCTTTCTCCCATCCCCATGGTGGGTTGGGAGGGTGGCGCAGAAAGGCCTAGGACATGGAGCAATGGCTTCAAACTTCAGGAAAAGAGATTCCACTCAAATATTAGGAAGAACTTACTAACAGTAAGAGCAATTTGCTAGTGGAATGCGCTGCTTTGGAATGCGGTTGAGTCTCCTTCTTTGGAGGTTTTTCAACAGAGGCTAGAATACTTTGATGGTGTATTTCTGCATAACGGGGTTGGACTCAACAGCCCTTTTGGTCTCTTCCAACTCTATGATCCCATAATTCTATGAAAAACAATTTTTAATGACACAGTAGCCCTGTCTCCTTTTGCGCTAAGCCACCTTATTTTCAAGTTAGCATTTATAATGAGGTGAGCAAGTTTGGCCTGAAGAGTGTTAGGCTATGACTCTTATCAAGGGTAGACAGCACAGCTGGTGATGAGAGGAGTTGCAGTCCAACGCCTGGAGGGCCCCAAGTGGCCTGCCCCTGATATCTAGGCCTGCCTTGTTGAACACCCAATTTTGAAAAGGCTCAGCCAGCCAGGGATACTCAACAGCTGCTGCAATCATGTGCAGTGACTCTAACATGACCTCATTTAACTTGATGAATTAACGCAGTCTTTCAAGGCTTTCTTAAGAGAGAAGCAGCAGGAGGATACTTGTGAGTGATGTAAGTACACTTTATTCCACATGCTTATTTGTGTAGGCAGCAGATTCTGAGAGTGTATTTATGGTGTGGACAAATTTGGCTTAGTCACTTGGAACTTTGCACTTTCTTTCAAATAATCACTGGAATTATCACATTAGTTTTGGAAGATGATATGAGTGAAACTGACAGACTGAAGTCTGGAGGGCTTAGGCAGCTTAATATTATCCCAAAACTCATCCCTACCAAATGTTTTCAAATTGACATCACAGGCTTCTGGATTATGCACTATTGGCACTTAGTTGCAAGCAGAGTTTTAGAAATGGAAAATAAAATCAACAGTTACCTAACCATTTGACTTGATCTATGCAATAAATTTTTAACTTTTTTTCAAGGCACTGATAAAAAACAAGTTATTCAATCCAGTTGTTGCGTACCTAGCTGTTCTCTTTCCCCCTCATCAAGAGACACTTCTCTGCAGATTAATTTGAGTGTCAACTTCACCATTTATCCTCTAGAAATCAAAGTCCTTTTCTGCATTCTACTTTGTTGCAGCAGCATCCAGGTGTGGCTCCCATCGTTGTCCCTGCTGCGAGGGGAGTGCAACAGAAGCACTCCCCTCCACACTGTCTGCCTCCGTTAATGGAGAAAGTGCAATAGCACCACCTCTTGCTTCTGCAACGCACCTGGATATTGTCCCAAGCTGCGCTGGGGCAGGAAGTGCAGCCATTGTGCTTCCAGGACCTCTTCACCTAAGGTAAGTGCAGGTGCATAGCGGGATGGTGGTGCAATTATGCCACCTGGGGGCAGAAGAAGAATGGGACCTGGACAACATCATGCAGAATTGTCACCTGAGTCCTGTCCTTCTCCTGTCCCCAGTGTGGGATGATGACATCCTGTGAAGCCTAGGCTTGACTTGGCGAAGTGGAGCCACCAGCACTTCTTCCACCAAGTAAGGAGCTGCTACTTGGCATGGCTAGTGAACAGAGAGCTAGGCTGGGTAGTGAAGGCAGAGAACGAGGTTGGAGGCTTGGCCATCAGTGACAGGTTGTTCAGAGCCAAGTTCCTGCGCTCCTTCTTACTGCTGCAGTTTCCTCCATCTGGCAATGTGCCTTGCTCACTGCTCAACATGGTCGGCAATGACTTGGCTAGGCCAAAGGCTGAGTTGCCCTTTTCCTCCTCATCTGCTACCACTGCTGCTACCAGATCACCTCCATGGCCTGGGTAAGCCTTCACCAACTATGCCAAGCTGCAGCTTACCTCAGGAGGAGCCACCTGAGCTGGTGGCAGTCCTGTTCTAGCCCAGCCCTGCACCGCTCCCCCGGCCAGGTAATTGGGTGGTGGAGGAGATTGTGCTTGGGCCGGGCTTGGAGGTGGGGGGGATGTGGGGAGAGCAGCAGTAGACATGAGCCCACAACAGAAACACCAAGAAAAATCATTGGTACTTTGAAGGGAACCGCTGTGCCTAGGAGAGGAGGATGGTAGTCCCAGTTTTCCTCTTGGAAATTTTGGAGTGTATGCATTTCTCCTGATGACCAGCAGTGGAGGCTCTCTGAGCATTATGCCTTCTATGAAAAATTCAGCCTGCTTTCCCAAGAGACCTAGCAGCTCAGGCAGTGGAAGAAATAAGTCATTATTTAATTCATTATAATTCCTAAGCTAGAACTGTTGAGCCCTGAAGATTTCACAGCATGCAAATTTTTAATTGCCTCCCCCCTTTTTTTGCAAGACGTGGGGGCTACTACCCTTCAAATCAAAGTATCTCTTATCTTTGTCTCTCGAATGAATGGACCACAAACATAGTCTGTTCTTTGCTTTGCATCAGCAAAGAAAATCCCTCACTACACAATCTTGTGCTATTATTGTTTGGGAAGTAAAAGACAAGTATCTGTTCTTCAAAGGATACGGGAACTGGAGTTGGACTGTTCAGCAGTTTATTCATCAGTGCTTGGGAGAAAGTCCCCTTTATGAAATGCTTTAGTGGGAGGGAAGTGGGCACATGAGGTGGGGGGAGAATTTAATAGTTATACCTTTGCAGGCAAGGTTCTCGTAATATTCAATATTTTAGAGATGAAAATACAGACATGGCCACCAGTCTGAAGAAGATCTGCCTATGCAGCACAAGTTAATAAGTAGAGCTCTTGATTGTTTGAGTGTACAATTTTTTAAAATGGTTTGCCTGAGTCAAGGGCAAGCTGCATATCAAAAATGTTTGGCATAGAGTGATCTAACAAGGGAGAGAGCCAGCATAATATAGCGGTTTGAGTGTTGAACTAGAACTCTTACGAGACAAGGGGTCAAATCCTTGCTCGGCCAAGGACACCGACTGGGTGACCTTAGGTAAGTCATAACTCTCTCAGCCTCAGAGAAAGGCAATGGCAAACCCCCTCTGAACATGAAAATCTTAAGGCAGGGTCACTGTGAGTCCAAGTGCACTTGAAGGCATGGAACAACAACAAAAATCTAATGAGACATTAAATGATCAGAATACTTAAGATCTTGTGTTGAAAATGGGAGGGGAAAAATTAACACTAACAGGTTGGTACATTATGTATGTTACATGTGTGTCCCTGCCATTCACCCTCATTCGACAGCACTCTATTCAGCTATTACACGATATAAAGAACCACTCCACATAAACTTGCTCACGAAAGTGAAGATTTGTTACTCTAAAGCAATTGAACATCATGCATTTTCTTTTACAATAATCATCAGTTCCAATCTCCTCTTCCACATTAGTTGCTCTCGGAATCTTCAGTCTACAGATTTTTATTTTGTCTCATTATCTGGCTCTTTAAATTTAACTTTAATTGTATAGCCCCTAAGATGAATTTCATGAGAAGTATTTGATGGGCTTTACTTTTTTCTATTATTTTTAAAAAGAGCCCTGTCGTTGAACATGCCATGCATTCATTCCAGTAGCATCTCAATGAACATATTTTCAGTGAGCAAGCTAGTTTTATCCACAGCCTAATTTAAAGTAATCAGCATGTTTTTGCTGGTTTGCTATGATGTATTGCCACAGCCATACAAGAGGCCAATACTATAGCATTCTGGACAATAGCTTGTAACTTAAAAAAGAGCGGGGGGAGGAAAGACATGTAGAGTCTTTGCAATGAAAGAGACAATTGCACTTTTATACACCTGAATTTATTTGCCTATATATTCTCCATGAAATAATCCTTAAACAAGAAATGCTTCTAAAGCTACAATCTGAACACATCAGTCAGTATTTCAAAAATTATCTTCAGCATTTCAATGGGTTTCAACTAGTTCAATGGATTTTTTTTTAAAAAATGAATACTTATTTGTTTGCAAAACAAACCTCCATGCCATACAGAAACTTGCCTTTAGATGTCTCCTGAGATTTGAAGAATTTTGATTCAAGAAATACTAGACTCTTTGAACACTGAGAACAATAGGAATGGGTCACAGTTGTGGCAACTCTAACTAAACAAGTAGGCAGAAAACTACATTTTCTGCAACATAGCACATATCCCCAGATCCTTCCAATCTACTAATATAAAAGTCAAAGTTTGTTTGTTTGTCTGTATCAGGTAAGAAGACATCATGTGATCGGCTGCCTAAGAAAATTCTGTGTAATCCTGGGGTTTGCAGTTTAGGGAGAGGCCTTTAGAATTCTCAGCCAGACACCTCTCAGGCCTGACTGGTTGCTATGGAGATGAGGCCTAGCAGCCAGGAGGAGGTCAGTGTATTCCCTCAGAAAGCAACCTCTGTATATTAATAACTCTGAACACAGATTGGATTGGGGAATATGGGGGAAAACTACAGATACTGGACAGGACAGTTTTCAGAATTAGAGACACAGAATTTCAAATCTTTCTAACAAGTATTACCTATGAGAAAATAAAATCCCGGCAATGCCGGGTACATACGCTAGTGCGTTATAAATAAAGGATAGCATATTAACACAGAGAAACCTGCTAAGAAGTACCACCTGGTGCAGAATATAGCTATGTGATTACTGATAAGGGATAGGTGATCAGAATATGAAGCCCTAAATCAGTTAGGAATCATGTGCACCTCCAGATGTTGTTTGAGTGCAATTCCCCACAACCTTCAATAGCATAACTAATGGTGAGGAATGGCAGGGGCTGCAGTGTAACAACACCAGGAGAGCCACAATTTCTATCCCAGCCCAAATCTGTCTCAACTAGAGTAGAGCTACCCAGTCAGTAGAACCCACTTACTTATAAAGTTCCCATTGATTCAATGGGTCTACTTTAGTTGGGTCTAGTAATTGGATTTAGGTAATACTGATTCTGTATCTGCTGCACCAGTTGTCAGTGCATTTCTTGACCCAGTTCAAAGTGTTGGTTGTTGCTTTTTAACAGCTTGAATCAAACTTATTTGGTAGACTCTCTGAATCATATAAATCAGCTCATATCCTACAAGTGATCACACAGGCCTGGCTCATGTGTGTACCAGTAAGATCTGTTGAGTTGCCAGGTATGAGACGCTGTACCGTAAGGAATGCCCTATCATGGGATGAGTACCTGGGTGCTTCCCTGAATGTTTTTAATGGGCCTGTTCAGGCTGCATTTAATTAAAGGCAGATTTGTCATTTATACTGCAATTCTTATTGCCTTGGTTATTTTGAAGTTCTTCTATACTGTTATTATCTGTATGTACACAATGATTTAATGTGTCATGTAGATTTGTATAGTGTAGTATACAAATCTACATGATTTTCACAGGGTTACTTATTATGATCGCTGTTTTAGTCTCAGCTACTTTAGGCACTAGCTAAACAAACATTTCGGCCTTCTGTATTTTGTGCTCTAGAATGCATGTTTTTGACACAATCTACCAACCCTGGTCATTAGACTTAGGTAGACATGGCAAAGAGGGTCAGTGTGATATAGTACTTTGAGTGCTGGACTACAACTTGGGAGACCAGGGTTTGAATCCCTATTCAGCCATGGAAACCCACTGAATGACCTCAAGTAAGTTACAGCCTCAGAGAAGGGCAACCCTCTCTCTGAACAAATCCTGGCAAGGAAAATCTGTGATAGATTTGCCTTCTGGTCACCATAAATCAGGAACAGCTTTAAGGCACACAATAACAAGGGCATGGCAAACATTTTTTGTACAAGTTTAAACTTTGGCTTCTTTTAAGAAATTGTTCTTTTTGGTCTGTTTAGCAAGGAAATGTATATGAAACCAATTTTTAAGTATTGTGGGTACTCCCCATCAAATGTTACATCTGATCATCAACATAACCTAATTTTTTTTTAAATTATTTTCTGTAAACTGCTTTGGGGATGGCATTGCTAAAAAAGGTACAGTAGATTTTATTTTTAACCCCCCAAACGGATCAATTTCAAACACAGCAGTGGGAGGTACCATATTGAAACAGGCCACCCCTCTACTCTAAATGATGGTAGCCTAAAGGAATTACAGTGCGCCCTCTGTATATGCAGGGGTTCTGTTCTAGGAACCTTGCGTGAAAGGAAAAATATGAATGTTTGCATCCCATATGATTAAATGACAGTGATATGCGCCCAGACCCTTCAGCACATCTGTGTGCACATTGCTGTCATTTTAAGTACAGGATGTAACATGTTCACATTTGCTCAAAATTCACACATCTGGAGACCGCAGGTAAGGAGGGCCCACAGTATTAAAATGAGGAAAGTAATGTGCAAACAGAAGGTCTGTCTTTTACAGTCTTTCTACATTGCTTCGAAGTTATGATCCTTGAAAAGTTATTTGGCTTTTAAAAATTAAGCTAAGATGTATAAGCAAGAAAGAAAACTTAACAGTTACTACATACACAGGTGAGATTTGTGGGTATGAAAGCTTGCAATTGGACAAAATGTCCTATATGTTGCTACGGAGACCAAAAAGTTTCATGTATCAATGCTTGTTTTTTCCTCCAGAACTAGCATCAGGTGTCGCACTGTTGCACTGCTCTAGGCAGTAGCATGAACAGTGCTAATTACTTACTCTATGATACAGAAATTCTTTGCAGGAGTTCTTTGATGACAGGCTATTTTAATTGTAGTCATTAGGACAACAATGTTGAACCTAAAGCTTTTAATCTTCCCTTTTTTGGACAGTTAGCACCCTAAATAATTGGGTCCCACCGCAAGTGCTTTCTGTTCCAAACTTGTTTAGGTCAAATACTTCATTTTTAAGAATTTTATTTCTACTTATTTATTGCTTCCTTGATTTAAAAAAAATGCACCATTGATACATAGGAGAAAAGGTTACTAAAGAACAAAGAATGACACATTTGTAATTTTTTACCAAATCTAACACTGGGTTGACTGGACTCCAAACAGTTGAACATCCCCTGCCACAGTACTTTTGAGCCCCATCGTTTTGTCCAGATTCCTTATTTCAGTTTTCAAAACATTCAGCAGTGTCCTAGAACTTTCCAAGATCTTCTCATAAGCTAGTTCTGTTTCAGCAAGAATTTTATTGAGTTCATTCTGGGCAACTGTTTTCCGCTCTAAGCGTTCACAGACGCATGCCAACTGTTTCCTCAGCACCTCAAGTTCGTCCTGGATTTTCTTCTTCTCCTCTTCCTCTTTCTCAATTTGCTTGTTTAATTCTTCTCTTTGTAAGTGCAGCTCCTCTACAAATTTCACAAGCTCATTATTATAGCTCTGCAAAACAGCTCCCTGGTGAGTCATCCTCCTGGCTCCACCTTCCCAGGAAGAGGAAATCTTTCTTCTTTCACTGGCTGTGTTCACCACCACTCAACTTCCTGTTCATAATATAAAAAAAGGAAAGAACCATCTTTCAGCAATACCATATCATGGCAACTCAGGTACCACAGAAACACAAATCAATATGTGAGGATTTCAGCGGGAACTACAGGTATATCTCAGTTAGCAAATCAGGTATACCTGTAAGTAAAGTCCTTTATTATAAAGTCTTTTTACACCCTCCCAGCCCCCTTTCCTCCTCATTTTCTGTCTGGCTCGCTAGAAGGCTTTTAAAAGTAGCATCAACACCAGGAAGATGATTGAGGGCTGGAGAAACACAGGCCTTCAGGGTTGGGTTGGAGCAGCATGTCTGAAGTAAACAATGCAACAAAGCTTGAGCTGGGAAAGAATGGGATTCTGCTTTAGCTGATTCTACCGTAGCTGTGTCTGCCTACCTACAACAGGCAAAGTAGACAGCAGCTGCCCAGTATCCCCTGCTGGGTATGCATAAATGGCAAGAGAGAAAGAAAAGGGGAGAGCAGATAAGTCTTCCTCACCAGCTTCCTCCACTATGTGAAAATAATCATAGAAGTATAAGTTGGGTCATCCACTTTTCATAAGAAAAGTGAAAGAAAAAACCTCTAAGTGGTCTCTAGAAGGTTCAAAATATTATTTTACTTATACAAAGCTCACCTGACCTTGTTTCTTTTCACATGTGTGTATTGTTAGAGCTGAATAAAACATCTGCTGAAACATGTTGCCATGGTCTTTTTATGTATTAACCTACCCTATTCTCTGCATGTTATTTCTGCTTCTGGTATTAAACTTTCTATTAAACAAGTAATGCCCAGAAACATATCTGCTTAATTAACTGAGAGCTACCGGTAGTTTTAGATATATCCAGATATCCAATTTTACCATTCCTTGAACCTGTTTATTTTGACATGCAAAAGATTGTGGTCTCTCTCCATGACATGACTTCAGCTGCTGATATTTTGAGCAGGGGTGGGTCCCATGACCCCACACAAGAGGGGGAATCTAGTCCCCATACATTTCAGCAGCATTCCTTGCATTGCTGTTCCTAAGCAGTTTTCAGAGAAAAGACCTGGTATGCATTAGTCTGTATAAAACAGTAGATTACATCTCCTTTTGCTCCATAACCCCCGCCCACTAAACTTACAGCAAATGTTAAGAATGTGTGCCAAAAAGAATGTTGCTGCCTTTTCTTGCTTCTTCTGTTCCCCAGAAAATATATAGGCCATATGGCAGAGGGGGGAAGTAATGAATGCATTGCTCCTCAAATGAATTTTTTCTTCACTCCCCAAATTTCTAGCATTGCAAAGACAAGACACTAAATACTGTCCACACCTAGAGTTTTTATATTTTGCTAAGTTCATATTCCCTTGGTAACTTTGCTTGCCCCTTTTCTTTCTATGCCTAAAGTTTATGTCTAGATGCCAAATGAAGTTTTATATTACTGCAATGCAAGAAATTTGGAGACTTAAGGAAGCTTTTATGGGAGGGTCAGAACTTTTATTTGGTGGGGCAATGCCTTCACTTTATCCCCCACCCCCACCCTTTAGCTATACTCCTGGTGAAACTTATTAATTGTTGAACCCTATGTGAGAACCTGTCGGTTCTTCTTTTCAGTTAGAACATGCAAACCTTGATTTCAAGATCAAGCCATTCTCTCTCCATCCCTCTTTTTCCTGCATGCTTTTTTGCAACACCGTTGTGTGACCAAGAGACCTGACCAAACGACCCAATAAAGGTAATATAATTAGTTTTGAGAAGGAGTGCAAATCTGTATGAGTGGGCAAGAGAATATATAAATACGCAGTTGCATGGATGAATGCATCCATTTTGCATGTATGCATATATGCGAGGAATGTAAGAATATGAGTGTAGCATGTATTGGAACTGGTGGTGTGGATGCACAAATCAAGAGTTTTATATGAGAGCAAGTGCAAAGGTGTGAATGTGGGTGAAAGAAAGGTGCACTGAGAGGAAAAAGAACAGGCAAAGGATGAAATCCTTGTTTCTATTCATTGAATTATTGTCTGTCCTGTGATGGATCTATTAAGCTGCTGTGCATCTTAGACTTAGAGCTGGAACTACATCCATCCCACCTCATCAGATAATCTGGTCTGGATCTCAAGTGTGCATCAAACAGAAAATAGGAATGCAGTGTGAGTTAAGCTGCAAATATTAAGTTTGCTCTTCTCCACAGAGGCCAACACTGCCAAAAAAAGTTGGCATTGTACCTCCTGGCCCAACCACGACACCTCTCGGAAGGTCCAGAGACCTGGTAGTCTGCCTGCCTGGCTTTAAGAAGGCCTGCCACACTCTTTGAAAAAGCCCCTTCATGTTCTGGAGGCTTCAGTGCAACCAGTTCTTAACAACCCATTTCAAAGTTTTCAACCCAACAAGTTTCTGACTTATGGTGACTGTAAGGTGACTTTATAATGGGGTTTTCTGGGGCCCAGGCTCACCCAGCATCCCCTTCTACATCTCCTGATGCTTAGGAAAATTCTTTTTGACTGTGGCTCCTAGAAATCGAACCATTCTGGCCAGAGAAGCTGTAGTTAAAAAAATATGATGCTCTTTCTCTACCTCACTCCTCTCATGGCTGACTCTTTCCTTCCAGCTGGAGGAGATGCAATGGTTTCCTTGAGTCCAGGGCAAGTTGCAGAGAAGCAAAGGTGCAGCTCCTCCAGCGACGATTTAAAAAAAAGGGGGGCATCTCCTCTATGAGAATAGCTACCTGGAGGAATAAAGGCATTGCCCCCCAAAATAATTCTGCCGCCCCCGAAGTTCCCCTTCCACCCCCACATCTCTCGCATTGCAGACAGTGAGATGATGAAATCGTTCATCCCTAGGTTTACTGTTTGCATTTGCCTGATCAATCTGCCGGCCCCTTTTCTCTGAGTAAGGTTTCAGCAATGGCATAAGTTCGGGAACTGAAGGAAAATTTCAGGGAGGGGTATAATTTTTACTCGAGGGAGGCAACGGTCTCGATCTCGCCGCTCCCCCTCCCTCGTGGTTATACTCCTGGGCCCCCCCTTTCTTTCTCGCACTTCTACCGATGTAAAGGAAAAGCTCAGCCCTGGGTCATTTCCGCACCAGGCTGTTATAGCGCTATTGTTCCACTTTCAACATCCTATGGAATCCTGGGGTTTGCAGTTTAGGGAGGGGCCATCCTGCCCCTCATCCCCATCCGGCCCCTCCCTAAACTGCAAACCCCAGGATTCCATAGGATGTTGAAAGTGGGATAATAGCGCGATAACAGTCTGGTGCGGAAATGGCCCTGGTCTCTGCTACGGATCCCACCCGCCCCGCTTTGCCCCAGTCTTGCCCTTTCCGTGCTCGCTCTCCCGGCCTTCCTCCCTCCGTCTTCGCGTCCTTCCCCAAAGGAACAGGAGGGGGGAGCGGCGGGGCGGCCCCAACCCACCCGCGGAGGGTGCCTACGGGGAGGCAGGCGGCTGGCGCTCCTTGCCTGGCAGCTGTTCGTCCCCGGGCCCAGAATAGCCCGGCGGCCTCCTCCCACGTGCCTCCCAGAATAGCCTGGTTGTTGCCATCCTTCGCTTAGAGGACGCGGCGGCGGCGGCGGCGGCGGCTCCTCCTCCTCCTCCTTCGGCATCAGGGGGCCGGGAGGAGGCGTGTCCCTGGCCAGCCACTGAGCGCCTGCGGAGTGGCGATGGCGAAGCTGGGAAGGAGGGCGGGGGGAGGAGGTTCGAGACAGAACCGCACCGCCCGCGCCTGCGCATTGCTAAGGCTGACGCCGCGAGGGCCATTTCTCTTCCTCCCGCAGCCCTTCTGAAAGCGAATATTCCCAGCAATTGATAGGCAGCCCAAGGCCATTTCCGCACTAGGCTCTTATAGCGCGATGATTCCACTTTCAACATCCCATGGAATCCTGGGGTTTGCAGTTTCGGGAGGGGCCGGGCGGCCCCTCCCGAAACTGCAAACCCCAGGATTCCATGGGATGTTGAAAGTGGAATCATCGCGCTATAAGAGCCTAGTGCGGAAATGGAGCAAGTCTAGGCATTCCGTACCAACTCGGATGGAAAACGCAAGCAGCTCAAAGCTCTTCGGAGTCGGCACGAATTGCGGAGCCACACGCCCTGATCTAACGCATGCAGAGTCTGGAAAAGTATCAGCTCTTATTCCTAGAAAACTGAGCTTACTTTCCCAAGCTGTGTTTGCCAGGACTATGACCCCTCTGAGCTCAAGGAGACCCGCGTCCCAAATAAGCCTGTGTACTGGGCCATTTCCGCGCTACAGTTATAGCGCGATGATTCCACTTCCAACCTCCTAGGGAATCCTGGGGTTTGCAGTTTTGGGAGAGGTATTTAGACTGCTCAGCCAGAGGGCTCTTTGGCCCCAGGAAACTACAAACCCCAGGATTCCACAGGAGGCTGAAAGTGGAATAATAGCACTATAACTATATATAGAAAAATGTTTCAAAATACATGCTAAGTTGTTCGCCGCCTCGATCCATATGGAGAGGCGGGATACAAATAAATAAATAATAATAATAACAGTATAGCACAGGAATAGCCTAGGACTCAGTCCTAATACACCCACTTTCCCGAGAGTAAACTTGTGAATTAAATTCGAATTTGCTTCCGAATCGGATTGCTCTGTAAAGGGGACATTTTACCATCCTCTTCGGGCCTTTACCGGAGATTCAAACTCTTATGAAATGGTTTCTGACTCTACAGCATTTCACAGAAAAGGTTCCGGCTTTTTCTTTTTTTTTTTAAAATAATTGCCATCCATACCAAACACTTCACTCTTGCTTATGCAGTGGTTAATGCAGCCCTCGCCCCGGTAACTGCGGCGTTGTCGGTAGCCATTTCCGCACGAGCCTGTTATAGCGCGATGATTCCACTTTCAACCTCCTCTGGAATCCTGGGGTTTGCAGGGAGCCTCACCGCCTTTTCCTTTCACTTCTCCCGCCGTTCCCCTCCGGCTGTTGCTGTGTTCCTTGTCTCGGGCCATTTCCGCACGAGCCTGTTATAGCGCGACGATTCCACTTTCAATCTCCTCTGGAATCCTGGGGTTTGCAGGGAGTCTCACCGCCTTTTCCTTTCACTTCTCCCGCCGTTCCCCTCCGGCTGTTGCTGTGTTCCTTGTCTCGGGCCATTTCCGCACGAGCCTGTTATAGCGCGATGATTCCACTTTCAACCTCCTCTGGAATCCTGGGGTTTGCAGTTTCGGGAGGGGCCGGCCGGATTCCAGAGGAGGTTGAAAGTGGAATCATCGCGCTATAACAGGCTCGTGCGGAAACGGCCGGTGTCAGAACAGCTTCGAACTGGAGCAAGACCGACAGAGATGCATCTTCGACCAATCAGCGGAGAAGATCTGTTCCTTCCCTAGGCGAGCGGCTTTTCCGAGCGTTTCCGAACGGCGGGGGGAAAAAAGGGGGTTACGGAAATGGCCGAAGATGGCCCGGACTGTCTCTGTGTCCGGAGATAGCCGAAGTCTTTCGGCGATCTAGAGGGAGGAGGAGCTCCGTTACGGAAAGAGCCGATGTTGTCCGAAAGCGCCACGATCGATATTGACGGAAATGGCCGGTACTTCTCGAAGAATGGAGCCTCGGAATATGGAGGAAGCAGAAAACGGCGAGGGTTTATTAATTCCCGGCGAGAGGAGCGAGGGAGGTTTCCGGCACCTGACGGAAATCGCCGATGTTAAACGAAGCGGCGGAGTCTGGGTATTCTGAAGCAGAGAAAAGGCGGGACGTATCGATCTGAGAAAGAGGAAGGAGGTTATTGCCCACTTTTTTTTTTTCTGGAAAGCGAGAATGGGCGGAGCTTTGGCGGAAAGAGCCGAGGGGAGCCGACGTTAAGCGAAGGCGGCGGCGTCTGAGTTTCCCGGATGTAGTTGGACGGCGGTAGTGTTGGGAGCAGTGACTGGGGGAGGAAGAGGAGGAGGGGGAGGAGACGGCGGCGGCAGCGGCGAGGGCGGGCGAAGGCTCCCAGCAGTGGCGGCGGCGGCTGAGGGGGACGTCGTCGTCGTCTTCCGCGCTAATCTCTGTGCGCGCGCCTGTGTCCTGCGGCGGCGGCGGCTCCTTCTCCCCCCACCCCCGGTCTTCTGGCTGGTGCGGAGCGGAGATGGGCCCGTGAGCGCTGCCTCCCCCTCAGAGCCGAGCTGCCTGAGCCGCCCCTCCTCCGCCTCCTCCCTCCTCCTCCTCCCTTCCCCTCTTCCCCGTCCCCGGTCGGAGCGGTGCTTCCCCCTCCGCCCTCGGCGGCGCCCGTGGCCCGGCCGCGCCCTCCTGGTCCCCTCAGTCTCTCTCACACAGGCCGGGCATTGATGGTAATGTATGCGAGGAAACAGCAAAGACTCAATGATGGGTAAATAACCCCCCCTCCTCCGCCTCCTCTTCTCCCCCGCCCCCTCCCTCGTCCTGCCCCCGCCCGCCCTTTCCCCTCCCCCCCGGTGCCCCCTCCCTCACCCCCCCCACCAACGGCCGGTAACCGCCGCTCGCTAACGTAACATTTCTCTCTTTTCTTCCCCCCTCAGCTGTCACGACCGCAAGGGGGACTCGCAGCCCTACCAGGTACCGACTTCTGCGCCCGCCGCAGTCCCTCTCAGAGAGGCCTGGTGGCGGCGGCGGCGGCGGCAACTGGAGTGTGGGAGGGCGAGCAGAACTACTCGAGCGCAGGCTTCGGCCGCCGCGGCAGGCCGCGCAGGGCCGAACCGTTTCCCTTCCCTCTCTTCCGCGCGCAGCGGACCGAGGGAGGGCGGCGGCGGCGGCCCCTCCTCCGAATCTGAAGGTTTCAGCGAGGCAGGGAGGGCCGCTTGGCGGGGCGCGGAGGAAGCGAAAGGCCTCGGCCTGAGACGGGCCGCGGTGGTTGCGGCGGGGGGGGGCGGAGCGGCGGCGGCGGCATTGTTTTTTTCCCTCCGAACTAAAACTAGTGGGCCGAAGACTGTACCCTGAAAATGAAATCTGGAGCCCCCCAAGTGCCTATTTAACCCCCCCCCCCGCTTTAACTAAGGAAGTGTAAACTGGAATAAGTTACAGGCCTTGGCCTATAGTGAGGAAAGCTAAAAGAGAATTGGAGTTCTCCTTTTCCTGTCAGGCTATCTGAAATTGAGAGTAAAAAGAGGTACACATAAAGATATTTGCTAATAGGAGGATGAAGTCCAAAAACAAACGGGTTGTAATTAAGACTGTTTGACTGTTGCACTTTTTCAGCCAAAATGAGTATGTATAAAGCAGATTTTGACAACTAGCCTGTGACAGTCCATCTGATGTAAACATTCACCACACAGAAGCTTGCCTTCTGAAGGCACGCAAAGGAAAGGGCGGCTGACCAATGTGATTACAGAATGTTGTATTCAGTAAATGCAAGGTGCTGCTGGTGGTAAATGCGCAGCAGCTGTAACAGATGCAAGTTACATTCTTACTACTCTTGAGCAACTCCTCAAGCTTCTTAAGAAATGGTAGTTGGAGAAAAGTACACCTTGCCAGCCTTGCTTCACAGAGATCCTGCTGATTAAAATCTAACTTTTGTGTGCATTGTGTGAGAGAGCACACAGTGGATGGGGATGGTATGTCTCTGAAACCAGTATAAAATTCTCCGTGCACTTTGTAGTTTGCTTGCACACTTGAATATAGCAGTAAGGCATTTTTCATTTGCTAGCAACTTTTGCTGTTGCCTGCAAAGGAAGGAATATTACTATACACTTTGTAGAGTGTAATGTCTTGGTTAATGCTTTCTAAAATAACAAAAGCTATTAACCTACACACAGCTATTTAAGGGAATTGCCATTGAACAGTGGTACTGGCAATATTGTTTAGATATTTTAGAAGGGAATATGGATTTGATTGAAGAAAAGCATGATCAGCTAAATATATTCTGAGTAAGTCTCGGTGATAGTACATGAATGAAAGACTCACTAATTACCTGTTGTTAAGTTGCTAAAATGATATGATATTGGGCATTTGTGAAACTAGTCAAGAGAGGTTGTGTCCAGTATTTGTTGTGGACTGCAGCTTTGTTGTGCTGCATGATACATTGGTTTGGAAAGAGATGTGTCAAAAACATTTTGAGGTATAGCATAATGTGCAATGATACAAGTGGTAGTGCGAGGAATTAAAAAATTGACTAAATTAGCACAAGGCCTTTCTAGTTTCCCGTGTAGCTATTTGTGTATCAGTTGTTTATTTATCTGACATTATAAGAATGAAAACTTGGAGAGGAAAAGTATAGGTTATAAATTCTGTCTGCTACCAAGATCCAACTTAAATGTCTGTATTTGTCTTGTAATTTCTTGCAGGCTCTTAAATACTCATCAAAGAGTCACCCCAGTGGTGGTGATCATCGGCATGAGAAGATGCGAGACACCACAGATCCTTCACCACCAAATAAAATGTTGCGGCGCTCTGATAGTCCTGAAAACAAATATGGTGACAGCACTGGACACAGTAAAGCTAAAAGCATGCATACTCACAGAGTTAGAGAGAGGGATGGTGGTGAGTTAATCTTAACCAAATTTTGCTCAAAATACTACCAGCTTGCAGTGCATGCATCAGAATAAAGTACATTGTTCCTTAGCAATATTTCAGGCCAGCCATAACACTACTAGAAAAGGAAATACACTGATAGGTTATTTTTGTTCTATTTTCTTATACTGTGTTGTAACTAGCTGCTCGGCTTTTTTATACATCACAAATATAAGGCTTCCTGAAAGAGTAGCCAAAGATTAAACAAGCCACAGTGCTTTCTTTGAATTTGCCACATCATTTTGTTGCTCACAACTGAGTTGGAGATATCAATGAGTTATGAATATGAGGCAGGAAAGTAGAATCTTGGGTCCCTTAGAGGTGGGTATGACTTTCAGCTTGCAAGTTATTTTCAAGGCTAATATAGGTCACAACAGAGACGGTACCAATCATTCTCAGTTTTTTGCTCTCCATATGCGGAACTGAAGTAAAAATCATCTGGAGGGTCAGTGCTTGAGAACTACTGGCATAAAGTGCTGTCTTTTCAGAATTCAGCCATGAGAGACGGGGGGGAAATAGAAGGAAAAGCACAGGTACATGTAGTTTTAAATTTAGTGACTCCTATATTTTTAGGATAGAAGCTAGGTTAAAGGTATTATAAATTTATAAGAAATGCAGGATGAAATTTTTTGCGACTGATGCATGTCTTTCGGACATGCATTTTTGTTTATGTAGGGCAGGGACAGGAATCTTGCGGCCCTTCAGATGTTGTTGGACTGCAAGCTCCAGCAGCCCTAGTAGCAAAACCAGTGGTCAGAGATGCTGGGAATTGTAATTCAAGAAGAACCCCACAGTTCTCACCCATGATGTGGTGCCATCCGTATGCATGGTACTTTGTGAAGAATGAGATATCATTCTCTGAAGGATTGACACTCTAGACAGTCTAGAGAGAGTAGACACAAGAGATAAAATAGAAAAAGAGAAACTGAGGCAGGGCTGATGCAGGGGAAATATGAATTCATTTGTTCATGGGCTTGCAGTAGGATGTGACGCCAGGATTTATGCTTCTAGAGGCAATGGAGTGTCCAAAATACTTGATCACATTCTAGATTTGAACCTTCTAAGACTGTTTATAACAATTTTCTTTGAGTAAGGTCATAGAATAATGACAGTTGGAACTTGTATTTACGGTACTGAAAACATAATTGGCAACTTGAAGTAGTAATGTGTTACTGCTTTGGAAAGGCAGTATGCTGCCATTGTCCTGCAAGTAGAGTAGTGAGGAGGTTCATCTTTCTTATATATGAGGAAATTTAGGGCAAATGTGTTGGCCTGCAAAAGAGCTTCATAGACCTGGGCTCATTTTAGAAACTACGGACATTTGGTGCCCTCCATCTCTAATATTGTCTGCACAGAACCAAGAGTTACTGTAATTTGTGGTGATCTATATGTTAAGATGTCTGAAGTAAAAGTAATAGTCTGATTCTTTTAGTTGGCTAATGAATCTGTCATAATGGTAATCTAGATGGGCTAGTTAAGTTTGCCTTATATTTTTCCTCTAAAAGGATATGTTGTAGTCTTTACTACAACTTTTTCAACTAGAGGGCTAAATTCATTTTTGGATAAATTGTTGGGTTTGTGCATTCCATCTTTTAGAGAAGAGGCAAATACATATAAAGAGTGGAAAGAAAACTGAAAAGTGGTGTCATAGGGAAGGGCAAGTGGTCATGTAGGGAGACCCAGGAGGGCAGAATTAAGGCCCAAGGTTTCCCACAACTGTTTTACAAAGTTGCATTAGTACAGTTGAAACTATTTTAAGTTTCTGTGTTTCATACATTTTTTCAGATAATGATATTCAACCTAATCTAATTTTTTTTAGCTGTTGTGATGAAGAAATTATTAGAATGTGCTAAATACCTTGTAAGGTATAAGTCCCTTTCAAAACTCTCATTTGGCTGTTTTACCAGTGAAATTCTATCTTACTGCTAGGGGAATAGTGCCACTTTCTCAGTTGTATGGTGCAGTTGTTTTGGTTTTGGGTGCCATGTGGTCCTGCTTTTTCCTTGCTTCTTTTTTACTCTGAGTTGCTATCAGTCTCTTCTCTAGAACTGGAATGGCATGAGTGAGAGTAGCTTAGCAAGAGGATAAACTACCTGTACTTGGTAACACTTCCATTGTAATGTTTTTCTATCACAAGCCGGCAGGATGAACACATTTTTCTTTGTACTTATTTATATATCTATTATGGAAAAAGAAAAATGTGTTCATCCTGATGAGGGTGCTTGAAAATAAATTCAGTTGAAGTCAGTGAGAGTAAATTCACTGTAGTCTTTGAAAAAATAGTAGAAACAAGTGGGTCTTGATTTACGTTGAAATTCCCTTCCCTGGACTTGAAATGTAAATTGAGGCTGACATAAATGTTTTGTAAGGAATCATTGGAGACCAGGGTGATATGTTGCTACTTCAGTGCTATCAGAACAGAGTTAGTGATTTTACTCAGTCCACCACTAATCTTAAACAGGTTTAAAGCATAAAACATCAGAACTTAACCTTTTCCAGGCTGGAGAATTGTGCAGATGTTATCCAGAGGCCCAGAAGAGGCAGCAATTGCTGATCCCAAGGGGGCTTGGCTGGGGTGAGCTGGCTTGCCATTAGATGACAAGTCCTTTTCAGAGGAACACACAGAAAACAACTGGTAAGAACTGTGTTCTTCGACTGTGCCTTCTCCAGCAGGCTTCCCAGGTGGACAAAGCACATAAGGAGAGAGAGAGGCGATGCATCTGCTGTGTCTCTGCAGCAAATACAGAGGGCACAAGGGGAGGAGAGGCAGTTCATTTCCTACTGTGATCTGTCCAGCAACTTTGCCAAGTGAAGAAGGCAGACTCCAGTTGCTCCCCACCTATCTTAACAAGTACAGGAAACCCCTTCTAGCCAGAACTCTTAAGATTCCAGTTTCTTCCTCCCCCTCACATACCTTCTAAACAGGCAAAAGGAAATCTCATCAAATGATAGCAGAATTTGAGGTTCCCCCCTCCACCGCACTCCTGCTTCTAAGCAGCAAAGGAATTCTTTTGAGCAGTGCCAAGATTGCAATTGCTTTTTCCCCCTTTCCCAACCCAGGCAGGTAAAAGAGAACCAGTCACCTTTTTTCGATGCTCAAAACTCCATGCTAAAACTACAAATATCCTTGCTTTCTTGCCTCATCCGCCTTGTTCCCTTGTCTCTCTCTCCTTTCTCTCCTGCCTTGCTCAACTGTGCAGGCATGCTGAGAGAGTCATGCATTGTGAGTGATATATTTATTTATTTATTTATGGAGAAATATGGATTTGAATTGCCATAAATTGTGACAACATAAATTGGGACCTGCAGAAGGAATACAATAACAGGAACACTTATTTCCAAGAAAATACTGCAAACCTCAGATTGTGTACTTATAATTTAAAAGGTGATAAAAATAGTTTGCATTTTTGCTGGACCTCATTTTGAATTGAGACATTTGTAATAAATTTCTCTCTAGTATTTTTTCTAGGCATATTAAGAATTTTTCATGAGAAGGCTCTGTCTTTCCTAGGTTGAAACATTTGTGATAAAGGAGGGGTATTACACTGAGAACCCAGAAACGGGGGACATGCAAAGTGGCCAGTTGCCTCCCAACCCTGGAAGTACATCCAGTGGGATCTGTATGAAAATGGAGACTGTTGTGGGCTCTTGTTGTTCTATAATTAGAAGAAACATCCTTGATCTTTTTCTAAAAGAGTGCTGTTTGTGATTACATCAACTGTAACTGTCAATTAAATCTTTAAGGGGTCCTTGAAAGTGCTATATAATTGAGAAAGAAAAGAAATTAATTGGCTGACCATGAGGGGGAGGTGCATGAGTGGGTGGGATGCTGTATTTCTAAACTGGGTGGTAATTATGCAGCCTATGGGCTGTGTATGCCCCCCAGAAGTTCCTTTTGTGGACCCTTCACTTCACTTTTCATGGTCAAAAATGAGCATTTCAGCTCTTGAAAGTCTCCAGGAGAAGCCTTGGCAAGGTGACTTTCTCCACACTCCTGCACACACCTTGTTTTGTTAGATGGACGGTTTGTGGCTCCCAGAGGGTCATGGGGTCAGAAGAGGGCCCCCAAGATATACCCACCTATGTTTCAGATTATAGCTACTGTGTTCTGTGAAAATCTTAATTAGAATTCTTGACCCATGTAAGTTAAATAAGGATGCTCATTTTGTTTTTCCAGATTCTTTTTTCATAATATATGTACTAAACTTGATAAATCTTCAGGTCTTTTTGTCAGTTGTGTATATGGCCATCCTTTATCAATATTTTAATAAATTATGACTGCATTCATGTACCTGTTTATCTGTACTTATGCCCCATTACTCTCAGTGGGACTTAACTTTTGAATCCTCAGGTGTGTTGTAAGTGATTTGATTTTTCTCTTGCTGGAATACTTTAATTTGTATTATTCTATCAAGAAACACTTTCAGCACTTTCATTTGAAATGCTTAGTTTCTAGCAAACCAGATCAGCTGGAAAATTCTCTTCAGAAGGTAATCTCATGTACTGGCTAAAAGGTTGGATCCAGGGAATCATTCTACACTATCACTAAAAATTATAGTGTAGGGTTCATACACTTGAGATTGAGTTTCTGAGACAGCTAATGCTCTTTGATGAGTTTTATTTTCCTTATCAAAGTATTTGTGCAAAAAGAATTTCAAGGGCCCTTTGTAACAATGACTTCATTTTTTTCTTTCCAGTGCTGAAAAATATTAGAACTTGGTATTCAGATCTATATTTTTTGATATTTGGCCCGGAGCTATTTTTCCCTATGATAGGATCTAGACTGGCACAGGTGATTGTTCTTTTGTGCTTGGGGGCTTTGAGCTCTTCTTTTTAAGTCCCAGGAACCATGAAAGATCAAAGGTCCCTCCCAGAGCAAGAGCCTACCAGTGTGAAGAACTGTTGTCAGGAGTTGTCCGTGACCAATGTGGGAGCAGAAGCCCTTTCTGTTTCTGGTCAGGAGAAGTTGAATTCCATTCTTTCAAAGTGTAGTATATTTGGGATCTTTACTAGCCTCAGGGAACTCTCTGTACCCAGTGTTCTGGGTTGTTGCCCATGCAGACTGGGGGCTTCTCTCCTGAAACTGAAGTAATGGACTCACTTGGGATGTTAAGAGTTGCCAGTGCGGGTCAAATAAAGTTGTTGGTTTCAACTAAAGTAGCCCCACTGAATCAGTGGAACTCAGGTGTTGATTTACAAAGTTCCCATTGGTTGGTTGGGTCTACTCTAGTTGTAGTTAGCAATTGGTTTTAGGCTACAAACTTCAAGCAGTAGTGTGGCCTTTGGTAAAGAAGTCAACGCAGATTCTGTTTCTGATTCTCAATCCTTTTTAGTAGAGATAATCTTGGTTGCACTAGTGGATGAATGTGCATTAAGGAAAGGGTGAAGATAGTGGACTGTTACTAATTTGAATGGGTCTTGCAGTGGATTTTGAAATGACAGTATCTTTCTGAACCAAATATCCAGGTTAGGTTTAAAGTTACTGTGTTGCAGTAGTTCTGATAATCCATAGGTGCATGGTCCCAGAATATTGTATTGTAGCTTTCCATTTTGCACACAGCATACCTCAGAATTCTGTCTTGATCCCAATGATGTTTAGCATCTCCATGAAACAATTGAGGGAGGCTATCTGGTGTTTTGAGATGCACTCTGAAGATCTGCTGTAATGCTCCCTTTCTTTTTCAGTTACAGCATTCAGAGAATCTTGAATAGATGTCTGGAACTCTCTTGGGAGAGAGATGAAGGCAAAAAAACTGAAACTTAGACTAGATAAGACAGTAGTGCTCTGGGCCAAGAAGTAAGCTGAGCCGCACAGTGTATGCATCTGATCCTGCTTGGGATTGCACTTCCTCAGAAGGACCCAAATTTGTTGTTTGTTATTGCCTACGCAGGTGGCATTGCTGGGCAGGAGCAAAATTTAGCAAAATATTCATGTAAGCCAGGAGCTCAAGCCATGTAACATCAGTACTTACATGTTACCCTTTTTAACCTTTGTATGCTTAACTTGCTCTTGAAAATGAACTTTCACATAGTATATTCTTTGTGGTTATTCTATATGCAAAATGCTGGAAATTCCAGCACTCAGTTCAGAGCATAGCTGTCTTACCATTGTTAGTTTTTAATAGTAAAATCTTCTTGATGAGCTAGGAATCATTCATTGGACTCTCCTATCATCTTTTGGTAAATCATATACTACTATATCTAGGATTACCTTTGGTTTGTATTCTCTAGTTTAATCAGATCTGTTGATATTGCCAACAAATATTCAGAAAGGACTTCATTGTGGCAGACACAATATTTTAGTTCATTTAAACTGTATTTGTTACTGCACTTGATGCCAGGTGTCATTCTACAGTGATCTTAATGTACCTCTTAGTAGAGAGAAAATATATTTTATTTGGTTTATATTTAATGGACATAGCATTCTGTATCCTGCAGTCTTTCTGAAATGTGAAAATTACAACAAGTTTTGCAAGTTCAGTTTTATGCAATAAAATTCATAGTATAAAGAGCCTCATTTGACAAAAGTTTAGTGCTCCAAATACTGTATAGGTATTTAACATCTGAACAACAGTGAGTATATCCTCAACCTTAAACATACTTGTAGTCTTAATTGCTTTGGGTCACTCTTACTTCTCCAAGTGCTATTGCTGACCTTTAAGGCCTTGAATGGATTAGGATAGCCTTCCCCAACCAAATTCCTTCCAAATCTTTAAGACAACAACTTGCATTACCCAGGAGATGTGCATACTTACAGAAGAGATCAGGGAAGAACAGGTTTCCCTGTAAGGAGAAATTTTTAAATTTTGCTGTGGAAAAATTGGAAATTTGTATTGCATGGGAATGAAGGCTACAACTAAATTCTTGTCTCTTTTGGAGTTAATGAAATGCTTTTAAGATAAGGTTTTACTCATTTGGAATGCCACCAAATGTATACTGTGAAGATTTGTTTATAGGACTCTACAGAATTAGAGAACTACAGTTGTTCCTTCACGTTCCCTAGGGTTAGGAACTCAGGATCCCCACAAAAATGGGGATCTGTCTAAAGTCCTGTCAGAAGAGAACAGCCTTGACTGCTTTTTTAAATAATCCCAGGAGTATGTGAATAAAATTAAATAATGGCAGAAAAAGAATAAAGTATATGGCATTTGTGGAGGATGTCACAACACAGTGCAGTTCTTCATTGCCCACAGCATTGGTGTTCCTGTCCTGGAACCTAAAGGAATGGCAGGGGGAGGGGAATCATAGAGATAAAGAGAAGAGTGGCACATAAGCTGAACTTCTGGCTATCATTGGCTCACAAACTTTTAAAAAAGAGTATTTTTCCCATGTATGTACACATGTAGCCTTCCACCCTAGCCCTGCCCACATTAGGTGGGTTCTCAAGCCTGGTGCACATGTGTTCTTCTGTCCCCCTTTCTCATGTCCCTCTTAACAAGGAAAGAGTGCACCTGGTAGAGACATCCAGTTCTGCCTCAAATCTGTCAGGGAAGGACATGGAGCAACAGTTACTCTGCTTTTGGCTGAGAGCAGAGTGGATCCTGAGGCCATAGAGTGTGTCTAGGTAGGTAATGGGGCAGATGGGATAGAAGCGCCTGGGCAGGGTGGCTAGCCTGATACCCTACCTTTCCTTATGGGTTTGGGAATGTCCCTTCAGAGCTCACAGAGCTTTTTTTTTTTAATCCCCTCAAAGAAAGGACATGGTAGTGGAGGGAGTTTATGGAAATAGGCTGCCAGGGGGTATGCAAATGAAAAAAGGTTGGGAAGCACTACTCCATAGTTTCAGATGCTCTTAAGCTTTGTCACCACAAGAACTGGTTTTCT
The DNA here is from genome assembly GCA_948474755.1 of Ctenosaura bakeri. NCBI lineage: Eukaryota > Metazoa > Chordata > Lepidosauria > Squamata > Iguanidae > Ctenosaura > Ctenosaura bakeri. The sequence continues at coordinate 40,583 of CAOLHI010002981.1, forward strand.
GTCCCTGTCATACATTGAAATGTTTTAATAGGTATCAGTATATCTGATATCAGTACAGTCATCTCTCTACACTTAATAGGGTTAGGGCCACAGGACCCCTGTGAAAGTAGAAAAAACATGAATAACTCTAGGCCCTCTCAAACCATATTTAACACACAAAAAGTATGATCATCATATTCAATCCATCATGGTTTCCCTGAGGCATCAGGGTTCCTTCACAAGGCAGAAGTGGGTGGCTGGTGGGGCTTACTAACACTTCCACTGTTGCTTCACACCATTTTTAATAGGGACTTACAAGCCTCATTTGCAGTTTCTCAGTCTCATGAGGCTTGCAGTCCCTATGAAAAATGGCATGGGAGACAGCAGAGGTGACAGCAAATAATCTGTGAAGAGTGAAACCCACAAATGTGGAGGGTTGACTATATCTGTCTTTTTGATGGGTGGTAATATAGGAACTTACATACCTGTTTAAAATGACCAAATGTGGATGATCATTGGAAATTGGTGTTAGACCCTGTCAGCTAAGTGATTTGTTAGTCTGTTAAATTCTGGGGAAAACTTTTTATCTGTATACTAATAGAAATAAGAATTTGCAATAGCAAACATTTCATTTCTGTTAGAAGTAGCTCTCTATATAGACATTGGTAGGATATAGACATTGGTAGGAATTGAGGAGAGCCAGCATGGTGTAGTGGTTTGAGCCTTTGACTATGACCCTGGAGATCAGGATTTGATTCCTTGCTTGGCCATAGGGCATGTCACAGACTCTTAGACCCAGAAAAATCTCATGAAAGGGTCTCCTTAGGGTTGCCATAAGTTGGAAACAACTTGAAGGCACACAACAGCAAGGAAGTGAAAGGTCTGAAAAATCTACATTGACTCATGTTAGAGCAGTATAAGGCAGGTTGCTTTGATGGAAACATCAGCTTGCATTGAAAAAGGAAGACAAGAATCTAGACAAGAGGATATATTCTGGGAAACAGCGTTCCTTTTCATTCAATTAATGAAAAGGAATATTCAGTCCTTTGAGATTTTTTTAAAAACAAATTACTCAAGGTATATATTTGTTTTAAGAAAAAGAAGTAAGATTAACATCCAGTATCTTGAAAGATACTAAGAATAACTTAATCTTAACCCTTTTATATATGATCTATGCTTTATGTTATCTGGTTGGAAGGGGTTTCTTTTATTAATAAATTTATATTTATAATTATAAATATAATTATAAATTCACAATTTATCATTGTGAAATTAGCTAAATAAAATTAATTTTTAAAATAGGAATAAAGAGTTGCTGGGAATTCAGTAATTGGAGCATATGGGAACTGACTTGTGTAAATCATTGTGTTCATGTTACTTTGATACTGAAAAACCTGCACAGTGCTTTCTGGCACCTATTAAAAGCATTGGTTTTTAATTTTTAAAGTCTTAAACAGCCTAAGGTCTGCCTGTCCCAGGGACCACCCATCTCATTGTGAAACTTTCTGGATATTGTCATCTTCAGGAAAAAAATCCTCTTGATGGAATCATCAGCTACAGAGTTCTGCTTGATGAGCATGAAGAAAAGTGAAGGTGTGACAGGATATAAAGAAGATGGCCTTTTAATAACTAAGAATAAGTAGGCCTCTGAAGAAATACACAATGGAACACTTCTCCAATGTAGAAAACAAATCTTTAAAAAAATTCGAGCTGAAATGACAAAATTGCCTGTTTCCCATTCTGATAAATATTTTAGTGTTTTCAGGCAGTCACTTTCCCTTTAGCCCAGCTATATCTGTATACCCTTGAAGATTATTCTTGCTATTATCTACGTAGAAAATTTTTAAAATCATTCAGTCCATATTTATGTGCTTAATTCTGCCAGCAAGTGGTTTGGCGTTCCTCTTTCAGAAATTTCTGTAGCTTTCATTAAAAATGGGTACGTACAGGCAACAAGCAATGCACAACTGTGTAAATGCTCTTATGTAATTGCATATTAGTAAATTGGCCTTGTTCTTTCTACAAGTTTTGGCTCATAGATGCTCTAAAGATCTTCTTCTTTAGGGTACTGTATAGCAATCACAAGAGGAAAAGACATAAATATATACATCCCATGATGGCAAAATGTGGTTTGAATCTTGACTTGTTTTAGTAAACCTTATTATGTTTGAAATGGCTAAAATACGTCTTTGCACTTTTGGAGGCTGTGAAGCTTAGGTTTTGCACTTGCAGAAGGAAGAATCTTGAAAAAAAGTTGTTGCATTAGAAATTATTTTGGGGGAAAAAAATTTCCTGCCTCCTTCTGAACAGAGATCAAGGGGAAGTTAGAACATGGTACGTGCAGCCCCAGCCATCAGGTATTGTGTTGTGGGAAAGGCTTGCATCTTAACTAGGTTGTATTGCATTACAAATGTGTGACAAATCATCTATCATTACCTTAAGAAGTATGCCCTACCACATGGAGTTGTTTCCTACCTGTGTGTTTGGCAAGGCAGGAATAAAATTACCTAGAGACTTGTAAAGCTTGCCCTTGTGTTTTGATCTTATTTTGTTTCACAATAGGTAGGTAGGTAGATAGATAGCCTGTCTGTCTGTCTGTCTGTCTGTCTGTCTGTCTGTCTATCTATCTATCTATCTATCTATCTATCTATCTATCTATCTAGGTGGAGAAGTTTATATTTGCTCACATTCTCTGTTTTCTTCTTTCTGTAGGTACATAAAATATTCTTGTTTGTTTTTTTAGATGTCATTCTCACTGTGTTAAATTCAGTGTACTTAATCTAAATGTGCATGGGAACACTGACTTCAGAGTGCTATCCTATGCACATTTTCCTGGACACAAATACTACAGTGTTTGTAGGTCTCATTCATAGACAGAGCTTATATTAGCAGAACAACTGGAAGTGAGCAACAAGGAAATGTAGAACTGGCTCAGTTTCACTGTTTTGGTTGTCTGTTAAAATAACAAATTTTAATTTGGCTGTTTTACTGTTCACTAGGCTAAAAAAAGGGTGTGATATCCAAAGATGGTTCCTGTATGATGGACAGATGGTTCCTGGTTAAGAATAGGCTATATGCATTCTCTACTCTCTGCAGGTGAGGGGCCTGGTAAAATGGTTTGTCCTGGGAAGCTTATGCCTGGATGGTTTTTTGATGGCTGTTGTGGATTGACATGGCGTAAGATGACTAGTGCTCTTACTGGTAACCTGTTTGGTCTCTGGAGTACAGAAGCGATCTGGTATATTAGCCTCATTGACCCAAATACTTTTTCCTGTTAAGTTAATTTTCTTTTCTGTTCTCAGGATTTGAAGGTAATGAAACAGATGGGATGATAGCTAGGAAGCAAATGATGGAGAACTCTAGTGAAACATTCCCATGGGCCAGAGGCTGATCCAAAGCCATGTTAGTGATGGCAAAGAATCTTTCTTAGCTATCATTGTTTTTCTGTAAGTGTTGTTCAGAAGAGCTGTTCCAAGTTACTCTCAGCTGGAAAATGGGAGTCCAGCTGTTACTCTACTGATAAAATCACATTCATTTTTGAATGGTATAGCTATTTCAGAATTGGTGTGAATGGTCACAGGGGCTCTCCAGTTACTTTGGAATAGCTTTCAGTTTGTGCATCCTGAGAATATGGATTGGATCATTTGCAGTGTTAAGTCCCACCAGTGTAACCCTAATACTTGCCCTTCCTTGCTTTTTAGATCTGACATGCAGGGGCTTGGCGGTTGGCTTACTGACATAGGAAATGCCTTATTGTTGGAGAGAGATAATTCTAATAACACTGAAGGAGACTGTGCATGAAGTATCACCTGAGCTAAAAGTATAAAGTTTTGAGAAATTGTTGAAGATAGACAAAAAGTACTTGGGGAAAAATTTGAAATACTTTCAGTTAATAATAATGTGTGTCAAACCTGGGTTTTCTGTATTACTTTAGCTACATAAAATATATCAATAATTTAGCGTATGACAGTTTAATTTTTGGGATATATATTAGATTTCCAGTGAATAATTTTTATTTCTATATTTTAAAAGATCTTACAAGGTAGTCTTTGCATGTTGATTCAACTTTTTTTTAGTGGAAGTTATTCCCAGGAGAGCTAAAGTAAGATTTCATCCTTGATAATATAAGTGCTTTAATTCTGAACAAACAAAATTATGAATATATCAGATACTAAAGATCTGACAACCGCTGTCTCTGTGCTACCTGAACACATGTTTTTGTTATTTGAGAAATAGAAAGAAATTGAGAAACAGCAAGCAATTTTATGTGGAGAAGATGTTTTAAGTAAATGAAGGGAAGTGGATTATTTAGATAGAGTGAGAAGAACCAGGGAAAGAGTATTAAGAATTGGCAGGATGTTTGTATATAAAATTACATTTGCACGGGAGTTAGCATTTTATTCACTTAAAATGGGTACTATAATGATTTTTATGCCAAGTCAATCCAGCGGTGAAAAATGTTATCTTCCTTGAAAGGGGCTTCATAGTTTCATGGTGGGTGGTTTTTTGTTTTGTTTTGTTTTGTTTTGTTTTTGCAGTATTACCCCAGATCTTCAGTGCTTTCTTTGAAAAAAAGTGGAAGAAGATATATGTGTTGGTTTTTTAAATTTAATTGATTTTTTCTGGTTTTCTGTGTAGCCTTTACAGCTGTTGTCACAAACAACCCTTCAACATTGCTGGTTTAAAATCATAATTTTCTCTGTTATGAAATTTGCTTTCAGAGTAACATAATGGAGCAAATAGTTGTGTCCCAGACTTTCTTGAATGAAAATGGTCTGTGTTTTGAAATTGGAACTATGTAGTTGCTTTGATGGTTTACCTTTGTGGGGTTAAAGATAGCAGGACTGCAAACTTCTTGGTTTTCTTGGATGTCTAAAAAACTAAGGATCGTGAAGGATGATGTACTCATGGATATTTATCTGGATTATCTTTTCAAGTTAACAAGGAACTGTTTTTTTAAAGGTGATTTTGATTGTAGGTGGAACATCTTGCTGGTAGATTCCTGCTTTGTCCCATGGGCTGCTGCAAGATTCAGTTTCTTTTATATTTCTAGTAGCTTTGTGAAACAGTCAGAAGAGGCTGTATGGAAGATGTCACTGCACATAAATGATGCTCTCTTCCAGTTTATTAGTAGCTTCCAGACTCAGGGAGCAGTGGAAGTTCTGAACTCTTGTCAGATAGTGGTTTAGGTTAGATGAGGAGGAAGGCTGATGAATAATCCAGAGTAGATGAGAGTATTGCTTTGAACATTCTGGAAATTCTTGATGGTTTTAGCCTGGCGGTTCTTAACCTTTTCTGTACTGAGGAATCCCCTGTAAATATAATTTGTTGCTAGGGATCTCCAAAACTTAGCTCAAGGATTAAATATTTAAATTTAGGTTAAATATTCAAATATTTATTTTAAAATTCAAATATTTCTAAAGCTTCTGGAGACTTGGATTCATATCCCTCTTCAAACACTGGGTAACCTTGGGTAAGTCACATTCTCTCAGCCTCAGGAAGGCAAAGGCAAACCCCCTCTGAACAGATCTTACAAAAAAAATCATGTAATAGGTCCACCTCAGGTTTGCCATAAGTGATTTGAAGGCACACAACAACAAAGTGCCACTGACGGGGAGGTTCTTTATAGCCATCATATCTCTTCCCTTTGAAAACTGACTTATGGTGAACCTATTGTGGGGGCTTTCTTGGCAGGAAATGGGATTTCTTCGTAAACAGTTCCTCACACTTCTGTGAGGAAAATAGATTTCATCCTGGGAATCTGTTGTTATCCAGCAGTCTAGGAAGAAGTGGTTCTGCATAGGTTCTGTAGCATAGGTTCTGCTCCTATGCTACAGGGGTAATATAGTGGCATACTGTGACTGCAAAAACATAGTGATCTGCTATCATTGATGTTGGATTCCATTTTTGTACATAGATTCCATCCTGTGGTGTTTGTGTGAGAAGCAGATAGCAGGCATAGCATTCTGCAGTAAACCACAGCAACTCTTGATGTTTACTTGGCACATGTTTTTTTTTCTGTCAGGAAAGAATCTTTCCTGCAACAGTGGCACGGCTGTTGTGGTCATTTTACTCACCTGTCCCTGTTCACTTCTGTAATGTTTATTTACCTTTGTAGTGTGGTCAATGCTGTCTTTTACATTTGGTTCTTTAGCATATTCTTTTTGAAAAAGATTAGATTTGGTGATGTCAAAATATTGTATAGGAAGTATCTTGCTGTTATCATTGATATTGAGATACCGGTAATTAGATGCTTCTTTCAGAGTGGATGGAATATATGGAATATAATCACTTCTGCATACAGTGCATCATAAAAGACTCAAATGTGTATTTGAGGTTATGCTGATATTTAGATGATTTTGCAAATGTGTCTTAATTTCACTGGATTCATTCTGGACATTGATTATGACAGTACTACACTTGCTTGAATGAAAATACCAGTTTTAGGATGTCATGCATGTAACAGCAGAAAATATAGCAAATGCAAGTAGCCTGTTTAGTTAAGAAGAGTAATCCAGAATTGAGAAAGTTCCTTTATTATGTCACTTATTCTTGTTTTGATGATTCAGCATCTGTTTTAGTGTTGCTGAATACTTTAGTCCAGTGTAGTGCTGCAGATTTACCTGCAGTATGAATAAGATTGTGATTAAGTCATAGAAGGACAAACCCACTGAAATTAAAGGGACTTAAGTCAGCCATGATTATTTCAGGTCCAGTTGGGCCTACTCTTAGTAAGAGTAAGTTTGGTTCCATTTCAATGTTGATAGGTATTGCAGTTTATGTAGACCTTTGTCTAGTTCAGTCTCTTCTAGTTTTTGCTGTGTTTCATGGAGTGAATGCAATTAGTTGCATATTAACCTGGGAGTAAGTTCAATTGTATTTAATGTGGCTTACTAGAATTGCAATAAAATATTCAGACTGCTCAGCTGAGTTGAAACAGATGAACATTGTGTCAATTACTGCTAAGTATATTTTGATTTATTTAATAATATTGCTAGTCACATACATAGCTAATAAGATATTTGTGAGAATTTGGGAATTGCTTTTCTATGCAGAATATTTGTCTTTTTAATGGGATGGAAAACCATACCAGTGCGGGTGGTGATCTTTAATTGGCCAGTAGGAGACTGACTGTTGTTAGTCCTGACTAGAGTAGACCCATTAAATTAGTGTGTTTTTCTTATGTGTTGGTTAACCATTCAGTGATCGAATGGTTCTGCTCTGGTTGAGACTAACATACGAGAAGCTTGCCTGCGTCTTTTATTTCTTTGCAAATGTATTTGTAAGTATTTATTCCATCTGAATTTGATTCCGTACTTTCATGTAATACAGACCACTAAAGTTGATAAAAATCAATTATTTCTTTTTTAAAAAGTTCAAAAAAACCCAATTTTTTTTTTTAAAAATAGCTTTTAAATTTTATTAAAGCAATTGGAGAAAAAGGAGCCTTGGTCAAAGAGGTTGTAACGAATATTAGGTATACAACTTATTTTATAAATGTGTTAACAGTTTATCAAAATAGGTGATTAGCTGATCAGTCCTATTGTGCAGGCGGTATACATGAAGTACGCTTTCTGTGTGTGTGTGTGTGTGTATTGTCTGTATAAGTGAAATGATAAGCCAGGTCAATGAATAGACAGTTTGAGCAAGTGGTGTATATCTGAAAAACTAGGAAGAATCTGGATGTAAATGCAAAGGGTCTGCATTTTTTAGGAATTGAAAATTAATCTGAAAGCAGTTTAGAGTAATTAGTGTGTACCTTCCTTGTAATGTAATATACGTTTCTGAATGTACATTAAGGCTGCATTAAACAATTATATACTTCTGCTAAATATGACTATTAGTTATTCATCTGTTCCTCACGAGTGGTTTAAACTATGAATTAATTCGTTAAAGTTGTCTTATTCAGAGAAGTGATTAAATCAGCTTGATTCAACTCAGATCAACCTTTGTCAGGGCGATGGACTTGGTACACCAAACTTTCAACTCTGATTTCTATATTCTTCTACTGTCTGACCCTGATTCCTTCATAAATGGCAAATGTGTGAGTAATAAAGAATTTACTGTAGTAAAATGATAGCACAAGGCAAGATAGCACATCACTTCCGCATGAACAGTTCAGGCTACCCAGAGAGATAAATCATAAATATAGCTATTTGATTAAGTATAAAATATGACTTTTGTGTGTGTGTTTATATGTATATGTATATTTATATGCGCACACACACACACAAGACACACACATACATATATAACATTTTCATTTTGAAGCCAAAATCAGTACATTTCTGCTGATTCCAACTCCATTCAGAATTGCTTCTGACTGCAGCCCTGCTCTTTTTTTATTCTGTTTGAAATCTTGTGTTTTAACTTTGATTTCATTTAACTGTGGCTACAGATTTTTGTCCCAAGCCAGGTACAGAATACTATGCCAGTCTGGATTTTTTGAGAGACTTCACATATTTCTGTTGCAAGCAAAGTTTTCTGGTATCAGTTCTAATACTTTGGGACACTTGATACTTAAATTCCTTACTCATTGCTGTTGTATGATGATTAGTATTTTTGTTTTTAGGTATTAAATATATGTATCCCGCTCTAAATGAAAGATCTCAGGGTGGCTTACAAAAAGCATTAAAACAAGTTACACAAATTAAAACAGTAAAATAATTAAATAAACAAAAAACACATTGAACTGCAGTAATCAGTTAAACAGATTTAAAATATTTAATTTGTTAAAAACTATATATTTAGGATGAGTTGAGGCCCAAAGGCTTTGATGCATGACTTCATAGTTCATAAAGATATTTTAGCAGAATTGTACCAACTGAGATGACTTGTGCACGTATACATCTTAGAAAATCAGAAGGTCTGACAGATGAAATAGACAAGTAATGGGCTCCCTTGAACCATTTTCTTCAAAAACTAAAAATACAAAACTAGTTGACTAACTCACATATCAGTTTAAATAAGAAATTTAAACTAGAAATGAGGTAACAAACTATATAATAAGAAAGGGAATGTAAGAGGTAATATTGAAGTATGATTTAGTAAGAGCAGAAAGCATCTTTAGATACGATAGATCAGGAACAAATAATTAGAATCTTTTTAAAAGTATGATTAAGATAGAACTATGAATTTACTATGTTCTAGGAAGGAATAGAGGAAGATCCAATTATATTTATAGTAGCTACTATGTAATGTAAAAATTGCAGTTATTTATTAAAAATGTATATTTTATTTATTGTATTTATAATAAAAAGAATTAGAAAAGAAAATTCATTGTATGCCTTGCTAAGTGAGTTTGCCTTAGTGTAATTTAGTACTGTGTGAATGCATGAGGCATCTGTATACAGGTGTTGTTGGTCAGCCATCATTAATTTTTATATCTAATATATAAAAGTCAAAGTTTGTGTGTTTGTCTGTGTCAGGCAAAGACCTCATATGATTGGCTGTGTCAGGTGAAGACCTCGTATGATTGCCTGTCCAGGAAGATTCATCGGAGTCCTAGGGTTTGCAATTTAGGGAGGGGCCTTTAGAATTCTCAGCTGGAGAGCTCTTGAGCTTTGCTGGTTGCTATGGAAATGAGGCCTAGCAGGAAGGAGGAGGGCAGTGTATTCCCTCAGGAACCCAACCTCTGTACCTTAATAACTCTGAATACAGATTGAATTGGGGAATATGGGGAAAAATTACAGGTACTGGACAAGAGAGTTTGGGGAATTAGAGACACAGGCTCTCAAATCTTTCTAAAAAGTATTACCTATGAAAAAATAAAATCCTGGGCAGCGCTGCATGTATACACTGGTTACTTGATAAGAGAAAGGCCTGAGCTGTTCTTTCTACAGTTAAATATGTGATGATAACTGGGAGAGGCACTGCTCTTTCCTTTTTCTCAGTGTCCAACTCTAAACAGTCATTTTAGTATGTAAAATTAACTTTGTTGTACCTTTGAAAACTGAAAAGTTAGATAATGCAGATGTCTTGCTCTGTTCTTCATAAATGATTGTAGAATGTCTGTTTGGTATTATGCGTGTTAACAGTATTAATACATCTTCTGTAGTTAGGACAGAAGTGTGGTATTTGGATTTTGAACAAGAATTTCAGATACAGTTTTACAGATTAATGAGAAGTCATGTCTAAAAAGAAGTTTGATAGAAATTTAATATATGAAGGACGAAAGTTTCTTTTGTGCATTGGTACATGCTGCTTTGAAACTTCTGAAATTTATATCTTGAGTAGAAACTGGAGAGCTCCAAATTCATAAAGCTGTTTTCCTAGAAGTGTAACACTTATGAGACTTTCCTCTTCTCAAAATGAAGAAGTTTACCTGTTTCAAAAATGGTAAACTTAGAGTGTGTAAATAGAAATACTGGTTTAGAGCCATAAAGGGCACACATGATTTCTGCCTGAATTGTATTTTCAAAATAAGAAGTGTATTTCATGATCCTGTTAACTAGTGAGTTAAAATTAAATAATATCCAGAATCTTCAGCTGTGTAACAATCCGCAAATTAATCTGTCTGGGCTTTCAGTTCAGAAATAGACAACTGTACAAAGCATGAAAGTCTTAAATATATCTTCCAAAGCGGCTCAGCAGTTTTTATATCTTTAGTACTGATGTTCTTGTTCAATAACTTGTTTTTAAAATATATGCCATTTAAAATGTCTATCAAGGAGACAAAGTATTTTTTTAAAAAACAATCTTTACTATAAAGTTGGAGAATGTCATAGAGATGGAATCACACTAGATATGAGTAACTGAAAATATTTGACAAAGCAAATTACAGCTTCATGGTTTCTGTGTTTTAACAGATAGTTACTCTGATAGTGCAGTCCTATAAAATGCGCTGAAAAGTATTTTAATTTTCTTGCAACTTGTCTTTACACAGTTATAGTGATGCCAAAACATCTTGTCACTGATCACATCAGTTGTGCATTTGTATTACATTACCAGTATTTAGATGTGAAGAAGCCTGATGAAGTTGAATACTCTTAACTTGCAAATGGATACAAGATGAATTTGAAGAAATTCTTAACCCTACCTCAGAGCTATATATGGTGCTGCCAATTCAGTTTGGATTCCATTTGGTGATTCATTCTGATTCAGTTTGATTTCAGTCCAAATCAACTCAGACCTAGCTTGATCTGGATTCCATATTCATATTGAGATTCAGAAATCTGGATCACCATTCTACTTTTGTTGACTAGTATTCACAACTAAAAATGGCTATAACTTGTTTTTTCACACATCTGGAAAATATTTGAAGACATGTTGGACCCTAACAAGACCCAGGAAATTTCAGGCAAATATTTTCAGTGTTTTTTCATACTATGTGCATGTCTTTCAAAAAACAAGCATATTCATAAGAGTTGGTGACACCTCAGTCTCAGCAGTTAATGCTGCTTCCCCCCCCCTGCACTCCCCTGCTACAGGGGAACTTTCTTATTGTACCTAAAGTACTCACAGTCTTGACAGTTGAACTTAACTGGAGAAGAGCAAATGCGATAAGACACCAGGCACACACGGAGTAGTGCTTGGCAGAAATGGAGAGACCAAGCATTAGTCTTTAGATGCTTCTCACTTCTAGAGTCAGGATGGGAAGCATAAACCATCAGTTAGCTGTTTAAAGTTTAACTGATCAGATAATGGTATCAAATGACTGCTTACTTGAGTAAAGAGTGTTTTTGCTTTATCCTCTCAGCAGCCCACTTGGTGAGATCCTCCTGATAAATTGCCCCCAAAAGGATTTCATGATGTGGCCTACTGCCAAAAATTGTCATGTCATGGCTTCATACTTCCCTCATGTCCATATTTGCCTGGGTATTCAGCACTCTTTCTTCCTGACCTGTGGGTCTTGCCCTGCTATTTGTGGTGCTAAGACTTGTACTACCAAAGCTCATAGATAACCACCCAAAGGAACACAAACATAAGTTTAAGATAGATTATTAAACAAGATAAAAAGTTGAGAAATCAAAGGATGCTTAGTTGACAATCAGCAGCCACTCAAACCCTTATCTGTTTCTGTGATCTGTGGCTAACAGCTGAATCTAGTAAACATAGAGGTTACGGATAATTTAATATATAATATCAATGATCTTATATAGTCTCTCTGGTATCAGATCTGTGGCCTGAGGATGCAGATACATTTCTTGTCCTAGATTATATTACAGCTATCAATGAGCAAATGCTAGCTCCCCTCTGCTCTCTCATGTCGCACCATCTTTGCTTTCTCTTTACGTGGTTGTGTTGGAGGCAAATTGTCTGGCTTTTTCCCTGCCCGTTTGGTACCCAGATTTTGTAAGTTAATATATTTGGGTTCGTAATTCTTACTCTCATATTCTTACTCTTGTATATCTGTCTTTAACCATCAGTGCCACATTTACTAGTAGTTTATGCAATAGCATTGCATATAGAAATCTTCACATTTTCTTGCAAGTAGTAAAAGGTAAATCTCTTCCTTTATATTCAAAAGACCTGGAGATTAACATTTGTCTGATAGTAGCAATAGCACTGACATTTCTGTAGTCATGCCCTTTTCTAGTCTCACACATGGCAAATTGGAATACAGCAACCTCAGATGGATCTATAGTTGAGTTTTTGAACCCAAACCGAGGAAGAAAGAAAGAGGAAAAAAGATATAGCAGCATCTTTAAGACTAACTGGTTTTTATTTTCACACAAGTTTTTGTGGATATAGACTCACTCTTTCAGGTGCAGTGTAGAGTAATAATAAATGCTCAAGTATAAACCATATTATCACAGTTGTGGGAATAGTATGGAATATAATAGGATCCAAAAAGATGCAAATAATAATTGTTGCCCTATTTTTTCAAAGGACTACATAATGTGACATTGGTCTTTCAGATCTTTACGGTGGTCAGTTAGTGTTGATGTGTGAAAGTACCTTATTTTCTGGTGTATAAGATGCACCAGCGTATAAGACACAACCCATTTATACGCCAACAAATACTATTCTCCAGTGTATAAGATGCACTGGTGTATAAGATGCACCCCATATTCAAACAGTATTTTTCGGGGAGGGGGGAGTGAGTCTTCTACGCCAGCAAATTGGCGTACCAAATCTGCTTACAAAAAGTAAGTTTCTCAGGGTTCAAAACTCTCTGAGAAGATTGCTTTTGTTATATATGCTGTAGCAAGGACTCTGTGTAGTGGGCTGTGAACCCATTGTCTTTGTTCATATCTCTGCTAATGGATTGGAATATATGAATATAACTTAGCAGTTTCTTTTTCTCTTCCTCCTTTGTAATTTCCTTTTTCAAGGACTGCAACCTGTAAATCGCTTACTGTGTGTCCAGGAGGGTTGAAATGTTCAGCAACTGATTTTTGTGTATTGCCATTTCAGATGTCAGATTTGTGCCCCTAATTTGTATAGAGACTGTCTTGTTTGTCTGACGTAGAGTGTAGAGAAACCTTGGAAGTGTAGGTTGGAATATATCACATTGCAGGAAGAGCAAGTAAATGTACTTCTATTTAAGTGATGTAGTTGATCCCTGTGATATTGTTCCAAGAGTAGATGTGAAACAGGGTTAGCATCTGGGTTTGTGGCAAGGTCTTGGTCCTGTATTACCATCCATGTTACGTATCCTGTTGTAAGTGAGTAGTTGCTTAACGCCATTTCTGCACTACACTGTTATTGTGCTGCTATTCCACTTTTAACATCTGGTGGAATTCTGGGGTTTGTAGTTTACTGAGACCAAAGAGCTCTCTGGTTAATAATTCTAAATGTCCCTCCTTAAACTCCAAATCCCAGGACTCCATAGGATTTTGAAAGTGGAATAAAAGCACTATAATAGTGTAGTGTGGAAATGGCCTAAGACTTGGAAGATGTCTGTAGGCCAATAAAGGTCTGCCTTCCAGAGCCTGTGAGAGGACTGTGTTATTCTCTAGAACTGATTGTAGCTCATTATGTTACTCAGTTACACTAGCAGACACATGAGGTGTCTATTTCTGTATATTCCATCTTGTCTTCCTACTGATCCTAAAATAGTTGGATTTGTCAGGTCCTCACCTAGAAATATTGGAGTGTTATAGGACAATTGAGTTATCAAATTCAGAGACTGACCAAAGTGAGGGTGGGAATGTGAGGGAATAATGGCTTATACTCTACAATGAAAAAGTCAATTGAGAGTAATTGTTGACTTAAAGATTAACAACCTTGTGTCTTCCTTCCTCAAAAATCTAGCTTTCTACACTTCAAGAAAGAGCTTATGTCAAAATGTGTTGGGAAATTTACCAAAAAAAAAAAAAAGTATTTCGTCTAGTTTGTTCCTTGTTCCTTACGTGACTAATATAATCCAGATGCAGCAGTGTCTTGTAGGTGTTTCAGATGGTTACAGTGAAATGACCTATATAACAAGAAAGCTAGATACTTATTTATTTATTTATTATATTTGTAGGCTGCCTTTCTCCTGGAGTGGGATCCAAGGCGGCTAGCACTTAACTTGTGCTTAAGGGGCAATTCTAATGCCCTTGTGAGATTAGAATACAGTATTTAGATTTGCTTCCTGCATGGAAGTTTATACTTTTGACTCTTGGTTAATAATATCTAGTGGATGCAGTTGCTTGTTCAGAAAAATTGTTTTACTGGAAGTATTTTTGCTACTACTTCACACATTGTTAGTGATGGGAGAAATGACATGGCAACATGAATGTTAATAAAGAGGAGTGAGTGGAAATTTATTTTATCAGTGTATCAGTTCTGTTACTTATTCTTAAACTGCCCAGAATATAACATCTAGTTATAACCAAGTTTCTTGACATGGTCAAGATTCAATTGACCCTAATAGCTACACTCGTATAAGCAGTGATAGCATGGCACTATTGACCAGGGCAAAAAGGGCACAGTGTTGGCCTTGATAAGACAAAGAAGATCCTCTCCATTGCTGTCTAGAATGGAAATTGCTGGCTCTAGAGCAGCCTAGTTCCTCAGTGCCTGACTTCTGGGTAGGTTCTTGAAGTTAAGGGCACTCTGGGATTTTCCAAGGCAACCTTTCCATAGTGCAGTGATTCTTAACCTGTAGTCCATGGACCCCTGGGGAATCACAGTGACCTCACAGAGGGGCCGTGAAGGCTTGAAGAAATGTTTATCTTAAGAATAAGTGTATAAACCATTTGAAAAATGTAGAATCAGAACTCAGAATACAGGTTTGAGCTATTAAACCCAATATAACAAGACCAGAATATATCCATATTGTTTAGTTGTTGGATAGTTGAAAGCTTTTAAGAGTGTGCAGTACTGTTAGTTGTACTGTTTTTAAACTGTTTTTAAAGTGCTTTATTTATTTTTAGTATTGTTAAATTTCAATGTTGACCCTTTGTATTTTTTTTTTTACTAAATTAACTTTTTTTAAATCTGCAAGCTGCCTTAAGTATTTGTTGTAGAGAGTAGAAGGGTTATAAATAGATATGATTTTATACTCATAATTGAGAAGTAAGAGGATAACAAAGTAAGAAGCTTAAAACAGGTGTGAGATTACTATAATTTTAGTAGATTATCCTGATTGAGATGCAGGATACCACTCTCCTAGAGAATACAGGAAACCATCTTTTATAAAGATTTGTCAATCCCTGCTCTGTAGCAACACCATAACAATAAAAATATAATTGATATTGGGTATACATGTAAATGGCTTATTTCGTACTTCAAAATGTTCTCCTGTGCTTTGTTCATTTTGTTGAAAAGCAGTCTTTTAATTCAGTCACCTAATACAGTGTGCCAGTGAAACACAATGTATATTAATCCCTAAAGCATTGTCACATGCTTGCAATATTGAGTTATTTGCTTCCATTGTTCATCCCTCAGTGGAATTAAACATTATTATTGGGTTTCATCCAGATTCAGAGATGTATAATGGTACTGGTAGTAATTTTCCTTCCCACAGCACTCCCCCTTCACCCAGCTTCCTGAAGAAGCCATACCAAGGGTTATGGATTTTGTTGAATTCATAAAGTTGGGTCTGGGATGAGGAAGAGAAGGAAGCCCCCCTCCACAAATCAGGATTTGGGCAGCTCCTGTGACCAAGAGTTCCTAAATTAGCCTTTAGTTATTTTGAAGACGTATTTAAATCTCATTGTAAAAGCCTGGTTAAAAATAATCCTGATTTTAAGGTAGTGTAAATGAAGGCATGAATAATTGTAATAGGTATTGCATCTGTATTTGGTCTGAATCAGATTCAGGTCAGATTAGATGGGTATGGATTCAGTTTTAAGAGATCTGCAATTGTATGTTTTATTTTAGTATGTGGCTACTTTATTTTGAACATGGTAAGAGAGCCAGAGTAGTGTAGTGGTTTAAGCATTGGACTGCAGCTGTCGAGACTAGGCTTCGGTTCCCCTCTCAGCCATTGGAAACCCACTGGGTGACCTTGGGCACTTTGCATCCACTCAACTCCAAAAAAACCTCTTGATAGGTTCACCTTAGGGTTGTCATAAGTTGGAAATGACTTGAAGGCAAACTATAACAATATTTGCATATATGTATATCATGAGATATCTTGGAGATGAGACCCAAGACTAAACACTGTCCGACCTTGTTTTGTCTAAGTAAAGATGAAGAACAGAGCTGGAGGAGATGGTAGGCAATAAATAATCTTTTAAATGTCCCTGTTCTCTTTCTCATCCTGTGGTTATTCTCCAGCCTCCTGTCTTGTTCATTTGTTAGTGGTATGTGGAAGATTTGAGTCTGGAGAGAAACTGGCGATCTGTAAAAGGGTGGGAATCCATGGCTTCTGCCATTTCACAGATCTTTATGTCGCTCTCTCCAACCTCATACCTTTTGCATCTCTCTAGCCTTCCATTTCTCTGGGGAGCCTGACAGCCACTTGCTTCCACCTTCCATGGGAGTACCTCAGCTGCCGCCTTGAAGGCAAAAGTGGGCAGCTAGTGGCAAAAAGTTTTTGACTTCAGATTTCAAGATAAGGGAGGCTCAACCTGTTTTTCTGTCCTTTTAAAATACATACTTTAGTGTTTAGCAGTTACAGGAAATGTGCTGGTGTTAAGATTTTTCTGTCCCAGAAAAAAAGTTGCTTTGGTAACATTAATACCACATTGTACTTTTTCAGAACTGAGAGAGAAAGTTTGATATATTTGGAAATGCTGAGTTGGCAAGTGAACATAAGGGTGGTTTTATTGAAAATGAGAGAAAGTCTGAAAAAATACTTTGTAGTTAGTATAGATATGTGCAGGATTACTCCTACACTTCAGATATAATATAACTTTCACTGCTTTCTTACCCAAAGTCTCAAAGCTTTGGAAAGGAATAAGAAATTCCATTTCATTTGCCATACGTGCAGCTCTACAGGGTCTACATAGAAGGAGTTACATTTGTGTATGGTACCATTCATGATGTAATCAATCAGAAATGTTTCTTGCTCCTTTTATGCTTTTCATTAGTATCATCCTTTACAAACTGAACTGTCTTGAAAATGATGTTTGTAATTCGTGGTATTAAGCCGCTTTTCTAGATCTTTATTGCTTTGACTTCATGAGTCAGTTTATCTTGAGTGTTGTAGACTCACCTGTTCTTTAGCAAAACTGGAGGCTACTGAGCCTGTTATATAGTAAGCTTCTTGGAGAAAAACACAGGTTTCATTAGTGTTATATTCCTGTTTGAAGTCTTCAGTATGATCTTCAATGTATTGACTGGAGACAGGCTTGTTAAAATGGCACCTAGGTTTGCAGACAGTAGTTTACAGCCACTGGGAGGGGAAGGTAGTCTGAGGGAAAGAGTAAGCAGGCTGCTTCATCTTTCTGCTGTGAGATGTAGCATGGCAAAGAAATACTGAAGATGCCATCTTTTGTGACTCAGATGGGAAGGCCACAATGGCCTGAACTTTACTAGTTTCTCTGCAGTAGAATGTTGAATGAAGAGTCAACACATAGGGAAGCACAGTGGGTCTCCTCTAGTTGAGATAAATAAGAGGATTTAGATAAGTATCTCAGGTTCTGACAAGTATGCAGATTTGCTTGAAGATTTTTGTGAGTAAGTCCAGCATGTATGAAGCTGTGTACCTACATTTGTAACAATATAATAGCTTATCATGATAGATAGACAAGGTTAGCCATCCGTTTTTACTACATGTATGTGTGTATCTGGCCAGGAAATAATATATCATTGATATATTAAGCTATAAAACTAAGCTGGGTTGTTTTTAGGATCAGTATCAGGAAAATCTCTTATTCCCTCAGATAGTGAGCTTGTATTCAAATGGGTGCAAGGTAGAGGATCTAAAGGAGAAATAGGCAAATTTCAGATGTGGAACTACTTTTCACTAGAAATCTTACTCTCCAGCCAGAGGCAAATGCAAAGTAATTGTTAAGGCGTACAGGCATATACTAAAAACCAAGAGACAAGATATCCTTGTTCACATGCTTAGCCCAGGAATATGTGATACCAAAACCAAGCACTTGAATCCTCAAAAATCCACTCCTGGTCCCCCTACACTCTTCTGTTCTGTTTTGTACAGCATGGTTTGGTGGGTAGAAGGTTTTTGGTAGTTGATACTGTTAAGCGAGGCTTTCTAACTTTCAATTGTCTTATCTCCAAAGGATCTATCAATGGACCCTCATCTGCCTTCTGCCCATCCCTGGTTTAAAGGGACCAGACATTTGACCTTGTGTAGCTGTTACCTAAGAAAGGGGAGAAAGTGGGGTACAGTTTGAGAGAAGTTGAGACACAGAATGTGAGGGCTTTTTTTTTAAGAAGAAGAAATTGTGGGGTTTTGAGGGAAGAGAGAAAAAAGGCTTCCTCATGACTCTAATAGCTATAGTGCATATTATGGAAGGGAGTGTATAAGGGCTAAAACATATACTTGATACAAGAATAAAAAAACTCTTCATTATATGTGGTTATTTCTGAAAGCTGGAAAAAGATACTTCAAGTTTAGGATTAGCAGTCAGCCACACATATGACTCTTACAACATTTTGTAAAATAATAGAGGGCAACCTCTGGGATAGGAAAGAAAATTGTATCGTCACCTTTGCCTCCCTCTTTGAGAATCCAGACACCACTAACAGGTTTCTGTTCAAGGCTAATGAGAGCACTGAACAAGAGGATTCCTGGGAACTGGGGAGTAGATACACAAAAAAACATTTTGCTGGCAGTGTCTGGTTCTGAACTTTCACTTGGAACCTCACAGTTAGAGGTGGGGAGAAGTGCCTGTCTGATTTGAAATGAGTGTTTTAGTTATATTTTCACATGGTAGTTGATTCCTGGGCTCTGCATCTACTTACCTGTTCATTTTGCTTAATGTAGAAATTGTATTAATCTGAGTCAAGTGCACTGGAATCTTTGCCTTTTCAGGGTCGTAAATTCATCATCCAGTATTTTGATCCCAAGATACTGTGATGATCCAGTTCAGCTTTTTCTAGCTACTGGGGTTTGCTGACCTGTTTGCATACCAAATTCCAGCTTTTGAAATGAATTGGATATAGCTTAAATATTTGGGGGGGGGCATATATACAAATTCAAACTTTGTATGCCTGTCCTTCAACACCCAACTTTTTGAGTTACCTGATAATTAAAAATTCTTAGACTGTGGTAGTTTAACTTCCATTGTGTTGTAGAATTAGCTTCACTGTTTTAGGATATACTTTGTAAGTCTTCCTGTTTTAACAGAGGGAAATAACACGCCCTGTTTTCATATTTTTATATTAACTAAAGTTTCTGTACTACGTATGTACAGTGTCTACATATGCAAGAGCCTCTTTTGCAGTTACTTAAGTAACCTCACAGTGTGCTTATGGGAAATAATAATGACTTGTGTTGCTGTCCTATGAATTCTGTTTTGGAAGAGTACTTTGTTTAATCCACAGTTACTTACTCTCATGCAAATGTATATACTTGTAGCTATAGGAGGATTCTAAATACCTTGGTCCAATAACTTCCTTGGGTCTCTTGGAGAGGTCCATGGCTTCTGTTTAAGTGGTCCACCTCTTTTTCAGTGAATGCCATTTTTCTAAGCTAATCTTGTTTTTTTTTTAACTTGAAATTTATTCATGGTTGTATTAGTTCATGATCTGGGCAGAATGAACATTAATACAGAGTTTTTTTCCACTCTAGGGACCAGTTACTCTCCGCAAGAAAATTCTCATAACCACAGTGCTCTTCATAGCTCAAATTCACATTCTTCTAATCCTAGCAATAATCCAAGCAAAACATCTGATGCAGTAAGTAGGGATGTTGAATTTACCAATTCTTTTAACTTTAATTTATTATTACTTATACAGTGTCTGCACATTTCAGAAGTTGAAATACTGTCTAGTTGGTATTAATACACATGTCTGAGTTTAAGTCAGCAGTAAAGACCAGTCTTTTCCAGCAGGCCTATCAGATTATTTTTAAATTATGGTTTTAAAGTACTGTTAGATCTTAGTATGTATTGGTTTTATATGCTTTTATATATGTTTTATAGTTATGTATACTATTTTTTATATGTTGTACTGTTTGTTATTTCCCACCTCAGTTCACGGGAAGAGACGAGTTAGAAATAAATATTGTTATCATAATTTTTATTATATCTCTGTAGAGCAAAATTATTCATTATGTGTTCCAGAGAGCTTACTCTGTTCATTAAGTTCAGTATTTATTGAGTTCTAAATGTTATGTGAGCAATTTAGGTACACTGCATGAAGCTACAATCTCACATATTATTAACTTGTTACAAAAGTGTTAGCATATATATTTTACTCTACTATAGTGGTTCTTAACCTTTTCTTTGGACCTCATTTAAATATCTTTTGATGCTGTGGACCACCAAGATTCCTCAGGTGTGGAAGAACAACTTACAGAGCCCTCATGGGGTTTGCACTTGGGGCTGGGAAATGCATTGCCATCCTTCTTTCTTGGCTGGTGGTGGCCTTGGCCCCCTAGGGAGCCCTGGTGGCGCAGTGGTTAAAATGCCAGTACTGCAAGCCACAAGGTTGTGAGTTCGATCCTGCCTGGCTCCAAGGTTGACTCAGCCTTCCATCCTTTCGCAGGTTGGTAAAATGAGTACCCAGCTTGTTGGGGGTATGTACAGAAATGTTTCAAAATACATGCTATTTGTAAGTTGTTCACCGCCTTGATCCATATGGAGAGGTGGGATACAAATAAATAAATAAATAAAAAAAATCCAAGTTGGGTGGCCACATGTTCTGGGGGTTGACTGGAACCTCAAGGAGGGCTTTGGCAGAGAGAGAGGCCTTTGGCTGAGCAGCACTGGTAGAGGGAAGAGCTTGGCTTTAAGGCCCAGGCAGGCCACCTCTGCTCCATCCCAGGAGAGTGCTGGAGTGCTGCCAAGGCAAGAAACCCACAGGGGAAAGATTGGGGACACATATGCTTCAGCCATCCATGTACCATCCTGCAGAGCTGGGCAGCAAGCAGTGCCATTCCAGCGTGAGCCCAGAGTGTGAGCCTAGGCAGCCTTCATAGACCCCTGTGAGGACATTGTGGCCCCCTGGGGTTCCACAGACCACAGGTTAAGAACCACTGCTCTACTATATTGCTTAGAAGATAGTATTTTTAGAGAAATGTACATTAATGTTGAAAATTAAGAATATGTTATTTGAGTAATCTGTTGAGTTTGTTCCATCACTGTTATTTTTTCTTCTCTAGTCTTACGATTCTGCAGATGACTGGTCTGAGCACATTAGTTCTTCTGGCAAAAAGTATTACTATAATTGCCGAACTGAAGTTTCACAGTGGGAAAAACCAAAAGAATGGCTTGAAAGGTAATTATTTAGTATCATAGCTGTAGTGTAACATGCTACAGCTGGTATGATTTTAACTGTTTGTTTTCTCCCCCACTTTAGAGAGCAGAGACAAAAAGAAGCAAGTAAAATGTCTGTCAACAGTTTCCCAAAAGACAGAGACTACAGACGAGAGGTGATGCAGGCAACTGCTGCTAGTGGGTTTTCTAGTGGAAGTACGTATGTTTTTATAAATCAAATTGTTGCCTGTCCATTTTCATTTCCCATCCTCCATACTGTGACTTCAGACAAACAGTGCAAATATGTCATACCTTTTTTGGTTCTAATCTTCAGTGTACTCAGGTCTGACTACTACACTAAATAGCTCTTGTGATTTATTTTATCATGAATTGCATGATACCTGGCATCTTCTTTTGTTCCTCTTACTATTTTCTTTTAAATGATGTTAAAGCAAGAGGTTTTTTTACACATGCAGTTGGTATTTTTCAAGGTTTGCTAAACAGAGTATGCACAGAACATCATAAACTGCTTTGTAAGCTTGAAAGTCTAAACAGCTATATGATAAAGGTTTGCTTTTCAGATCTCTAGCATTTTCTAATTGAGACCATGGATTTCTTTTGATATTTTATTGTATCTTTTTGAACTGCCCATTTAGCATATTTTGTATAATTTTGTCTACTTTTCTGTGAAGTGCTAGTATAATGTTAACCTCATTAAAGCATACTGAAGACTAAACCTTTTTTTTAATAGGCCTGGGGCCTTTACTGCATTTGTGTTGTTACAATAGTAGTGGCAACGTACGTTAAGTTAGAACACAAATTATATTGGCTATATAGGTTAGATACTTGAAATTTGTGATCTGCCATTAACTTCTTTACTGGGTTATGTTAAAAATACAGAACCCAGCACTGAAATTCTTTGACTTGAGTATATGGGGATGCTAGTTGTGTTTGATAATTTAGGGATGCCAGAAATGTTCAGTTTGGTAGAATCATTGCAACATTAAAATACTTTTTTTAAAGATACTTATAATTTTTTGGAACTAGATAGAAAAGGTTTTATTGGATTGGTATTGGCAGTTGGTCAGTGTTAGAGCTCTAACTTGGCCTTTTTTTTTTCATTGCAACATTGTGAATGACAAACAAAGTGGAAGAGAAGCATTCCAGTGAAGCCGCTAATATGCTCCCACAGAATATTTTGTCTCAAACAAGCAGACACAATGACAGAGACTACAGACTGCCAAGAACAGAGACTCACAGTAGTTCTACCCCAGTACAACATCCCATCAAAACAGTGGTACATCCATCTGCTACCCCAAGTTCTGTTCCTCCTAGCCCATTTCCTCTGCAGTCTGATCACCAGCCAAAGAAATCGTTTGATGCAAATGGAGCATCTTCCTTATCAAAACTGCCTACACCCACCTCTTCCATCACTTCACAGAAAACAGAGAGAAAAGGTTTGTCAGCTAAATACTGCTGTTTTTCATTACTACTTTCATGTTGTTGAGCTAATTGGAATATGTACATTTTAACCATGAATTTACTAGTATTTCAGAATGGGTTGTTGTGCTGCCTTTTACTGTTGCATTATTAGTTGTCATCTCTTGGCCGAGATTCAGAGATCTCATTGGAACTGACTTGTGCAAGGTGGTGCAATTAAATTCTTCAGATATCCCCAAGTTTGTGGTTCCTCATTCCTTGTGCCTGGTTAGATGCTGTTCGAGAGAGCCCTTTGACCTTCAGGAGTGGTATTACTGGCTATTAAACTTTTGGTGGATTGAGGAACCAGGATGTCTAGTTATGCAGGTTGAGTTCTGTTTATCTTTAGATGATATGTTGATTCTGTTGCAATTGTAGTAAGCTGTGGGTTTTAGGAAAAGGTTCTATAGGAAGACACTGGTGGTCAGTTTCTGAAATCATGATATGGAGACAGTACAACAAACCAAAGGTCTTATAGGAGCTTTGCTTGGTAGGCAGTGCTTAAACATTTCTGCTTGCAGCGTGAGCAGGTAAAAAAATTGCAGAGCTTTCCTTCATGGCTTGTTACATTGTCTGAACGTATGCTTTTTAATCCTTGGTTTATTTCTTTACCAGTTAAAGGGAGAAACAAAAATCCAGGGTTTGCTTTAGATTGGTTTCTCAGTTGTTTGGAAGAGAACCAGTACAGAGAAGAGAAAGTTCCAGTGTTCAGTTGACACAGTAAACAAACCAGGCAGTTTGTTTAGTTGCTACTGCTCAAGCAAGAATGATTATATATGGCAAACCAGAATTCCCTTTTTTCTCTCGCTTATTGTGTTGTTTTGTCTGAATGGAGATACAAAATGAAAGTATTATTTTTTTTCTGTTGTTGACTTCCTTTTCTCACCACTACTAGAACTGAGTTAGTATATGGAATGTATTAGCAGTAAATATATGTCTAAACAAAATGTATATTTATATACATGGTTTTCATAAATTTCCAGAACTTTTCTCCTGCCATGTTTCAACGTGTGGTGCAGCCATATTTTAAAAGGGGGTGACTACCAATGAGAGGGATTTGTCACTGGTGTTGATGAAATCCTGGAGCTGCCCATTAGCCACACACTTTCATTATTGTATTGGATACTTGGTAGTCTGTCCATAGTTGCTACATTTTTCATTGTATTGGAAATCTGGTGGCCTCCTTAATAGGATGCTTGCTTTAAACTGTCTTATCAATTTCTTGGTTTTCATCTGCTGCTGCTTTCCATTAACTTTTAGTGTTTTCAGTTGGATATTATTTGTTCTCTGGGCACATGCAAAAGGCAAAATGTGCATCCCTAATATAAATATGTGGTAATGGCTATTGCTAACATTGGCTGTTTGAAGATGCATGCTCCTGCCAAAATTCTTAATATAACTGCTTGTGCCCCCCATGTTATACCTTAACACATGCAACTGACTGATAATAGGAATTTTTTAACTCTCATCACTTAATCGTTTTACTCCTCAGCTTTTAATTGTTCAGTCCAGTATTGACTAAAGTTGTGATTAGCAACAGAACTGCCTGACTAAATGATTCCAGTGTTTTGACAGCCCCTTGTGCCTGTTTGGTTTTGTATAGAGGTACAAAGAAAAAAACTGGAAGGAAAGATTCATTCAGTTCCTTTTTTAAGGCCTGATATTAGGAAATATAAGATGCAAATATTAGAGGAAAATGAATTAAACTTGTAAAACAGCATGGTTAATGGTCACTTCATGTGGTGGCAGGCACACTATGTTGGACAAGTCTATACTCCCATTCAGAATGATGACTAAAGCTGTAAGGCAAATACCAAAATGAGTATTTTGCAATTAGTCTGTCAGTTGTATCCAACAGTGTCCTTCCCTCAGCGGAATAGATACCATTGGCAGATTGAATTCCCTGTGCTCCCCTCTGCCCCATGGTCCTCAAATATCCCCAGAACTACTTGAAGGTTGGATGTTTTCCTGAATAACATGAGGCTCAAGTGGAAGTTCAGAAGCAGAATCTGTGGATCTTTCAGGTCCTGATTGAAGAGCTGAATGGAGTGGCCCTGTTTCAGTGATAAACTTTTGTTTACTGTATTAAAGCAAGATATATCCAACTAAAATGGACAACCAACTTTTTCTATTCACAAATAACATTTCTTAAAAAAAAACAGGACAGTATGAGGCATAACTACAGTTGGCTCTCCACATTTGTGGCTTTGACTTTCAGAGTTTCTCCCCCCGTCCCCTCCCCCGGTGCTTCTTTTCTGGGGGTACCTTCCCTCTCAGCAGCTCTGCGTGGTCCTCCTCCTCCTTACCAGCCAGTGCCTGGTTCGCAGCTCAGTTTCTCAGCTCCACAAACTATCTCCTGATGCCCCCCCCATCACCAAGGAAGGAGATGTGTGTGTGTGAGAGGAAATATATAACCACCATGCCTGCCCACCTACTTTCTCTAACCTGGTTTGAGCCCTGGCTGCTCATCCTTCCACCCTGCCTTGGTCTCCTTCCCACAGACATACAAACACATTTTATAATGGTGAGTTTTCCACTTTCACAAGGATCCTGCACTTCTGACCCTAGTGAATGTGGAGGGCCAACTGTAATGCAATTAAATATTGTTTATGTTGATTTCTAATGCATTGTTTTTATTCTTCAGTTAAAACTTGTACTCTGTGTTTTTTCTTATTAGATACATTATTTGATAAGCAGTCAATAACGGAAGTTATAAAAACAAGTTATTTTAAAATAAAAACAAGAGGGAAAACAATCTGACACAGAGTTTTGTACTAAAAATGTAATATACGACTGATAAAGGATGGATAATACTGAAAATGAGGTAACACAAATCTTTGTTTATTTCAGAATCTGTGTCTTTGGACAAGTCTTTATCCCACTCATGTACAACACCTTCCACATCTTCTTCTGGGTTGAATCCAGCATGTGCACCAACTTCATCTGCTGCTGCAGTCCCTGTTTCACCTGTCTCGCAGTCACCAATTCCTCCCCTTCTTCAGGATCCAAACCTCCTTCGACAATTACTACCTGCTCTTCAAGCCACCTTGCAGCTTAACAATTCTAGTGTAGATATATCCAAAATAAATGAAGGTAAGGTAAATTTTCTTTACTGTCATATCAAAACATTATATTAAACAAAGTGGCTAGTGCCTTCCATAGTGAGGGCAGTTTTACAAGTTTGAATCAAACTAGTAAATCAGCAACTTGTAAAACAGTGTTGAATTTTAAGTGCCAGTTTAACTAAATTATTTTATGTAATCACTAAAAGTCAACACGGATTTCTCAGAAATAATCTTATCTCTTTTTACAATAGAGTTACAAGCTTGATAGATTAAGAGAATGCTGTGGATGTAGTATATCTTGATTTCAGTAAGACCTTTGTCAAAGTTCCTCATGACATTCTTGCAAAGAAACTAGTAAAATGCGGGGTGGACAGGGCTACTGTTAGGTGGATTTGTAAACTGTTTGACCAACTGGACCCATAGGGTGCTCACCAGTGACTGATTTTCATCCTGTAGAGAAGTGACTAGTTGGGTGCCATAGAGTTCTGTCCTGGGCTCAGTGCTATTCAACATCTTCATCAGTGGCTTGGATGAAAGAGTAGAGGGCATGCTGATCAAATTTGCAGATGACACCAAATTGGGAGGGGTTGCTAATACACCAGAGGACAGGACCAAAATTCAGAATAACCTTGACAGATTGGAAGGCTGGGCCAAAGCTAAAAAAATGAATTTCAACAGAGAGAAATGCAAGATCTGCACTTAGGCACAAAAAAATGGAAAGCACAAATATAGAATGGGGGACACGTGGCTGGATAATAGTATGTGTTAAAGGGATCTAGGAGTCTTGATAGATCACAAGCTGAACGTGAGTCAGCAGTGTGATGTAGCAGCCAAGAAAGCCAAGGCGATTCTTGTTTGCATCAATAGGGGTATGGTATCTAGATCGAGGGAGGTAATGGTACCACTGTATTCTGCATTGGTTAGACCTCATTTGGAATACTGTGTCCAGTTCTGGGCACCTCAGTTCAAGAAGGATATCAACAAGGTAGAGCATGTCCAGAGGAGGATGACCAAAATGATGATGGGTTTGGAAGCCATGCCCTATGAGGAGTGTCTTAGGGAGCTGGGTATGTTTAGTCTGCAGAAGAGAAGATTAAGAGGGGACACGATAGCCATGTTGAAATATTTGAAGGGATGTCATGTCGAGGAGGGAGCGGGTTTGTTTTCTGCTGCTCCAGAGACTAGAACAAGGAGCAATGGATTCAAGCTGCAGGAAAGGAGATTCCACCTGAACCTCAGGAAGAACTTCCTGGTGGTCAGAGCTATCCAGCAGTGGAATATGCTGCCTTGGAGTGTGGTGGAGTCTCCTTCTTTGGAGGTATTTAAGCAGAAGCTGAATGGCCATCTGTTGGGAGTGTTTTGGTGGGTGTTCCTGCATAGCAGAAGATTGGACTGGATGACCCCTGTGGTCTCTTCCAACTCTATGATTCTATGATGTACTCACTTCCTAACATCGTATTTGCCAGTATGTGGCTAAAACAACATTTGTGGAGTGGGGTGGTCAGCTGTCTTAAATGAGAAGTAGTGAATGAGTTAGGATGCATAATCTTGTTCCCATCTGCTGATTTTCTTGGAAATACCACCTCTCTCTGCTTTTCTCTTCTGTTTTATTACTGGTCATAGAGCACAACTGGGGAAATAGAAGTTAAAAATAACTTCTGGGAGGTGTAGGGTGAAATGAGGAAGTAGAAGGATTAAACACTTCTTTGTGATTTCCCCATGCAAATACCATGTCCCTGCGTTAGTGTTCCAAGGGAAACAGGCCTTCAGTGTTGTCCTGTAGCATGTAGCTCTGCTACAAAACAACACATTATACTCTGCTTTATCCATTTATGCCCTGTGCTTTGTTTTAATGGAAAGTGAAGTCATCAAACAGAGCTACTTGTATTGCACTTCAGACAGTGGAAGTTGATTAGAACGATGCAGTTTTGTTTTGTTTTTTGTAAAAATGTGCTAGGCTGTGCTCACTTGGGTGCAGTGATAAGGATCCTGTAGAAATAGGAGCCAGAAGAACTTATTTGTGTGCTAGTTTATATCCAAATTGAGAAACCTGTAAATCGAGGGAAAAAATGTGATGTTAAGTACAAATTTTCTGTGTCTGTTCAAGTTGTCTCACTGAATTCAGTAGTACTTACTTCCAGATGCATGAATTCAGAGGATTAAAATTTGCTGTGGGCATAACATACCTTCTTTTACCAGCTTCCTTACCCTGTATGCAGTGATCATTGTATATGGCCTAAAAGGCCAGCTGGATCAGGAACTTGTTTTTCAGGACTAGCAAATGCCCGACATACTAACTGATCTTGAGACCTGTGCATTTGACTGGAGTCATATGGAGGCTTTATGCTAGAAAAACTTGTGTTTTATGCTGATGGTTGTGTTCTTCAAATACTTGCATAAAGTTGTATCTGGTGCCCTTTTATGCGAGCAGTTCCCCACTCACCTTAGTCAATGCACAGATGCAGCCCCCTCCACCCTGGTGATTTGAATGGCTACTGAGGTGTTACTGCTTCCTCTCTTGCTTGCCAGCACTTCTCTCATTGAACAGGATCTTGGCCAAAGGGTCTGTTTGATTCTGGCCATCTCATTGCTAATATATTAATCAAAGAAGGTTATTTTTGAAACAGTATGTTATGGATGATACTGTTTCTTCCTGAGGGTGGTTGAAGATGGAAACAGAACAAGACCCTTCCATTGGCTTTCTTGGGCTGCTTGTCGTTTAGCTTCTTCCAGAGCAGAATCTATTAACAGTAAACTGCACTAAAGGTGGTTTAAGGAGGGGAAGAAAGAGTGAGTTGGGTGACGTGTTTAATTGTTATGTGCAGCAAAATTATATTGGATGCTTTGTAAAGAAAGATGGATAGATACACAATATATTTTTTCTTCAGATTCAGAGAATGAGACTGATAATCTTAATATATCATTAGTTCTTACAGCTGCTGTGACACAAGCTTCTCTGCAGTCTATACTCCATAAAATTCTCACTGCTGGACCATCTGCTTTTAATATAACTTCCCTGATTTCTCAAGCAGCACAGCTTTCCACACAAGGTATTTTGGAAGTTTCTTGTTGCAACCTAGAACTTACTGTTTAGGGTCCTGTGGTGGTGGGCAGCTGGTACCTGATTAATCTAGATGCTTCTAGACCAGGGTAGCATAAAAAAATCAGGCCAGTCAAAGTATGAAGTTTGGTGTGGAATTTGTGGAGTGAACTGTAACCTCCTTGCTGTTAATTTACTGATACTAGAACAGTTTACACTATACATCTGTTAGACTAACCTACATGCATAAATATACCTTTGATATTTTATTACTTCTGTTCAGTATCTCCATTCAGAATATGAATATATTGGAATAATAATACAGCTAATAGTAATCCAATTAAGGAATGTATTTATCTCTGGATATGTAAAATAGATAATTTAGAGATCCCCTGCAATGTGTGCTACAGTAATCAGAACTCCATGGAGACATTGAGGATTCCATAGTCATGTAGTCATGAGCACAAAATCACTCTGATGGAAATTTACTGTTTGGGGCTTCCTGTGTCAGAAGCGTGTAAGGTACTTTGGTTGGAATATCTTGCAATTGATTTTTGAACTGTAGTCTTTGTGATTTGTTTGTTGGAAATACATATTTGTCAGTACAGTTTGCACATGGAGACATAAATGCACTTCTGTCTGCTGTTTTATTTATTGTTAACAGGGGACTCAGGCCACCTAGTCTGTTGTACTGCAACTTGACTGTTCAGGTTTTTCTAATATGTCTTGGATTATTTGTGCTAACTTTCACTTTTACTAAGGTATTGACACCATTTTGATACTGCCATCACTCACTTTGAGGCCCAAGTGTATATCCATTTATATGGATTCTGATTCTACAGATAGGTGGCTTGTACATGGGGGCAAATTTACATTGTGCAGAGTGAAACATTTTAAGCATAAACATTGCAACAGTGAAGATGCTGTTTTTGGGATGGCATGGAGGAGCAGTCCACCACAATTGGGTTAATTTCTGTGTGCCAACTGGAACAGGCAGGAACCCACATTCTTGTCAGTTGTGGCAGTTAGAACCTTCTCCCTTCCCTTACAGTTTATTCTATCATGCCATACTAAACAGATGGTGTCGCCCTTTTCTGACAGGTTAGGGCTAGGGTCTAACCCCTGTAAGTAGTTAAAGTCAGTCCACAGCATTTAAACTTTTTAGCTCCCAGCTTTCACAAACAATAGTAGAACTGTGAGAGAAATTATTCTGTTTTGCTAATGTTGTGTATTTTGTCTCTTCATTTTAAACTTTTAGTATTTCGGGTAGTGTCATCTGCTTAGGGTCTTTTGGCCTTCTGCTCACTTAGTCACAGGTCGTTCTACTTATCCCTTCTTATTTACTTCTGACTACCTCCCATAAAAGTATTTCTTTCAATGATTATGCAGATTCACTAGGATTTTATAAAACTGTAATGGTCTTATTTACAGCTCAGCCATCTAACCAGTCCCCCATGTCTTTAACATCGGATGCCTCATCACCAAGGTCATATGTATCTCCAAGGATAAGCACGCCTCAGACTAACACAGTTCCTCTGAAACCTTTGATAAATACACCCCCTGTATCATCACAGCCAAAGGTAAGAATTTTATTGGTTATACTGTTAGTAGTGGCACTGTGTTTCTAGTGAATGTTAATACAGACATGAGACTCTAGCATTTGAATTTTTAAAATATTTTAAAACATTTTTTCAGTGTTTCGTATATCAAAGTAGAGGCTAAGGGCATAAAAATTTCAGTCTTCTGTTTGAAAGTTTCCTTCAAATGGTATTAAATATGTGTTCTTATTTTATTTGTATATTTATTATATCCCACCTTACTCCCTACAGGATCCAAATATTTTTAAAAAGGGTATGGGTAAAACATTTTTTTCCACGAAACAATTAGAAACAATTAAAATTAAATAAGAAACAATTAAGATATAGTTCAGTTAGAAATAGTGTAACACAAGCCCATCAGAACTTCTTTCTGGTACATACATTACATGCCAAAAGCCTGCCTTAATAAGACGGCCTTTGCCTACTGACAAAGAGGGCAGAGGAGGGCAACCAAACCTCCCACAAAAGGAAGTTCTACAACCTGGGAGTAACCACTGAAGAAACTATCTCCCATGTCCTGATCTAACATGTCTGTAATGGTGGTGGACCAAGAGAAAGCTTTCCCTCAAAGATCTTAAGACTTGGGCACTTTCATACAGGAAGGTATGATCTTTCAGACAGGGTGGATCCAAGCCATTTAGAGCTTTAAAGATCATAACCAGCTCTTTGAATTCTGCCTTGAAACAGACTGGTAGCTAGTGAAGCTATTTCAACAGGAAAGTTAAAGATTCTCTGTGACAAGCCCCAGTCAGCGGCCTGCTGTAGCATTTTGGACCCGCTGAAGCTTCCAAGCAGTTTACAAAGGTAACCCTGCATAGTGTGTGCTTCAGTAATACAGCCGGAATGTAATCAAGGCGTGTGTTACTGTGGCTAGAGTGACATCCCAAGGAGTGGGTGCAAGTGGTCCAATAGTTTCCATTGTGCAGATGCACTCCAGGCCACTGTCAAAATCTGAGCCTCCAGACTCAAGTCAAAATCCAGGAGTATGCCCAACCTGCACACCTGACATCTCAGAGGGTAGTGTAACCCCATCAGGGAATGCTTGTTCCCTGATCTGACTTTCAGTTGACCACAAACACCTTTGTCTTGTTTAGATTCATCTTTAATTTGTTTTGTCCTCATAGTCCATTACTGACAAGGGACAGGGGTTTTGCGTTAAAATAGCTTGCATGGAGTAAGATGCAATAGTCGGATAGAGTTGGGTGTCATCAGTACGCTGAACTCCAAAACTATGAGTGACCTTTTCCAGTGATTTCATGTAGCTGTTAAATAGCATGAAAAAAACTGAATCCAGAGAAACCTGCAGACCAAAGGCCAAGGGGCAGAACAGGAATCTCCCAGCACCACCTTCTGAATTCTCCCCTCCAAGAAGGATTGGAACCACTGTAGAACAGTGCTTCCAGGTTGCATCCTAGATAGGTGACCCAGAAGGGTGCCATGGTCAGTGGTATCCAGAACTGCTGAGGAGTCCAGCAGAACCAACTGGCTGTACTCCCACACCCAATTCCCTATTAGATCATTCTTCAATGCTACCAGAGCAGGTCTGAAGCCAGACCGAAATGGATCTAGATTTCATCCAGGAATCCTGGAGTTGGGAAGCTGCCACACTTTCCAGAAAAGGGATGTTGGAGACTGGTTGGTGGTTATCCAGTATACTCGGGTTCGGGGAGAGTTTTTGCATTACAGGGCTCACCAGAGCCTCTTTTAGACAGGATGGAACTCTGCCTTGCTACAGTGAGCATGCCCCCCCCCCGCTTACCCATTCATTCAGTCTCTCTCTGCCTGCATTTATAAGCCAAGAAGGGCACTGGGATAGTGTGCATCTCTGGAATAATATCCTTGGGCTTTACAAATTGAAATGTATCCTGTAAGATGGGATAAGTAGGAGCCAAGATTATACCCACTGGAGAAGATTACATCCACTTTATTACCACAGCAACCAAGTCGATGTGGATCTTAGTGATTTCATTTGCTAAGTGTCAGGCAGATTCTTCACAGTGGGCTTGTAGGTGGTCTACTTACTGCTCTTGTGGGGTAGAGCATAAAAGATTTCCTGAGCGTTCAAGATTGCTTTCTGAACAACATTGTGCAGATGCAATAATGTTGGGGGGGGACTTTATTTCCTCCACCACCACAGTATGGGCTTTCTGATGGGCTCTAGCCAGTAGTTGGCCAGACTCACTCTCAAGTGTTCTACAATCAGTGCTCTAGTCTCTGACCCACTTGTTTAATTACCACCAACTCCCTAGTAAATGAGAGAGTTCACTTGGCTCTTATTTACAGGATGGGACTGTGTCCACTATTCCTATTCCAGGGATCAGTTAGGGCTTTGGCAGGATCTTATTATTTCATGGAATAAAGCAATGACTTTAATTTTTGTTTTTAATGACATTGCTTTTTTTTTAACAATGGAGTAAGGAGGCAGTCTAACAGCTGGTATTTGATCATCTAAGGGGCTAGAGAAAGTGGTGTAAACGCTGTTCTGCAGGGAGAGGCCTACTTCCACAGGGCCCCATGGTGTACCACCCAGATTTCCTTCTTCCATTGCACCTACAAAAGGTTTCATGCATGTGAATATCCAGCAAGCAGTGGGGGCCAACATAGGGCATTTTGGATGCATCTGAATAATCTGCAGGATGGTACATTCTTTCTCGTGGTCTCTGTGATTGACACAAATGGGTCATCTGCACCTGTGCCGTGTATCATTGAGAATCTCCTAGAGCTGTTAGTGTATTAGCAGTAGCCACTCCACTGGAATACATTACCAGCACAGTTCCCATTCGGTCCTTTAGATCTTTTTCATCAACTGCAGCATCAACATCAAAGGAACTAGTCTTGAGCATCTTTTATTTTACGGCTTTATCTTGGACTTTCTGATTTACCTCTCTCCGGGTTCTGATTTACCTCTCTCCAGGTTGTGTTTTGGCTTGATTCTTTGATTTTGGATTGGCTCTGACCTGTGGACTTAACTAACTTCAGCTTTCAGATCTGAGTTTATGGATTGTTGTTTCAGTTTGGCTATATGAACCCAATGAGGGCTTATGGATCCTTTGTTTCATTCAGAAAGTCCTCAACCTGTGGTGCCAGAATTGGTCACTCATTGGTCACAACATGCTCCGGAGATACCTTCATGTCTGGGTTTCTGTCACCTCAGACTTCTGGGTCCTCAACATCATACAGAGGAATATGCAATAGACTTTTGGAAGTGTTCCCTTTAGAGGTGTTTTGCATCACTCCCTCCTCCACCACAATCACCAAGGAGGTGAACGCACTTCAAGAGGGCTGTAGAAGCTGTCCCTCTCACATCTACCCAGCAGGGTTTCTTTTCCTGCTGCTTAGCAGTCTCTAAGAAGGACTTTGGTTTGTGCCCCATCCTGGATCTTTGGGATGTCAATTTCTACATAAATCTCAGATGTTTGTGACTCTGGATTTAAATGCACAAAGTTTTCACATTGCAATCTGGCCATCCCACAGACATTTCTTTTGCAGTGGGGATCAAAGCATGTTGATTTCATGTCTGCACTGCTCTTCGTCACAAAAAGTATGGCAGTGATGGTGGCACGACAGCAAGGAATCATTCTCTTTTATACGTTGACGACTGTCCTTGTTGCCCATTCTTGCCCCCGAGTTGTCACCAATATCCAGCTCACACCCCACTTCTAGAATTGCTTGAAGCTCATTGTGAATTTCAAGAAGTTTCATGTGGCTTTATCCCAGCAGGTGAGGTTTAGAAGTGCTGTCCTAGAATCTCCCATTCCTACAGTCTTCCTATTGGGTGACAGATACTTTGTACTCTGGAGGGCCATTCTGAGGTGCTGCCCCAGTTGCAGAATGTATGCAGCAGAAGTCTAGGTCCTTTTAGGCTTCATGACTTCCACGACTTCAGCGATGCCATTAGTGAGTTTCTGCTGTTCTTTGACACTCTAGTCGACTCTTCCCTGCCAGCATGTCACAATCCTAAGGAATATTCATTAGCCCTTGGCATGGTGGTTTGATTCCAAGATTATACAGGCCAGCATGCCATTCTTTCCTCTGCAGACCACAGCAGTGGTCACTACAGGCACTGCATTTGAAGGTTGGTGAACCCATTCCACAGGCCCCTCTGTAAAAAACGATGGTTGTCACCCAAGGAAAACACTCTACATATCAGTGCTCTCAAGATGCTTGTGGTGGAGAAGGCATTCCAGGCCTTTAGCTTTATTCTCTGTGGCAAGACTGTTCAGGTACTCTCTGATAACACCAGGGTGGTTTTTTACCTGAACGAGCAGTACAGAACAAAGTCAGATACTCTACTCTATCTCATCTTCCATCTTTGGGATTGGTTCCTTCACAGGAGTATCTCCATCTTAGTGATTTGCCTTCTGAGAGAAGAGAATGTGTTAGCAGATACCATCAGAAGGACTTCCATGTCTTGTCATGAGTGCAGTCTGCATCCAGACAGTCTTTGAAAGATCTTCAGGAGGTGGGACACTGCAGAAGCACTCCCTTTTGCTTCACCCTAGAACAACCAGTGCCAGACTTTTTGTTACAGGACTTGTCATGGAAAAGCTTCTTGAGGCAATGCCTTCCTGTTTTACTGGAGAAATCCTGTTGTGTGTACTTTCCTTCTGTTTCTCCTCTTCATTGTGGTGACAGCCAAGATCAGATGGGATAGGGTGCAGTACAGAGAACTGTGGTTCACTCTATTTTTCCACCTGTCCCTGGGGGGATTTTCAGCTTTCCTAGAATGATCCTTCACAGTAAGTAGCAGTCTCTCATTTTCTGAAACTGCCATTCCAACTGGACTTCCTCGCAATCCACAAGGGCAGAGCGAAGCACTTGGACCTAGAGACACTCAGACTGACAGCCTGGAGGGTGTTTCTCTAGCCTCCATATCTGATGCTCTTAGGCATATCATTTTGGCTGCACATAATCTACCACCCAACATTCTTATGCATAGGAGTGAAAAAAGTTTCTTTTCTATCACCTTGAGCTGTGCTGTTTTCCTGCCTTGTGTGACATTTCCTCTTCCTGTGGTGAGTAGCTTGCTACTCTTCTGTTTATGTAAGTCGCAGAGATCACAAGAGGAAGAGCTGACTTACCTGTAACTGTGGTTCTTGTTTGTGGTCTCTGTGCCTCACACACTAGGAGCTTTCGTGCATGCGCGGCAGCATTCGGAAGATTCTAGAGCTTAGTAGCTTGGCGGGAACCCCTCCCCCATGCCCATACTGAGCATGCACAGCCCGCCAAGCCAACGGTCTCTCCTCAGTTCTTTCTCGTCCTCCGTTGCGAACGGAAGGTTCTTGGTTTAGTAGTGTTATTGGCCTTCTTCGGATCGTTTTTTCCTGGTGTTTGACTACGGACTTCAGTACTTGACTTGGCTTTGGATATTTGGACTTGGTTATTGGTATTTCGGATCTCTTTTTTCCCCTCCTTCACTTTTCTTCTTTGGCTTTTCTCCTTCTGCTTCCATTCTCTGCCTTCTTCGTGAGTTCCCCCCCCCCCTTGGACTCTCGTCTTAGTCTACCATGTCGGCTTTGTTCAAAAGCTGTTTAACTTGTGGTTGCAAGGTCACTCTGTCCAGCGGACATCGTGAATGCCTTATTTGCTTGGAAGAAACTCACACCGTTAAGGCCTGTCCCATCTGCAGTGAGTTTACTGCCCACGATGTCTGCGAAACCACTCGTCCCGTTTAAAATCTTATTGTTGGGAAGAGTCTCTCC
This sequence comes from Ctenosaura bakeri, assembly GCA_948474755.1. Lineage (NCBI taxonomy): Eukaryota > Metazoa > Chordata > Lepidosauria > Squamata > Iguanidae > Ctenosaura > Ctenosaura bakeri. The sequence goes on from CAOLHI010002981.1 coordinate 77,150, forward strand.
GGGTGAGGGATCAGCCTGCGATTCACTCTGTCATGTCCAAACCATCGACTTCGAGCCGACCTGCAACCACACAATCGGCGGTATCGGCGGCTGCCGTACCGCCGACATCGACGGTATTGGGCCCGGTACCATCCTCTCAGCCACCGATATTGGCCTTACCGAGGATCCCAAAGTTACCATTGGCTGCGTCAACTTCCAAGGAGGCTCCTGCGGGCTTGCAGGCAGCTAAGCCAACTAGGCTGCTTACTGCTGCCCAGCGTAAGCGACCTACCTCTCAAGAGGTTTCTAAGGAGAAGGAGAAGTAAAAGAAGAGCAAGGAGAAGCAGGGTTCGCCCCCCAAGGCCTTCCGACACCTCCTCCGACCCAACAGACTGGGTACCCAGGTGAAGAGTCGGACCCACAGGAACTTCTGGAGGTATCTGACGAGGAGCAGACCGCCGGCTCGGTCCTGCCCTCGGAACTGCCCGTGCTCACAGCCACTGTATCTCCACCCGGTCACCCAGAAAGGGTGGACCGCCCGGAGGACGTTTCGGCCCCACATTGGGCCTGGCCAAGTCATCGGGCAGCTTCTGGCAGGAGTGAGTCGTGCTCCCAGGAACGCTGGGTGAGACGTCAGCCCCCGCGCCACCGGGAGGCCTATTTCGAACAAGCTCCGTCTCGCCCCTCGACTGACTCACCATTCACCTCCGCATCACACATCGGGAGGTACAGTCGAGAACATGCCTGGCAAGAACATCCAGGTTCGTACCTGTCTTATTCTCCATCCTATAGAGACAAGTACCACCGGGGCATGAGACTTTGGTCACCTTACCGGCGGTCCCGTTCACCATCCCGCGAGAGGTACCATGCGCGGTATTGGCGATCGCTGAGTCAGCCGTTTTCGAGGTCTCCGCGCTACGGGAGGTCCTGGGAGCACTCGCCCCGTTATTGGGCCGTCTCTCTGCCACCAAGAGTCACTTCGACCGTCACCCGTCCGGTCTCGGAGTCTGCTCCAGCATAGACTACGGACCCGGCCGCTACTGTCACCCAGGTGATCCAGTGCTCACGGCCTGCTCTGATACCTATCACGACAGTTTCGGCACCTCAGCCGACGGCCGCTGTGGCAATACCGTCCACGGTAACAGTGACAGCAATGGCTCCGACGGTCACCCTGGCGCTACTGCCCCAACAGTCATCGAGAGAGAGGTCCGCAGACAGGTCCCTGTCTCAGTCTTCACAGACCTACGAGAAGGAATCGGACTCCGACGAATCCATGCCCGCATCCCATGAGTCTCCGCCCTTGGTCTTTGGAGAACCAGGACCCGAATCGGCACTGGAAGACATGAAGCAGTTCTCCGCCATCCTCCTTCGGATGGCTACGGCGCTCGGATTGAAGGTCGTGGACCCGGCTCCAGCAGTGCAGGACCTCGTATTTCAGTACGTGGATACCCGTCCACTGTCCACGGCGCCGCTGCCATTCCTGCCGGCCTTGATGGAGGCCCTTAAACACCTGTGGGCTAAGTCGGCGTCCTCCACCCAGCCAATTCCTCACTGACTTGAGCACCTGTATCGCACCCAGAAGGAGGACGCTGAATTTCTCTTCATGCATCCGGTGTCCAATTCAATCGTGGTTGAATCTGCCCAGACCAAGGGTGGTAGTAGGGCGCACACCACCCCGCCGGATTGAGAGGGCCGCAGGCTGGACACTTTTGGCAGGAGATTTTACTCTGTCTCATCTCTAATTGCCTGAGTGTCCAACTCTCAAGCTTGCTTTGCTGCCTATCTGAGGAACCTGCTGGACAGATTCTGTCCTCTTCTTTCCAACCTCCCTGAGGAGAATTGGGTGAGTGCTATGCAGTTCTTTAACAAGGCGGTAGCGCTTGCAAACCAGCAGATCATCTCATCGAGGCACTCAGTGGAGGTGGCGGCACGGGTTATGGTGGACTCTGGTGCCTTGAGACGGTACGCGTGGCTCCGATCGTCTGGCTTGCAAGAAGACAGCAGGAGAAGGATCGAGGACCTCCCTTTTGATGGCCAGAGGCTGTTTAACGCTACAACGGATGAGGCAATGGACCATCTCGTCAAGGCATGCCTGATGGCCAAGAAGATGGGCATACATCAGCCCCCTCAGCTTCGCCGCAGCTTTGGCTCCCGGCCATCTTGGCGCAGGTTGTCGTCTTCGACCTATCAACCTCGCTCGCCTCATTCAGCCCCGTCCCGGCTGTCTACCTCATCCTCGGCACGGAGACCTCTTAGGAGACGCCCATCCTCTGCTTTGAAGAAGTCTTTGTCCGGGACAAAGTCCCGGTTTTGTCCGCCTTCGCGGGTCGCCACCACTGCCATCCTTCAGCCTGCCAGCAGCCTTCGAAGACCAACCGAGCCTGGCCTGACATCTCACCAGTTGGCATCATGTCACCACGGACTCTTGGGTTCTCTCCATTGTGCGTCTTGGTTACACCATCGAGTTTGGAAGTATACCCCTGTGAGGCGTCTACTATTCCACCCTGGCCAGCTCGGCTCTGCTGGAAGAGATCCAGTCCCTGCTACAAAAAGGAGTGATCGAAGAACTTCCGTCCTCAGCCAGTACCACTGGCTTCTTCTCCCAGTACTTCACGGTATCGAAATTGGATGGAACCCTATGATCAATCTTGGACCTCAGAGGGGTAAACGAGTACATCCACCCCAAGAGGTTCAAGATGCGCTCTCTGTCTTCAATCCTACCACTCCTTCGGCGAGGGGACTGGTTTGCCTCCATCGATCTTTGAGATGCTTACTTTCACATCGCCATTAACCCACAACACAGATGGTACCTACGGTTCGCGGTCGCCGGCACCTGTTACCAGTACAGGGTGCTACTGTTCGGACTCTCCACAGTGCCCAGGGTCTTTACCCAAATGCATGGCCCCTGTGGTATCATACCTGCGGACGAAGGGCGTCTCGATCTACCCTTACCTCGACAATTGGCTGTTGGTGGCGTCCTGTAGGCAAAAACTGTACAGTGACATCCACCGGACTCTTTCTTTTCTGACCCGTCTTGGCCTCCAGGTCAATCCAAAGAAGTCGTACCTCGAGCCAGTAAGGGTCCTTGACTTCATCGGAGTGACTCTGGACTCAGTGTCTGCCAGGGCATACCTGCCTATGAAACGTGCACGAACCCTTCATCGGGCCCCCTCTGCTGTCTTCGATGCCCCGACGGTATCAGTGAGGAGAATCCAGCAACTCCTCGAGTACGTGGCTTCGACCACAGCAGTGACCTACCTGTCCCGGCTCCGTGCACGGCCACTTCAACATTGGTTCATCAGAGTCTTCGATCCACTCCTGGACGACCAGAGACACCCCCTGCAGATTCCTTGACAGGTGCGTCGCTCCCTGTTATGGTGGCTGTCCTACCGCCATCTACTGTCAGGGATGCTGTTCCGGGAACCGACCCCTCAGCTCACAGTGACAACAGACGCCTCCCTGTTCTGGTGGGGAGCACATTACGGAAATCTCAGAGTCCAGGGAGAATGGATCGATGATGAGACCAACCTCCATACCAACGCCCTCGAGCTGCTTGCCATCTGGAAAGCTCTGAGGGCATTTTGCCAAGTGGTTGTGGGCCGAATGGTGCTGATCCTGACAGACAACACAACGGTGGTCTGTCACGTCAACAGACAAGGGGGAACTCATTCAACCACCTTCCTCATCATAGCTCTTCAGCTATGAGACTGGTGTGTGTCGCTTCGAGTCCACCCAGTTGCGGTGCACCTGGCCAGACAGGAAAACACCACAGCGGATGCCCTCAGCAGGGACACCTCCTGCCACAACGAGTGGTCCCTTTCGAGTGCGGCGTTCCAGATGATACGAGACCGGTGGTGCGAGCCGATGATCGACCTCTTTGCCACCAACCAGAACGCGAAGTGTCGCCAGTACTGCTTGAGAGCCAGCCGGGGTCGCGGCTCTCTCGATGACGCCTTCCAGTTCGAGTGGACCGAGGGGTTCCTCTACACGTTCCCGCTGTTTCCTCTCCTGGGCCGAGTGGTCTCCAAGAGCCTCGCGGACCGAGCTGACGCCATCCTCATAGCCCCGTACTGGCTGAGGCAGCACTGGTTTGGGCCCCTGTTCGAGGCCGCTCACGGTCGACTCGTCAGGTTCCTGACAGCATTGGATCTCCTGTCACACTCCGACGGTCTTGTTTTGCATCCGGACCTGCCGCTTCTGGCCCTTCACGCCTGGCGGATAATGCCTTAGACAATCTGACCATCCAGAACGTCTTGACCGTGGCCAGGAAGGAGTCGACACGCCGCAACTACCATTACAAATGGTGGAGATCCGTTACCTTTGCTGAAGCACGACGTGAGCTGGTATCGCCTGTCAATCTGCCTACTGTGCTCCATTTTCTCCTACACCTTCGGCAGCAGGTCCTTGCCTTTCCATCCCTAAAGGTCTACCTTGCTGCTATCGTGGCCTGTCAACCTCGAGGGTCCCCATCGGCAGCTCTCTTCCGCGATGCTACCATGAACAGTTCATGAAGGTCCTGCAACACCTTTATCCACTGGTGTCACCACCGCTACCACCGTGGTCGCTCTCCTTGATGCTGTCGCAGTTGATGAGACCGCCCTTCGAGCCCACGGCAACTGCGGATGACAGGCACCTGACCATCAAGACTGTCTTCTTGGTGGCCATCACCTCTGCCAGGTGGGCAAGTGAGCTGACAGCTCTGCAGTCTGATGAGCCCTTCCTTGTCTTCCACAGAGACAAGGTAGTCCTTCGCCCTGACATTTCTTTCCTGCCAAAGGTGGTGTCAAACTTCCACCTCAGTCAAGACATCATCCTGCCAACTTTTTATCTGGACCTGACTACACCTTTGGAGCGATCTCTTCACTCCCTTGATGTTCGTCGGGCCTTGGCTTTCTATACAAACCGGACTGCGTCCTTTTGACAGACTCCGCGCCTCTTCATGTGCTACGACAGGCGTCGGAGAGGCCACAAGATGTCCACTCAGTGGTTCTCCAAATGGGTGGCCCAGACTATTCTGCTGGCGTACGAACTGGCCAAGAAGCCTCCGCCAGTCTTGCTCCGGGCTCATTCCACCAGAGCCGTGGCGACTTCAGCAGCTCTCCTGTGAGGAGTGGATCTGCAAGAACTCTGCCATGTGGCGACCTGGTCTCAACCATTGACCTTTGTGCGCCACTACAGACTGGACTGCCAGTCCCGTAGAGATGCTCGTTTGGATGTGCGGTGCTGGCTTCCGTTCTCTAGGACCTGACCCACCTTCCAACTGATACGCTACAAAGTTTCCTAGTGTGTGAGGCACAGAGACCACGAAGAAGAACAGGTTGCTTACCTGTAACTGTGGTTCTTCGAGCGGTCATCTGTGCCCTCACACACACCCGCCCAGCTGTCCCCTCTTCTCAGGTCTCTTATTGGTGGACTACAGAACTGAGGAGAGACCGTTGACTTGGCAGGCTGAACATGCTCAGTACGGCCATGGGGGAGGCGTTCCCGCCAAGCTACTAAGCTCTAGAATCTTCCGAACGCTACCGCGCATGCGCGAAAGCGCCTAGTGTGTGAGGGCACAGATGACCACTCAAAGAACCACAGTTACAGATAAGCAACCTGTTCTTCTTCGGGTGGTCATATGTGAATTCACACAACCCCACCCTTCCTCTGTGTGCTCTGGCTCTCCTTCACTCCCTAGCTGCTGCTATGACATCCGGACATCTGAGGGATTAGGCAGGAACCACGCTGATCACTTGTACCAGTGGAGGAGGGGTGTTGCCAAAACACTTAGCTGATAGCGCAGTGCACTGTGCAGACACAGGTGACCCATTTGTGTGAGTTCACAGATGACCACTGAAAGAACCACAGTTACACATAAGGAGTCTGTTCATCCCTAATTTTCCTGACAGCTCAAAGAAAGGGCCCAAAAGTGCCCAGTTTTGGTTCTGACATAGTAATTTTCCTTTCATTAAAGTCAGCAAGAGGACTTTAAAAAAGACCCATCTGCTTTGGCTGCAGTGAAGAAATAAGTATGAAATGATGGTAGCTCTGGTACAAAATCTTACTCTCATCATTGTGAAAAAATGGTTCTGCAATTGTGTAATTCAGTTGTGTTCCTTCAGATCTTAGTTTGTTTTAATTTTGTTTTAATTGGTTTTAATAATTAATGTGTTTTAAGGGGATAGAAGGTGGGTGGGTGGGGAGGATGGGGTACATTTTAATGTTTTAATGTATTTATATATTTCTGTAATGCCACCTCTATCCACTGGGAGAGGCGGGATAAAAATAAATTTTATCATTATCATTATTATTATTATTATTATTATTATTATTATTATTATTAGTCATGAACTCAGCAGATAATTTCTACCTCATTTCAGCCTAATAACACAGACCTACTTTACAGAAAGTTGGAAACATTTCTTTTATTTACAGAAATTACTGATGCAATGTGTGCTGGGATAATGTTAAGAATATTCAAAGTGCTACATATGTGCAAAGTATTGATTTCTGTGTTATTCTTCTCTCTTTTTCTGACATACACAGGAAGATACAAAAGCATCCCAGTTTTGATTCTGATTGATAAGAACATTAGTTTATCTTGAATAATACTGAAATCTATTTGAATTTGAAACTTCCAGGTTACCACTTCAGGTGTTAAGCAAGGACCAGTGTCGCAGTCAGCATCTCAGCAGCCAGTGATTGCTGATAAACAACAAGGTCATGAACCTGCTTCTCCTCGAAGTCTCCAGCGTTCCAGGTAAGTTTTAAATTGTTTTTGAGTTTGATTTCACTGTACATTGTCTAGCAAATGCTGATTTTTTTTTTAGTGACTCACTTTGAATTGCATGCTGTCTCATCTGCAAATAGATCTTGTCTAGGACTTTTTCTTTCAAAATGCATTGCCGTCTCAAGATTACATCTAGGGTTCAGGAAGCAGGATTTTTCTTTCTTTTCTCTATCCTTCAGTCTTCTGTTCCTACATCCTAGAAATTTGGTCAGGTATGTGATATGCACAGAGTGTGGTAAAAGGAGAACAGGGATACATTATTTGACTGTTAGAGCTAGTGTATTTTGTATTGAGTGAGTTGATGTGTTTATTCTGGAATTTTGCTGTCTTAATAATTATATGGGGAACAGAATAGATAAAAACATTTCTTCATGCTCAGCTTTTATTACTACTATTCCACATTTGAAATGTAAACTTAAGGACCTTTTATATATGGTCTGTGAAGCCGGTACAACCTGTTGAGCTTAAAATTCTTCCAACAGTGCTGTTAAATGTAAAACTGAATCATTAGTTACAAATAAGATATGGTATGATGACTCACTTTGTAAAATTCCTGACACTGTTTTGAAAGCTGTATGTTACCATTTGCACTAGACAGATTGAGTTTGTCTTGACAAATGCTGTTTGAGAAATATGCCTGATGAAAGACAAGCAGCCCCTTGATTGTGAAAGCGCCTCAAACTTTGAATGGAAATCTGCATTTTGTTAAGACTGTTCTTCAAGACACATGATTTGGTTGGCATATATCTCTAAAGCCTTTTTTAAAAATGATAGTTCTGAAGTATTCAGATTCCATTGCTCTTAAACATTAGCTAATATTTTGTCAAATAGAACATGTTATGTCTTTCAGGCTTTTAGAAGTAATTGTTGGCATGAAAAATTGAAAAAATGGTTGGCGTGAAAAATTTTTGGTGACATGAGGAGAGTGCTAAAATTAAACAGAATTCTTCTTAACCTAAATAGTTAAAACTAAGACAGAGTACTGTCTTAAAAATTATTTGGTTTCTAAATGGTGGATTTTTTTGTAGAAGCAAAACATTCTTATTTGTTCTCATGTAAATGGGACAAGTTTTTTTCAGACATAATAGGTTCAAGTGATTCTTAATGGTTGTAAAAGTGTATGCACATCTGGAAATATACTAACAAAGCAAACTGATTGCCTAAATTTGGATGAATATACTGTCTATTACATGGGCCTGGTGTCTCCAGTTCTGATAGTTGTTGATGCATAGCATCAGCTGCTCACTTTTTACATGTTGCTTTTCTAGAATTTGGTAACTCAGTGCCTAATCGTGGACTAGTTTGGGATGCCAAATTTGAATTTGCTGTCATCTACCATTATTAGCGGTTAGCTTCAAATTGTTTGCAGAATTTTCTATATGCAATGAGCCCTTTTGCCACTCTGCTTCTTTGAAGGAATGTTAAAAGAACTGTCCATTGAGCATCATGCCACTTTATGTATAAAAATTAGCTTGTATTATGATGTACATCTGATTTTTAAAAAGTCATGGTTGGAGTAATAACATCCCTCTAATAAATAGGGTGGGTCTCAAACCCTACTACTTAAAAAGAGAAAGGAAAAGATGCATTACTTCCTTACACAATTTGATTAAAGTTTTCTAAATCATAGGTATAAAGAAAATGAGATTTTTTTCTGCATGGACATCTGCATAGATGTTTGTAGTGTAGTTCTCCTGTTTAGAAATGCCAGTCAGTGCTATCACACTTTTTTGTAGCTACCATGTGGTATATCAGCTTTAATTCCAAGAAGGTGTTGCCTTTGTATTTGGGGGTGGGGGGAGAGATGTGCTTTACATGCAGGTAATAAATAAGGGAGACCAAAGTATTTTTCAATAAATCTGGACACTTAATGCCTTTGTGCAGGTTGCTCAACATAGACTGCTGTTTCTTTAACATGCAGTTCCCCAGTTCATAGTTAGGAATTCATCTTGTTACCCACTTCCAAACATAGAGGGGTTTTTTTTCTTAATCAAGATTAAGATTCTAGAGCTTAGTAGCTTGGCGGGAACACCTCCCCCATGCCCGTACTGAGCATGTTCAGCCTGCCAAGTCAACGGTCTCTCCTCAGTTCTGTAGTCCGCCAATAAGGGACCTGAGAAGAGGGGACAGCTGGGCGGGTGTGTTAATTAAGAGTCAGTGAATGGACGGTGTTTTGAAGTCTGCTTTGGCTGCTTCCTCCTCTTGTTTTTGTCCACTTTTTTTTTATTAAATTACTGTGACTGTGTTAAGACAATAAATGTCTTAATAATACCTGGTTTAATAAGTTCTGGAATGCATGGGCTTCATGTATCCTTAAATAGAATAAGATCCAATCCCCCTCCTAAAAAAACCCTTAACTACAGAAGACTATTTCTTATATCTTCATGGAAAGGAAGATTGGTTTTGTACATTATCCTCAAAGGGGAAGCAGTTCCCACTGGCTGAACAGTATGCTATGTATTAATGGTTTATGTGTATAGTGTAAAGCCTAAGAGAACTTTGAGAGCAGAGAACTAACACTGAGTGGATACGGAGCCATTTCCCACCCACCTCCTTCTTGCCACAACATAATACGAAAATGAGTAATGCAAACAGACCCTTTTTTCAGTTGCGATTATTCCTTGTCTGTATTGTCTTGAAGAATATGCTGAGAGTGTCTCTGCTGACAGTGTTTTCATTGTAGCTTAATTTTAGGATTTATATTGCATTAAGTGTAAGGACCAGTTAGAAACACTATACCAGTGTTGCTTTTATATCTCTCATGTTCTGAAAATTTTAAAATTATTACTCTGAAGTTGAGACCCAGTTTTGCTGGATAACAATTCTGTTCTCCCGCTTGCTAACTGTTCTTGCTAATGGGAATAAATTAACTGGGAGAGAGCTGGCATCTGTGTGTTTGAAAAATGTCATAGGTCTCACTTTTCAACTAAGATATAGATAGATCAGACTATATTTTCAGCATATGTCACTGTTGTGTGCATTTTTTTGTAATTTAATTTTATCTAATTTCTGCATTAATGTGTGGAGTTTTAAACAAATCTGCACTAAAATTCATGTTTATGGGCACATTGTATGGTAAAACACAGAATTGGTACATTTAAAAAACTGAAAACAGCATTTCAAGACGTAGAGATTTGCAGAATCAGGATTGCTGCATTCTGCTATACCAATTAGTTCAGATAGACCAGTTTACCACTAAAGGATTTTGTTTCTGAATGCTTTCTCAGTGGCTGCTCCTAAGCTGAGAAATACCCTGCCAGGGTGACTGGCCTGGCCCTACAGCACTACTCCTGTATAAAATTACAAAGGTACAATTTGTAGGAGTCTTCATTCATAACAAGAAAAGTGAAAGCTGTAGAACCAACTTGTTGCACAGCTGTGGATTTGGAAATGAGCTTTTAAAAATGGCCTGTTCAGCAGCTGTTAACCATAGTTTTCCAATTCAAACATAACAGGAAATTCTGTTAACTGTAGCTTCCAGGCTGCTGGATTGCTCATTCATGGAAAGAGGCTATGTGTGGACATGGTGCTCCTCAGTTCATTAACCCAGAATTTAATTGTCTAAACAAGGCCAGTGTTTTTCCATGTGACTCTGTTCTTTTCTTTTGCTTGCTCTTATATACTTGTCTCTGTGTGGAATCATTTACTTCACAAGCCTGTAGAAATAGCGCATCTTGACTCTGTGAAGGCTCTAGAACACTAACAGGGCTGCCAAACTTGTTGACAAGAATAGGCATCTAATTGACCTTTGCTTGAGACAACCACCACCATTACATCTTTTGGCTTCTTCAGAATTGTCCTTGATAACCCCCCTCAACATCAAAAAATTGTCTTGACAAGATGTCAAGTGAATCAACTTATGTCCTGAAGTCTTCAGCATCTACAGAGCCTTTATGTGGGACTTTCCTTTCTGCTTTCCCACTCCCGGTCGAGAAGTACAGGTCTGTAAAGATCCATGGTAAACATGTTTGCGTGTGGGAATCAAAGAACCCAAATTAAGTGAGTGCTGTCTTCCTTTTAAATGATCAGATATCTAACAAGCCCATTATTCTCTGCATTCATCTTGACTTAAAACTTACTTGTATATTTAAACAGGAATGGGTGAAATAGAGGAGATAGATGAGGGAGGGAGGTGAAAAGGAACATGGCAAGTGGGAGGAGAGAGAATAGGAGAGGAACTTTCCTTTCATTCACACCAAATGCATTTCGCTGTGTGAGCAGCCATAAAATTACAAAGATAATTGGAGCTCACCCTATATAATGTTACACAGTGTTATATACAATATTGCACAGCACTACAGTATAATAGTACAGTAAATATATAGCAGAATCCGGCCTGGAATATAAATGGTAAAGTTACTGAACAAATCACAGTGCACCCTTGCCCTCCAAAAAGATTCCAGGCACCATCTTTCCATACAAGCCCATGAGAATATACTGTGTTTCAGACGTAAGGCATTCAGAAAGGCCCATAACTGTCTGGGATCTTTGCTGTCATGCTAAACCGATCATTCTCCCCATTCCATTGCAATATTCACTTCTTTCTTTTCCATTCTCTTTTTCTTTCCCAAACCCAACTCTTCTTCTGCTCTAACAACTCCAGAAAATTCTGTTTCTTGAGATGTCTCATCTTCTTCCTATTGTTTTCCCAAAGAAAACACACAGATCAGCCTGCCTAATGAGAGAGCTGTGGGGTGTGTTTTCTTCGGTTCTCCTCCTGAGATAGGAAGCCTGCTTGTTTTACCGAATCTGAGAAAGAGAAAAGGACCAACCCTAATGAATCCTCATAAGTTCAATCAACCTAATTCGTTAAATTAACTTCATTGTTAATGAGGAGAATTGGTTAAAATTGCTAGGCAAATTTAGCAAATTAAAAAAATATAATTAGTTGTTTCCAAGCTCTGAGAAGGCTGGGTTGCTTATGAGTAGTTCTTTCTTTGTTTGATCATCTGTGGACTTGTGCAACCTAACCATCTCCCTGCATCTGTTGTCCTGCTGTTCTTGGAATTTTGGGTGTGCTACTTTTGTGTATTCTAAAGTGCCAAGAAGGTGTCATGCTTTTATATATGTATATATGCGTGTGTGTGCATTCTAGGGCTGGGTAGGCTTACTATCAAAACTATTGCTCAGCTCTTGCTGAATAATACACTGAGCAGGTACAAGTAACCCATATCAGTGAGTTTACAGATGGCCACTTGGAGAATCGGAGTTATTTTTTCATGTGGTGTTTGTAGCCCAAAGAATGCTCTCATAAGTTTAGCTATTGTTTCTGCTCACTTTGGGGGAGGAAAAAGCTGAAGAGAGAGGAAAGCCAGAATAGTCTTCACTTATCATTTGTATCAGTGGGGAGTACAAAATTTAAAGTGTCTGATCCATCGTATTACACATTGTGTCTTAACAGTATTTCTTGTCTGCCCTTCTCATTTACAATTTTTTCCCTTCTCTTTTGCCTTCTTGTACTATCACCTTTGTCATCACCACAGCCACTTCCTTTTGGTACAGGCACTATGGCACCTATTCTTATAGGGCACTGAAGTTCTTATAGGGCTCCCTATTTGGTGAAGATTTAAAAAAGAGCCTTCTCCCTTTCATGCTTTTATTCATGTGGACTTCTGGCATATAACTGACTACTGGGAAAAGGATCTAGACCAGTGTTTCTCGAGCTGATAATGGGGGTCCATCAGTTATTTTTTTTATTTTTTTTGCAGTATGCCAGGAACAAGGACATTCTTTCTGACCATTTGGTTACAGTTGTTTCTTTCTTTAGTGGTAACTTACCAGGGATTGGCAGCCAGTGTGGCCAGCATTGATACCTGTCCAAGAACCACTATATTGAATAGTGCTGGTCTAGACAACACAGAAAGCACAGATTTGTGTTGCGGTGTGTTTTTAAACCGTTGAACTCAATTGTGTTTTAATTCTGTAGTTGTTTAATAGTGTGAATATTATAAATTTTAAAACAAATTAATCTTTAAGTTAGTTGTGGCATTTTGGGGAGTGTGCTCTGGGTGAGGCCAATATTGAATTTAGCACTTTTTTATCAATACTTTCTTAATTAATCTTGTGCTGACTCATCTTAAGTCTTGGGTTTGGTAGAAAGACAATCAAATCAATAAATACTTGACCCAGGCAAGGAGGAAAAGGAGGAACCAGGTCAGAAAAGCCAGACTGGAATGAAAGATGGTAGCATGGGGTCGAGAAAGGTGCAACAGTGCTCAAAGGAAAGTTATAGTGGAAGGAAGGAAGAGACATGGTGGAGATCAAAAACAGGATGAGGAGGATTCCTGACTGGTGAAAGGGGAGGCTCAAGTGTTGATTGCTAAGAAGCTCTAGCACAGTAATCTTTAGCAGATAAAGAGGTCACCAGGGAGGAAAGGTGTTGCATTTGTGTCAGTGCGCACGTGCAGGTGTACCTCTCACTGCCAATCATTAAAAGTATTTTTGATGGCAAAAAAAGTTTTCCCAATCACTGTTACCATGTCTCTGCCAAAGCTTCTCACCACCCTGTGATTGTTGGTGGCAGCAGTGCCTATCCTGGTCAGTCATGCACAAATGAACAACCAGGATCAGCACTGCTGCCGTCAGTAAACTCAGGGCAGCCAGCAGCTTTGACAGGGTCACTGCAACAGGGGCAGTACCAATCCTGGTTGCTCGTTTGCAAATGACCGACCAGGATCAGCACTGCCAGCTTCAACAATTTGAGGACATCTAGAAACTCCTCACCACCTTGTGATTGTTGGCAGTGGGCAGTGCTGATTGTGGTTGCTCATTTGCAAATGAGTAGCCAGGATTGGCACTGCCATCCTTAACAGTTACAGGGCAGCGAGGAGCTGCTGGTTGCCCTGGATTGTTGGAGCATCAGTGCTGATTCTGGTCAGTCATTCACAAATGAATGATCAGGATTGGCATCATCTCTGCTGCCAACAGCTGTAGGGTGGCGAGGAGCTTTGACAAGGAGCTGCTGGCCGCCCTGAGATTGTTGATGGTAGCAGGGCTGATTCTGCCTTCAGCCTGTCCCCACTGAAGTTCTTCCCAGCCTTGTAATTGTTGAGGTGAAAGGGCGGCATGTTCTTTTCATGATGCCCTACCTCTGGGGAACCTGTAAGATATCCACTGTGCAGGGCATAGGAAAGAACTTAATACTTACTTTTTAAAAACGTAGTTATCAATCTGAACCAGGATCAAAGCACAGTTTGAATACTTTTGAATACTTGCCACAGATGATGTATTCACAAGACTACTTGCTTAAAGAAAGGTTGAAGAGGAGAAAACTATTCTGACACAAGGAGATTTAATTAAGATGTTGTTTAGTTCATATTACTACTGTAGTCAATATGAGTAAAATTGATGTTTTATAATGGTACTTGGTTTTGCAGTCAAATCCAGTATTAATTATATCATTTTGTCTATTCTTATAGTATATTCTTGCTTTCAGAATTGAAGGATGTTCCCAGTCTACCATTTGAATTATGTGGCTTATTGCATTTGATGTAATATTGCTGATTACTGGAAGCAGGTAGTGCCCACTGAGTCCTTAATATGACCTTCCCCACTGTAGAGGCCCTCTAGTTGTGTTCACCACATTTGAAAGGCTCCAGGTTGCAGGAGGACATTTTAATATAGTTTGCAGGTTTTGACTTTAATATTAAGGAGATTCCTAGTAGGAACTCTGCAAAGATTGGAGTTTTCTCCTTTTCGTTCCTATGATGTCAAAGAATCATATTTTCCTGATAGGTACATAGGCCATGTTAAGTCTCATTAAAAATGCTTCAGGAGCATTTATAGTTCCCCTGCATCTACATCAAGTGAAACAACATTAGGTTGAAAGTAATGAAAGACAATTCTCCCTCCTTATATGCATTTGCATGATTTTAATTGTCATTTTGTCTTGCTCTTCTTTTAATGGCAGTTGGGGTTTTTAAATAACTCTTTCAAGCTTTAGAATTAAATTGTATTTTACGTTGTAATGTGTTTTGGGAAAGCGCACGCACTGAAAGAGAACTCTGATAACAATTACGTGTGTTGTCGTCATCATCTTTAATCAGAGAAGCATTATCACACAGTCTTTTACTAATTAGCAGGATATAGATATGAAGAGAAATCTGTTTTCAGTGTGGAAATGTTCTGAGGCACTGTTCTTCCAGCACAGTTTAAGCAAAAGAAATCAATACACAGTCCCTTAATGACTTCGTGGTTGTCTAGTAGTCACAACCTACTTGCAAAGCAAACATTTTGTCAGTATTAGCTGTTCAACTTTCATATCCCCCATGATATTGAAACAAATCGGTGTCGTATTCATGGATCTAGTGATTTATTTGGTTATATAAAGTATATTCTATATTTTCCACATAGTTATTCTGACAGTACAAATCTAACAGCACAGTATAAATCAATAAAAATATTTCAAAAAGAAAAGATACAACCTTAACAAAGAGCATGGCTTCTTCTTCTTCCTTTTTTTTTCTTCCTCCAGTAGTCAGAGAAGTCCATCTCCTGGTCCAAATCATACCTCCAGTACAAGTGCTTCAAATACGACAGCACCACAGAATGCATCTGCACGACCTACGTGTTCATTAACACCCACATTAGCCGCACATTTCAATGAAAATCTTATAAAGCATGTCCAAGGATGGCCTGCAGATCATGCAGAAAAGCAGGTAAGTTCACATTCTGGCTTGTTAGTTTTCCTTTAATGTTTTAGATGGCCTCTTCCAGATCATGTTCTAATGGTCTTTAGAGGAATTACTCACTGCTTTATGCAGTTTATATTTCTGTTTCCAGACTTGGGGAGAACTGAGAGATGTAGTCATTCTTGTGCACGAGTGTTGGCAGTGGAATGGAAAGTAGGCTGAAGAAAGTGTTTTCCATTATTTGATGCTCAAATACATGCCTTAAATTGTTAGCCAGGAAACATTTCTTTTAAGTTTTTCCTCTCTTAATCCAGTGATTGAGGGAAGGATTACACAACATTGCTTTATAGTTTTACTAGTTACTGAATCGCCGAAGCAGTTGTTCTCAGTAACAGGAACTGTTTAACCTGGAAATTTGGTATCACTTTTCTCCCATACCTTAAAGGACTACCAGTCCTTTAAGTTGGAAATCCAATTGAAAAGGTGCTATTTACATAGCCCATGCAGTACTGTACTGTATTTCCAGGTTCAGTGTCATTAGGGCTCTTCTCCCACTTTGGTGGGAGGGTGAAGAGAGAGTTTTTAAATTTGGGCTAGCTGGGCTTTGTGGAAATTATCTGCTTATATTTATGTGTTCCAAGACAAATGCTGACAACATATCAAAGCAGTTTTGAATAAATACACCATTACAGACTCTCAGATGTCTTTAATCTCTTGCACTTGCAGTATTTCATTAAGTCTCATTTCATCCTAAGGGACTTTCTGTGAAGAGAGAGACCTCTTCTATGATAGAATACAGAAGGGGACATGGAAAAGAGTACAGCCTTATTGGCAGTTGGAACTTTTCAGTTAGGAAGAAGGCAGATAACTTGATGGAGAAGCTAGCTGGTTTGATCTGTGTCCTACTCTTAAATGACTAGGGATATGAGGGATAACAAAGATAGAAATTCTAACAGGTGTATCTCTTTTAGGCTTCTGTGTTTATATTGCGTTCTTGTTTTTCATTGATGAAACATTCTGTTTTTAGCCATGTTTTTGCAGCCATAGAATCTACTGCAGGACAGTATGTCTAGCCTTACTTCACATTTGTGGTTTCTTGTTCAGTCATCTACATTGCTAGGTTTCTGGTTTAAGTCTTTGTGCACTCTTACTTTCCTTGGACGACACTGTGCCTGCAGCTACTGAACTGTTAAGCAGACCTTCCAGATTGCTCCCTCATGTAATATTTAAGACTACAGTTACTTAGATTATATTTAGCTCATTAAAATTTCAAATTTGAAGATTACCAAATTTTCACTCTTTCCTCCTGGAAAGGTCAAAATAGTAAAATTGATTTTAGAAGTAGGCATTTTTATAATTATTGTGTCTCTAAAAAAGAGAGACACTCCTGAAGGGGTTTACCTTGGTAATGGGGAAAATCCAGTATTATAATGATTACAGTTCATTTTTGTTTTGTTATAACTGACAGTTAAGTGTTCTTTTTCATAAGCTTTAATCCAATTTAACGGACCTGTTGAAGCAATGGGGTTTACATAAGTGTTTACTTACCATTCAGCAATTGTTCAGTACATCTGCTCCAGCTAGCGATTTTATTTATGCCATAGAAAACGTCTCACTTCTGATCTTGGAAGCTAAGCAGGGTCAGCCCTGCTTAGTCCTTGAATGGGAGACCACCAGTGAATACCAGGTGCTGTAGGTTATATTTCAGAAGAAGGAACTGGCAAAGCCACCTCTTTGTATTCCTTGCCTAAAAATGCCCTATAAAATTCATGGGGTTGTCATAAGTTGACAGGTATCTTCAAAGGCGTGCGCACACGCACGCACCCCTACTTAAAACATATTAAGTAAATAAACCTATGTCATTGCCATATAATTCAACTGTGAATTTACTGGCAATGGATTGTTAATGTTTATCCACAATGTTCAAGTTGTAAGATCCTCTCACATACAATAATACTGTTGTTTGCAAATGCCCCAAAAATGAAACAAACTTTTAACTCTGTTTTAGGCATCAAGATTACGTGAAGAAGCTCATAACATGGGGAGTGTACACATGTCCGAAATTTGTACTGAATTAAAAAACTTAAGATCTTTAGTTCGAGTATGTGAAATTCAAGCAACTTTGCGTGAGCAGAGGTAAGACTTTATTCTAGACTCATCGTCCTGATATTCTAAATCTTTCATCTGTGTTTTGGTTTCATAACTTTGCTAAATGTAAATAGCTACTGAGCTACATTCCCAAGTGTGCAGTCGGGAGCTAGAAACTGTGACAGCTTAACATACAGGATGATACTGACTTAAACAGGCATAATACCTCCCTCCACAGCCATTGAACTACTGAAGGTGCCCTTGTGTGCTCCTGGATCTTGAACAATTATTTAGCCCATTATGTGTACCATTAAGGTAGGTCAGCCATTTCTAGGCCCAGTAATTTTGTCCTTTTTTTTTAAATTAAAAAAGCATACAAAACTATTTCACAATATTATATTTCAGCCTGATGTAGACTGCATAACAAACTAAAAAATATGCATGTTGTTTGATAGAGTACTAATTTTTGAATGAAAATGCTCATCTAAGAATAGTTAATTACCTTCTTTTTCTTTGTAGGATACTATTTTTGAGACAACAAATTAAAGAACTTGAAAAACTAAAGAATCAGAATTCCTTCATGGTGTGAAAAGTTGTGAATAATTGCACATGGGTTTTGAATACAGGAACTATAAAACTGGTTGCCCAGTCTTAACATTTTTGAGCTGCATATGAGTAGACTTTGGACCGTTGAGTTGGGCAAAAGGAAATTACATGGGAAAGGGGACACGAGGGGTGTCATTCAGGGGAAGGATACAAGGAAGATTTGTAAAACCCTTGAAATGTAGATTTCTTGTAGATGTATTCTTCACGTTGTAAATATGTTTTGTAGAGTGAAGCCATGGGAAGCCATGTGTATCAGAGCTTAGACATCCAAAACTAATCAATGCTGAGGTGGCTAAATACCTAGCCTTTTACATGTAAACCTGTCTGCAAAATTAGCTCTCTCTTTTAGTTAATTTATCATTCAGAAATCTTGCATTTTCTAAAATGCAATGCAAGCGCCAGGCGATCTGTGTCTCAAGGCTGCAACAGTTTGAAACAGTTTGGGTAATGTACAAAATATCATGAAACAACTGTTTCCACACTTGCACCGAATCAAGAGCAGTGCTTTTCCATTTCTGTTTTACAGAGCAGTGTTTTCATTTTCTGTGTTCATTTTCCCCTTAAAATCCTAGGTCTGATTTTATCATTTTTTTTAATTCTTCTAATTTCCTCCTTTCCTAAGGCACTGTTGCTATGGCACTTTTCTATAATCTTTTCATTCCTGTGTACAGTAGCTTAAAATTGCAGTGATTGAGCATAACCCACTTGTTTGTATAAATTATTGAAATGTATTTCCATTTGCACCCTGTAAGAATGGACTGGTAGTACTGCTGGGCATGTGTGCTGAAAGTACATCCCTTTCTCAGATTATAAGGAAACAGCCCAATGAACATGTCAACATGGTTGTGGGAGGGAACGAAGAAGAAAAAGCTAGTCAGATGTGAATTGTATCTGTTGTAATAAACATGTTTAAAACAAAGAAACACTGGTTTTCATTTTCCTTTGGTCAGTACATATTAGAATTTGAACTCTTTGGGGATTCTTTATCAGAGCTATTCTTGTTGAATACTTTTGTATTGAAAATAAGTCCTCAAGGGAGGTTTTGTTTAAAAAAAATAAATAGAAAATTGTGTATAAAATATTTAATGACATTCAACAAGGATCAGTGACGCCTCCCAAACAGTTGTCATATGTTAACTCCTGGTTTTACCTGTCTTGCTATTATGACATTTCATTTCAAAGGATGTTTGTGTTGTAGCTAACTGTTCAAGTCTGGTGCTGACTGCTGTTCTTAGCCATCACAAAACGCTGAATTTGTGTAATTGGAGTATCTCACTGTTCGAAAATGGTGAGAAAGCTCAGCTTTGTATATTGTTTCCTAAAGTATATTAAAAATAAAAAAGAAACTATTGCTACTACAAAATACACTTGGGTTTTCTTTGCAAAAAACTGTTGGACATAGCTTGATACAACAGGTCCTTGTACATTCCTAAAATTTGTCAATTTAGAATCTCATTACCGCTGAAAGATTGCTGTATTGCAGACATGTTTTGCTGTTGCTTCTGTTGATGTATTGATTCAAATTCAGTCAGTATGCTGAAATCTTATACATAAATTTTGTAGGGCTGGTTTTGATGTTTAAGTATGTCTCCTAATTTTGCCCATGTAGCTGTTCCCTTGTGTTCTTAGTTATCCTGTGTCTACATCTTTGTCTTTACTATGACAGCTTGCATAACATGCTTGTGAAATCTCTGGAAAATTTCTAGCTGTCATCACACATTATTATGTGTGGTGAAGATGGCATTATTAGTATTAATTGGTAAGATTGCAGGATACGTTTAGTCTTGCGAATATCCACTATGTCAGGTTCTAACCAGAAAGGACTAAACTGACAGATTCCTCCCTGCCTGTCAGCTGGCAATTTTTTTTCTTTTAAAAAATTATTTGCCCATATACAGCTGGGTAAGTAGCTATTTACAAGCCTACTGTAACTTTTTACTTGCCTATCACAATCCTCAGAACTTTTGAATTGATGAACGAGCAAGAAGTCAACAGTTTTCCTGCAAAGAAGCTTCTACTGCTCCAAGCACTGCATCTGTGCAGCCTCTCTGCATTTTGATGGGACTGAACTGGACTACCTTTGCTTTATTTCAGTTAGAATTGGTTATGCATCCAGAGTTTGATGGCTCTTGCCTTCTGTCAATGAGGTTGCTAACCTGTTTCCTTCCTCTAGTGCAGTGGTTCTCAACCTTCCTAATGCTGCGACCCTTTAATACAGTTCATCATGTTGTGGTGACCCCCAACCATAAAATTATTTATTTATTATTTACAATGCCTCCCCCCCCCGGCTGTCAGCGCCCAGGCGTGGCAGGCAGCCAAGAGCCGGCAAAGGCCGCCTCGCTGGCCAGGAACAGGGGGTGGGGGTGGGCAGGGAGGGAAAGAGGAGCTGCACACCTCCCCCGGGGAAAAAACTCTGAGACCCCCCCCCCAGGCTCTGCTTCTGCTTTGCTCTCATTTCTGCTGGGGAAGCAGTGTGGGAAAAATTTCCAGAGTGTCAACCCTGGCCCGGAGGAGGAGGAGGAATCTCAGCACCTTTGTCTTTTGCGCCAG
The DNA here is from genome assembly GCA_948474755.1 of Ctenosaura bakeri. Classification (NCBI taxonomy): domain Eukaryota; kingdom Metazoa; phylum Chordata; class Lepidosauria; order Squamata; family Iguanidae; genus Ctenosaura; species Ctenosaura bakeri. Next base: position 97,775 of record CAOLHI010002981.1, read on the forward strand.
GCACAGCTCGCCCCCCTGGGAAAAGTGCCACCTTGCGGCCCCCCGGCCCTTCCACAGCGCCCCCTCAGTGGTGAGTGGGCCAGGGGCCATGGCGAGGAGGGGGCCTGCCTCCCGTGCTGCCGCTGCCCCCCCCAAGCTGGCCCATCAGACGGGAGGTTCTCCCAGTAGCGGAGAAGGGGAGTGATTTCAGTCCCTTCTGAACAGGGGGCAGAAGGACACGAGCGCGTGGCTTGCGCACACCACTCCTGCTGTGGCGACCCTGTGGCCGCACACGCTCCCGCCAAAGGAGCTGCCAGGCAGCACTGCAGAAGGAAGGGGCTGGGCGGTCGCACAACCAGGAAGCCAGCTGCAGGACGAAGGAGCAGCGAAGAGAGTGCCTTGCGCAAGAACCTGCTTGCGCGAATGGCACCTCCCACCTCTGCGATAAGGTAATGTGCGGAAAAGGCCCAAGAGTGGTGATGCGCAAGCGTGAGCCACGCGCTTGCATCCTCCTGCCCCCTTTGGTGGGAGTGCGTGCGGTCGCACGTACTCCCGCCAAAGGGGGCAGGAGGACATGAGCGCGTGGCTTGCGCTTGCGCACCCCCACTGAGGAGGGAATGGAGCCTAAGACCATAGGAAATACGTATTTTCCGATGGTCTTAGGTAACCCCTGTGAAAGGGTCGTTCGACCCCCAAAGGGGTTGTGACCAACAGGTTGAGAGCCGCTGCTCTAGTGTTAAAATGTTTGTACTTCTGTGAGTGATGAATGCAGTTAACAAAAATGTTGATTTTTAAAAAACAACTAGCATTTAAAATAAGTCCATCTTGATAAAGAACTGCTGTCAGTGCACACAGCATCAGACGTGGTGCTTTTCATGTGTATTAAAGGGAGATCTACTCTGGAGTATTCTTCCTTGCTAACTTGCATACTGTCTCATTGGCAGATTAATCTTTGGAAGGACCTATGAAGAGCTCCAAAGTTTATAAACCACCGGACACTTTCTCTGCTCTGAGAATAATGTAACTGTCTTTCAGATGAGATTACCTTTGTCAAATCAGCAGTTTTAACAGCTCTATGGAACTCGATACAGCTCAGAACTTTTTGGAAAGGAAATTTTGGCAAATCCACATATTTAATGGATTTGAGTCACAGAAAATCTGGATCCAAACTATAGTTTAGTGTACTTAAACCTTTTTCACTGTGATAGCTTACTCTGTAAAAATTCTTGCCTGGCCAGGTGGTCACATTTAGCTTTTCTCACACTAAGCAATTATAGCACTTTGATCCCACTTTTAACTGCCTTGGCTGCATCCAAAAGAGTCCTATGCTTGTAGTTTGTAGTGACGTCCTATTTCTTCTGGCAGAGAATTATAAATATCTCACAGTACTAAAAATCCCAGGATTCCCTAGAATGGAGCCATGATAATAAAGTGTTGTAAAAGTGTCATTGTTTAGTGTGAAAAACAGCTTAATATTGAACTAGTGTCTGTTGAAATTAGCCAGATCTGAGGTCCCTTTTCTGTACAATTAAAAATCTGCCAAAGATTTCATATATCTTTTTCTAAAACACTTAGCATGTACAAGTACAGTGTAATGGGGTGTAAAGCTTACCATTTTCTTTCTCTGTTTTTGTGTTTACTGTTTTATTTGTTTGAGCTGGATTGGTTTTAATTTCAGTCTCATGCTGTTGTTTTTCATCTTTCCATTGACTTTGATGCATAAACAGCTGATCACTTCCTGCCAGTAATGAGTGGATTTTTATGACGTCATGAAATTGTCAGGTATCTTGCTCCCTCTGACTTCAGAGGTGGCAACATTTCAGACAAATTGAACAAAGTGTCCTATCTTACAGGTCTTTAAAAGGGTTTGCATCTTTGAATCCTTGAGATCTGAGTTGGCGTTAAATACCACCTGTGGAGCATTTTATAATAGTATAATATAATAGTATATATAATAGATCTTGAGTTGTACTCATTGCCTTTTACATAAAGGCAGCTCCTTTGCTGGCTGCATTGGGGTTATAAAAATAAGACTATGAAGAAAAGGAAGGAGAGAAGTAGAAAAAGAGACAAGAGAAGCTTGCAAGTGAATTGGTAGGGAAGGAACAAGCCCTGTGCAGCTTTTCCCTTTTATTTCTCCATGTACAGAAACTGCATGCAGTGTTGATGATCCAGGCTGAAGCTCAGGGTGCTCCTTGTGCAGTGCTAAGTGGTTCTGGTAAAAAAGGCAGTTATTATGCGAAGAAAGAAACACACAGTCAACAAATGGTCCGTAAGGGGGAGTCAGAGGGTATATGCCCTTTACAAGAGAGCCTCAACAGGATTGGCCCAAACAGAAGTCACAGGAACTTAGGGAATGGGAACAAGTGTTTCTCCTTCCACAGCCACAGAAGCAGCAAGTGTGAGGGCATGTCCCAATGTGCAACCATGATAGGAGCCCACCTTCTGCATTGTGGTTAGATGCCATATCCAGCTCAGTGGAGAGGAACAAGGAAGGGGACTGCAGGTACCCATTTTGCCGACATCAGCCACAGTTCCTCACAAGGAAGCCTGAGGTCTTCAGTTTCTTCCATTGCACATGAGATGGAAGATACACCATGGCTGGGCATATGCCAATATCAGCTTCCCAAGTGCAGTACAAAGGAACACTTAGCATGGGAACAGAATAGTGTATCAGACCAATTGGAGCTGGGGGAGCAGTCTGATATCTGGAATATAAGAATGGACAGAGTGGTGCCTGTGATAGCTCTTGCGCATACCCTCTCAAAGAGTGCATCTAAACCAGCTCCCTGATTCTCTGGGGAACAAGCAGCAAGGAAACAAATGACTTAGCAACTAGACTGATGTTGATGGAAAACCTGGAGCAATTATGATTGAATGTGGATCTAGAGCCTATGTGAAGGCCTACTCCATGGTGATGTGGGCAGCAAAAAATTTTTTTCTTTCTTTGCCACCATTCTCTCTGTAAAGAGCCATCCAGTGAAGGATTTCTTTTTTCCACATTATTAGGTGCCTCTTACACTTTGGTCTACAAGAACAGAATCTAGACAACAAGCCCCAGTGAACAATTTGCTAAGCACTTGGTAAATAAAATTGCTCAGATTCATTCTGTCTTGGCTGTTACAGTTAATAAAGGCCTTGCCGCCTGCTTATTCAATATTAGTGGATATTTTTCAACTTGTACAACCCAAAGATGTGGACAAGAGGCACTTTGAAGAAATGAAATCTACCATGAGTACTGTAGCTCCTTGCCCTTTCTAGCTTATCAAAGAGGCCAGAGTGGGGCTGACTGATGCCTCTCTGTGATAAGGCATGGTTTCATCATGCTTAAAGGAGACAGTTGTAAGACTGCTTGTTTTTTGTTTTTGTTTTCTAAAAAGTCCTCCATGGATTCCACTCCAGTACTTCATTTCTGGGCAAGATATGGAGTATGTGGTGGCTTCTCAGCTTCAGATGTTCCTGCATGAGATGTTGTAAGCATTGGCCTGTGAAGTCCCACCAGGTTCTGTTTTGCCCTCCATGTTGAGAGAGGTTTTCCAAGGTTGTTTTCCAGGATTTGGGAGGTGACCATACTTCACTATCTCTCCTTTCTACTTTAATTCAAGCACACTCTTCCAGTTTAAATTGCTGCCTGCTGGCAATAATGGACTGGGTGAAGGCAAAGAAGTTACAGCTTAATCCAGACAAGGCAGAGGTGTTTCTGTTCAGTCAAAAGGCAAATTGGAATAGGAATTCAGCCTGTGCAGCATGTGATTATACTCTCCCTGGAAACACAGCTCACTTTGTGTGTATTGCTGAATTCAGCTCTGAAGCTGGATGCTCACTTTCTAGTGATGGTCAGTAGTGTAATTAAGACTAGTGTGCCAGCTGTGCTTGTTCCTAGGGTCATCGGACAGCCATAATGCATCCTGCTATATCCTGTCTGGACTGCTGTAACATGCTCTATATGGGGCTGCCTTTGCAGAGTATTCAGAAACTTCAGCAGGTCCAAAGAACTACAGCCAGATTATTATTCAGGGCTGCCCACAGCACACAACACCTTTACGTCAAGGGTTCCACTGGCTGCCAGTCTGTTTCCAAATACAATTCAAAGTTCTGGTTGTGACTTATAAAGCCCTATACAATCTGAGTCTAGGCTATCTGAAGCACCATATTTGAAGATCTTTTGGGAAGGTGCTTCTCTCAGTCCTACTACCTTCACAGGCAAGTTCAGTAGGAAGGAAAGAGAGGGCTTTCTGTCCAGTTTCTTCAAGATTTTGGATTCCCTTCCTAGAGGCCTGAGTGGTTCCCTCTTTGCTGTCTCCTTCTGTCAGGAGGTGAAGACCTTTTTATTCTAGCAGGCTGTTGGAAATGATTCTTTTACAAGGAAAGGGTGTGTGTGTGTGTGTTGTAACTCATTTTATTATTTTCTTAAAATTAATGTTTGGAATGTTTTTAATTGGTGAAAATTTATTACTTTTTAAATTTTTGTATGTTTTTAGCCATATTTTTTTATTTGTAATGTTCTCTATTTTGTAAGAAGCCTTGAGTCCCAGTTTGAGAAAAGTGTGGAGTATAAACAAAGTGAGAGATGAATGGAGGTCTTTGATTGTCTCACCTGGAAACCATGCCATCTCCTTTAATGCCCTTTGTTTACCACAGCCAACAACACCTATCTGAAGTGCTTCACCTTCCATTATGAGAGAAAGGACACAGAATTTTCAGATGTTGTGTGCCACTGCCATCTTGCTCTCTTGAACACCTTTTCTCTTTCCCCTTACATCCAGGGGTAGGGAAGACAGACATAACATGTCACTTATGTGGTTGTGGCATCCTTGATTTACAGGTAATGTTGGTAAAGGAAGCAGGTCCTTTTTCACAGTGGGAGACCTTCCTCACCTGGGGCCTGATCTGGCATTCCTCAAGCTATCTACCTGGAGTTTGAAAAGGAGATCTTGGTGTAACAGAGCTCTTCTGCTAGGTTGTGGAGACCCTGCTGGCATCCAAGAAACACTAAATGAGAATGCATGGCTGCATGTCAAAAGTTATAGCAATGGGGATCCCAGCCTTAGTAATAGGGATCTTCAGGAGAGCCTTTTGGATAGCCTCAAAGCAAAAAACCTTGGTCTCCATTCTGGAACCTCTTGGTTGCCATCCACATGTCAAATGTTTTCTCAGGGAAGCCTGCAGTCTTCTTAGTGGCCATTACCTTAGCCATGATGTTCTTATAGTTGATGCTACTGTGGATCTTGGTGTCATCCCAAAGGGCAAAATGGTCCTTTGTCCAAATCCCTCTTTAATTCTTAAAACTAATTTATGTTTCCATAGGGTGCAAGAACTGATAATCTCCTCCTTTTGCTCCATGCCTTCAGCCTTCCTAAAAATGCTAAACCGTGGAGGTATGGTTGTGTGGAGGCCAGTCTGGTTTTACCTGAACAGGACCAAGCCTCATCAACAGGAAGCCACCTGGTCTTCAATCCACACCTTTACTAGAACTACAAGATCAGTTCTTTTGCCTCTGTCAAGCCTGCTTTTGAAAGCCAAATTCTTCTAAGGGTACTACAGGTGTGAGATGAAGAGTAGAAGGATTACTGACCCATTGAAGGGGATTGACTGCCATTTTACATCCCCAGTTCTGTTTGGTTGTGTTTTTTCCCCTCAGGATAGGAAAAACTAAAATTCTATCTTAGTGAACCTCTGTTCTCATGGCAAGGAGGAGGCCAGCAAGTCTCACCCTATCCTATTCTCTATCCCAGTTGCCTGTTTTTTTTTTTTTATTGGGATCTGATTAATGCCTTCCATGTCCTAATGTGTCAGGCCAGGACAGATATTGTTGAGGCACTGGTCAGATCTGGAACGTCTCTGGATTGTTCTGAAAGAACTGAACTAACAATTGGTGGCAGGGACACCTCTTTTGGAGGAATCTTCTTAGAGACCACCTTTCAGCCCTGGTGGCAAGGCTCTCCCCAGTTCCTTCCCACAATGGGAACAGAAATTCATAAGTAAGAAAGAGATTTTGTTTTCATTAGATGTTGGAGGACACCATTGTGCTGATAACTTGTCTGCTGTTCTGATCATCCCAAAAGATACTAGAAACCATGAAGAAAGCTCACTTGTTTTTGAAAGGAATATACGGTACATCTCCCATCCATCGGGGGGAAAAACTTTACCTTTCATCCACAAAATTTCCCCCTGCTTCCCATACAACTCAGCAGCTCTGGAAAGATCTGCAAAGTCAGCTAGTATGCAGACACATGTTAGTCAAAAGCCAGAAGAGTATAGAGGACTAATATTCCTTGCCTGCTGGCAAGCTTTAACAGCAATCTCCACCCCAGTATAATGTATCCTGCCTGCATCTCTGAAGCACTCAGTGTGGCAAGTCCTAGAATACACATTGGTAACCTTCATATGGATAGCATGTAAACGAACAGTGCAAGTGTGACATCTAGAGGCTACTGAAAGATGCTTTGAAAGACTTGACACTGCGAACAAATGAACTGCCAAACTGCCCATTCTGTTCTCCTGTGTTGCTGGCAAAACCGTCTCTGAGTATTCCTTGTCAAAGAAAACCCTATGAAATTTATGGGGTTGCCATAAGTCAAATGGGAGACTTGAAGGCACATACACACAAGATGCCAGACGAATGCAGGAACTAGAAATCCAAAGCAGCTCCTTGGCTACAGGCATCACATTACTGGAGTTGCAACCCTGGGCTTAGCTGTAAAAGTGTTTTGTTGGAGCTTGTTAAGTTAACCAAAAATAGAACGTCCAGTTATTTGGTTAGAGCAAATTGTCAGCAGCTCAGCTGAACTACTCCCTGCTTGGGGCCAGGATGTCTGAAGAACTGCTTTCTTCCATGTGAGCCTGCCCAGACCCTGAAGGCCATCATCAGAAGTCCTGTTATGTATCCCACTGCCCCTTGACACATGACAGAGCTTTTCTAGCAACACCTTGGCTGCGGAACTCCATCCTGAGAGTGGTCAGGTCGACTTCATCCCATCTGAATGTCTGGTAGGCAGAAACTCTGGTGAAGATTGTATTTTGTGTGGCCTTTGGCTCTTAAAAAAAGAGGTTGTCTGCTCTAACTGTGTGTTTTAACTGTCTAGTTTTTATAATTTTTTAAATAATTTTTATTATTTTCAAAGTACATAAAAGCATATATTGACACAAATATGTATATCATTATTATAATTCTATTCCCCCCACTTCTGTATATTAAATGTTTCCAGTTGAATCTATCTTCCCTTTATACATATCTTATCAAATACCAATATACTCAATCCACAGACCTTTACAGATTTAGCCAAAGCATTACCCTTTTCCATTCTCTTTCAAAATTTTGAACCGTTTTGTTCTTAAGGAAGTTAGCTAATTTTTCAGTCTCTACCATATCTAATATTTTTATTTTCCATTCATCTAATTGAATGTCTGTTTTATCTTTCCAAGGTTGTGCGTATGTCTACCGTGCTGCTGTGATCAAATACAATAATATCTTCTGTTGTTTTCTAATCTCCCAGTTCTGACCTAATGTATTCAATAAATACAATTCTGGTACCATTTCAAAATCAACTTTGGAAATTTTTTGAATTTCATCATGAATTCCCTTCCAAAATTTCTTAGCCTTAGAACAAGTCCACCACATATGAAAAAAGTGTTTTTAGAATTATTTTCAAAGAAAAGGCTACTGGTTTTGTATCTTAGTTATTTATTTAGTGTTTTCAAATTATTTTTAACTGATTGGTGGGCTGAGAGGTGATAAATAAAGATCATGAAGAAATGAATGTTTCTCAACCATCTGACCTGAATTCAGGTGGGCCGTGGCAGCTGACACTGTGCTGTTTGTGGTTGAGAGCAGTGTAAGGAAAATGTGTATATATGCTGTGAAGTTAAATGCAGTTTTCTACATTTAATTTACAGCCTTAATCTGATAAGAAGGGCATTTCCCATTTATCCACCTAGCCCAGTATCGTCTGATCTGATAGGCCACTAGCCGCTTTTGGAAATGTTTCTTGAATCAGAAAAAAAAATGCAACATTTTGCAGAATGTTGCAGAATATTGCAGAAAAAGAAATATTGCAACATTTGTGTGGCTGTACTTGCTATCAATGAATAAACATAATCTGCAGTGCTTTAGGAATGAATCGTGTCAAGGATTAGATTGCACGGTAGCTTCTATACCTGCTCTGCTGTTCAAAGAGATTCTCTGTAAGACTGTTTCGATATATAAAAGGTTTGGTATAAAACATAGTCATGTCTCACCTTTAAGATTGACTTTATGAACATATTCTTTCATGGACAACAGCCCACAGCCTCAGATGCAGGCAAACATTTAAACATGTAAGAAAGTGTAGGGAAGGAGGAGGGGAGATGTGAAATGTAATAGAAATGCAAATCTTATTAATTATTTATACCCTTTTAGCTACTCTTAGCATCTACTATTAAAATTGGTACTTGTTCACCATGTCACTATCCTAGCATGTTCTTGCATTTCTATTACATTTAGCAATTAAAATCCCTCTGTGTGTGCCTGCGTGCATGCATGTATGCATTGGGATGCACATGCATGCATGAGGGAGTCTTGCCTGCCTAGCCTGCAGTCTGTGCATCTGAAAAAGTGGACTATAATCCACAAAACTTTTAATAAAACAAGTGGTTAGTCTTCAAGGTGTCCAAAGGCTGTTTTTCCTTCCCTTTTTATGCTGTATCTTTGGATCTTAAGCTGCAGCTTACTCAGCAACCCATGTTTCATGTATACTGGAGTCCACAATGCCTTTTCAGTAAAGGGCTTAGCGGCTTTGGCAAATTGTTGGTGCTGTAATTTGCCTCATGGATCCTTGAAATATAGGATTTGATTATACCTAGTTGTGATTTCTTCATGAGGGGTGGGGTGGGGTGGGGTGTGGGTTATTACCCCCATTAATTTTGGACCTGGGGCAATCTTTCAATTTTGCAGTCGAACAAGTCTCTTTAACTTATGTATCCGCTTTTGGGAAATTAACTAATAATGGTCCACAGAGATGGGTTCCTTATGCCCCTTCGATGCCTTTTTGTTTTTAAAAATTGGAGGGAACAAGAAACCATAATGGGCTAATATGGCCAATTTTGTGAAAAAGAACAGAATCCACTAGATGGCAGTAGGCTACTAGACAAGAGAGTCATACAACTCTGTCTCTGTTTATGGGGGGAGCCCTTAATTTTCTCTTTCTCCTTCCGCCTTCTCTTTCCTAACATTCTTTGACTAAGACCTAATTCCAGCTACTAATTTCAACTAGAAAGACCCACGGAAGCAATGCAATTTATCTATGTTGGCTTACCATTCTTCATTTGATTCATTGGGTCTACTCAAATTGAGACTAACAGTTGGATTTAGGTCTAAATGTGAAAGTGTGACTCACCTCAGATGACCAACACAGAAAATAGGACCATCAGATCATAGAATCATAGAATCATAGAAATGTAGAGTTGGAAGAGACCACAGGGGCCATCCAGTCCAACTCCCTGCCATGCCTTGAGTATCTCCAAATATCTCATCACCTGGAAGTTTTTGTCATCACCTGGGAGCTTTCCCTCTCCTCACCACTTTCCTTCACCAGTGCAGCATTTATTTTATTTAATTTTAATTTTATTTTATTTGTGTCATCTATAAGTGTGTTGAACTGATGAAAAGCACAATTAAAAGTGCTGGCTGTGACCTATAAAGTCCTTTATGGCTCAGGTCCAGGTTATTTGACAGATCATATCTCTCTGTTATGAACCAGCCTGGGCTCTGATATCATCAGGAGAGGCCCTTCTCTCAGTTCCACCACCAACACAAGCATGGTTGGTGGGGATGAGAGAAAGAGCCTTCTTGGCGGCTGCCCCTTGATGCTTGAACTTCCTTCCCTGGGAGGCCAGAATGGCCCCCTCTGTGTTGTCCTTCCAGTGGCTGGCTAAAACCTTTTAATTCAGGCAGACTTTTAATACAGAAAACATGTAAAGAATGAGCTAGGGGGTGCTGTACCATTTTAATCTTGTTATATTTTATCTCTTTTCAACTCTTGTTTTTAGTTCAGTTTTATTTTAATATGCACTATTTATATGGTATTAAATTGTATTGTTTTAAAAGGGGCCCAATCTGGGGGGGGGAGTGGGATATTACTACTACTACTACTACTACTACTACTACTACTACTACTAGCTGCATCTGTTTCTAAAAACATGATAGCGTACATTGATTAACTAATGAGATGTCAACAAACTAAGAAGAAAAATTGAGTCTAAACTCTGAGAGATTTAATTCTTTTTTTAAAATGACAGCAAGATCCAGAAAAGAAGGACCTTCTTTTCCTTAGGGGTTTGTTTCACTAATGGAACGTATACCAAAGAGATTATTGATGAAGGAGCGATCTTGAGAGAAACTATGGAGTCTGGTGAAAAGAAATCAATGGGAGGTATTGACTTCTATCAGAAATCTTAAGTTGTGGTGTATCCCACTGTTCCTCCAGGGAGCTTCCTCCAAATTTTATTCTCACAACAACCCAGTGGGGTAGGTCAGTCTGAAAGAATGGCCTGTTTAAGGTAATTCATTGAATTTCATGGCTCGGTGGGGATTATTGGAAACTACTATTCAAAGAGGGATTAAAAAACAACAGCATAAAGCAATGATCAAATATTACAAGTTATACCAACCAAAATTTATAGATACCAGCTGCCACTATGAGCAGTCTTTGGGACTGAATAAGAAAGGAGAATCCATACATACCACATACATTCAAGGAAAAACCCAGGCTGACAAGGACCAATCTGGTCAAAATGTCTCACTTAAAGATGCTGGGAATGGACATACTATCAACTCTCACTATCATTATATCTAAATATTGTGTTTATCATTGTATCTAAATAGGTTTTTTTCCTACATTGATTACCTATTACCAATAAGATGGTTTTGTACACATGAACATGGATGTTATATTTGATACGCATTTATTAAGAATACTGTATACTGTAAGATTTTGGTTGGTATAGTAGTAATATTCAATCATTACTTTATGGGTTTTTTTTAGATAGGTTAGATAGACCTTTAAAGAACTTTATTCATCAAATGACAGGTCTCTGCCACCATGGTGTTTAGAATCCAAATACTAACTTTTGGGAAAATGTAAGAGTGTATCTTGCCTCTACTTTAGAAAGCTCTGAGCATTTAACATGGGGTCTCTTTTTGGATTTCAGTATAGGTTTCAGTGTAAGGCTTACTACCTCTTGGGCTTCACCAATACAAGAAAACTGCTCCAAGAACAGTAATTTCCAGACTCGAACAGTCCGGTTAAACCTGGGGCAGAAGAAATGGTTCACAGTTTATCATTTAAGATAAATGTGGCATAAGAGTTTTAAAAAACAAACAGGAATATTGAGATGTTAAGTCATGGCAACCGTGGTCTGAAGAAAGTAAGAGGAGAGGGTTTAGAAAAAAAGCTGTTGAAAATAACAGAGGAAAGAGCTGGTTTTGACAGGGCTGACCCCACCATTAGGCAGTGAGGTGGTCACCTTACAAAGCTGAGTGTGTGGTTTTCTGCATTGTACATTACAGTCAGCCATCCACACTTGCGGGTTTCATTTTTGCAGATTTGATTATTCACAAATTCTTTACTGTCACCTCTGCTGCCTCCCTATGCCATTTTTAATAGGGACTGCAAGCCTCATGAGACTGAGAAACTGTGAACGAGACTTGTAAGTCCCTATTAAAAATAGTGTAGGGCAGCAGTTGAGGTGGCAGTAAGCCCCACCAGCCAGTCACATAGGGACGGGGGGGCGATGGAGGTAGTGTGCCCCTGGCGGCAATTTTTCAGAGGGGCTGTGGTTCCTTGCTTACCCTCCCCTGTGCATTGTAGCCTCGCCCCCACACGGTGTAGCCCTGCCCATCCATTGTAGCCCCACCCCCACCATAGCCCCGCCCCTCCGCCCCCTCCATCTGCCCCCCTTTCATGCACTCCAAGCTCCACCACTGCCACCAGCCACCTACTTCTGCCTTCTGAAGGAACTGTGATGCCTCAAAATAATCCATGGTGGGTTGAATATGGCGATCATGCTTTTCTGTGTGTTAAATATGGTTTGGGAGGGCCTAGAGTTATTCACTGTTTTTTCACTTTCATGGGGGTCCTGTACTATGAATCTTGACCGGGGAGAACAGTCAAAGCGACCAGGATTGTTTTAGCCAATCCTCAGTATGCCAGAGACCACTACTATATTATTGACCAATGGCTACAAATTTTTTTTACTGGAAACTCACCATGAACCAGTAGCCAATGGCTCATGGACTAGTCCATGAACTACTTTTTGAGTAGCATTGCTTTACACAGACTCATCTTGTAGACCATCTCAAAGCAAAACATAGATTCTTGATTCTAACACCACCACTATCCTTCACCTGCCTGCTATTTTTACTAGGGATGGATCAACCGAATCTTTGAATCCTCAAATCCTGGGCAAGGATTCAAGATTCACGAATCCGAATCCCTGTGCCAAAATAGGCAAACTGAATCTTTCAAATCCACCAACCAAATAGTTTGTTGGAGACTGGGACGCCTGAAAACCTGGGAGACCAGATATACAAGGGGAGATGGCAAGTGGATGAGTTTTTCCCTTGGAGTAATAATGACCTTTGCTAACAATTTCAGAAGTCACATCTGAGATTGTATTCTAAGATATTTAAATTGAACATTTAATATTTAATTTCAGCAGCTGAATGGAAGGTATAGATGCTTGAGATTTCAAGGACAGTTGAAAGATTTCTTTGCATAGCTCCCTTGCAAAGCTCTTTCATACACAATTCTGGAGTTTGTAGTTTTACAAGGGGTCACAGCCTTCTCCGCCGAAGTGTGCTGGCACATCATCAAACTACAAACCTGGGGAAGCCATAAGGAGCTATACAAAGAAAATCTAGTTTTGATCTCGATTATCTCCGTACTGTAGTATGTGACCCTGTTTACACAGGCAGGAAAATGTGGGATTAATCCACATTTTCCGACCTGTATAGAAAGGGCCCTCATGTCATTTTTAATCTGGGGAGATCCTGAGGCAAAACTATGACAATTGTCCTGGCCAGATTTCTTCAGAGGGAGGTTTGCCTTTGCTGAGGCTTTTGCTAAGGCTGAGAGTGTGTCTTGTCCAAGATTATTCTTCTTTCCCTTGCTTTTTAAACACTTTTTAAAAAAAGGATTCAAAAGATTCGAGATTTGTGAGATTCATAGTTTCCCAGAACCTTCCAGGGATTCAGATCTGGATCCAGAATCAGAAAATTCTGGATTCATCCCATCCCTAATTTTGATCCTCTTGACCTGATGTGGAAACCTATCATCTTTGAAACCTAGCACAATTAATGTTGTGCCTGTGTGTGTGTGTGTGTGGGTGGGTGGGAGGCGCTAAATACCCTAAAGGCACCAGATCTTGTCTGTTCTTGGAAGTTAAGCAGGGTCAGCTGCCAACCAATACCAGATGCCGTGGGCTATATTTCAGGGGAAGGAACTGACAAAACCACTTCTGAGTATTTCTTGCCTAAGAAAACCCAACAAAATTCATGGGGTTGCTATAATTTGACAGGTGACTTGAAAGTGCACACAGCCACCCATCCACCCACACATGCACATTATGGTTGGCATAACATAGAGTTGGATTTTGCATCAATCCTATCTCACCTCTTGCCACTAGATGGCAAGAATCGACTGTGACATAACCTGCCCTAACTTCTCTGTAGAAACAGCACTGAATGTAGCAGAACTGAAAAGCTGTAAAGCAATGTTTTACCCTCTGCTGGTGTAAAAAGTTCTGCACAGCCTCTAATCTAATCATAACATCTAAGTGAGGAGTCCCTGTAGAATTTAGGACAGTTGCTCCCAATCTTTAGCCCTTCTGATAGGTTGAACTACAGTCCCTATCATTTCCAGACAGCATGACCATAGTGGTGCTGGGGTTGCACCAGGGTGAAAAATCCTTACCTGGAGATGCTACATATTGAACCTGCAACCTTTCTACATACAAAACAACTCTTTTTTCCCCACTTGAGCACAGTCCTGCTTTTGCTGCAGTTCCATGGTTGCAAATCTTTTATTTTATTTTATTAAAAATATTTCCATCTCATCTTTGTATCGTCCACTATAGGTTATGAATTCTTGGCTAGCATCTACCATTGATTCTTCCTGCATTTGCTTAATGAGTTGCGAATAGTTTGCAGAGGAAGCAAAAACAGTGAGGTTTGGTCTCATGCGAGAAAATGCCCTCAAATGATCCTTGCAATATGCACCAAAAATGAAGCCCTTGTAGATGAATTCCCTTCAACACCTGTGGTAGACCTGTTTTTGTGGTCCGAAGATGTTTCAATCATTAAATAAATAAATATTTATTTTTAAAAATAAAATGAAAAATAAAGCATCTACTCAGGGAATCACTAAATAGCTTGTTGTGTGTATTCAAGTTGCTTCTGACTTATGGCAACCCTAAGGGGTTTTTGGGGGGTTTGAGATCATGTGACATGCCTAAGATCACCCAGTAGGTTTCCATAGGTAAGCAGGGAATTGAACCCTGCTCCTCAAGGTCATAGTCCAACACTCAAAACACAATACTGTGTTGGCTGTCACTAAATGTCACTTATGACCAAAGATGTATCTTTTTCCAATGATGGCTATGAAATATCCCAAACAAGTTGTTTTCTTCTCAGAATGCTGCTGCTGGTAGTGGTGTTATTCTTCCATAGAATATAGGCAGTAATCTTTAGAAAGCACCTAGGATATTTATAGATCACTTATGTAGAACAGGTTCAACTATACAGAATCTATCTTGATTGAGTGATTGGTCACTGTTCTGAATCACCTATGCTTTCTTCTAAAATTCCATTCCCTTGCCCACCACTGCCTTATTCAGGCTGGACAGACTGAGCTAAGCCAGAGCTCACAGAAAGTTATTTTTTGATACAACCCCCAGAATCCCCCACCAAGATAGCTAGTGCATGTATGGTGTGAGGCTGTGCACACTGACCCCACTTCCCTTCCTCCAGACTGTGGCTACATTGCACGGCAAAGTATGAAAATGACTTCTGCTCCTGTTTATTTGAAAGCGTGTAGAATGAAAACATGAAACAGGATGTGGCTTTATCAGAGTTTTTGAATGTAGAGAAGAAGGGGCTCTTTGCATCCCCACGTACTGACATTCATATCAAACATGGTAAAAGTGGAAAGGAACAAAATGGTGTGGTCCACACTGGGACATTGGTAGTGGCACCAATGTGCCAGATTCATATTTTGCTGTCCCCACGATCTCCCCTGCTTAGAGTGAAGAGTTTGGTTTCCTATTTGTTGGCCTGCCGCATGGTCAACCAGCATTCCACGGCTTCATTGAACATGCTCAGTCCTCACTGGGATGTTTTGGAGATTTCTGCCCATTCCCACTTTGTATTTCTTCACCCTTTTGGGTTCCTCTAAGCCTACAGATACCTCCCTTTGGATGTGGATGCTTCTGTTTTAGCCACTTAAATCAATCACATATGGGAAACTGAGTTTTCTATTAGGATATGGGAGAACAGCTGCTTTTCTACCTTGCCTTATTGGCTGATGTTTCACAATTCTATGTGCTTGCCAAGTGCAGTCTTAAATGGAGCAGCTGATTGCAGAAAAGAAGTTTGCTAAGGAAGCTGCAGATGTTCCATAGCATCTCTAGAAATGCCAGATCTCTCTCTCTCTCTCTCTCTCTTTAAAATTTTAAACATTTTCTTGGATGTTAAAGCTACAAAGGTTGCAGGCTTCACATAGAATCAGCTAAGTTGCACCTTATAATAATAACAACAGCAACAACAACCAGCCAACCAACTACTAATTCATTAACTATGTGAAATAGAAAATAAAAAGAAACACTTTAAATTCATGGAAAATACAGCAGTCATCTAGTCATTCATTTCATCAGGTCTATTATAAATCACATTCTGCACTAACAAGTTATAGTACTATGTGTACATTGCTATGGTTGTTGCAATAATTAATAAAAGGCCGCTATGTTGAATAGAATGTGTCATGACTGATTGTTGATCTGAACTCCAATGTAAGCTGTTAACTTTTCTATAATAGCTATTTGCCAGCTTTGTTTTCACACATCCAGAATAAATACACTTCAAAAGGCTGCTTCCATGCACATAAAACTGTAAAGTGTAGATATAAATATGTGTCTTGCATGATGAATACCTGCAGCAGAGGGCCAGGTTCTCTACGGTACAACTTTCCCCAACCCAGCACCCTCTAGATTTGCAGGGTACAGCTCCCATCATCCCATTCCTGGCATGTTTGTGGGATGATGGGAGCAAAAATTGGGAAGGCTCCATACTAAGGGAAGGCAGCCTTGATTCATGCAAGGTGACAGACCTGAATCAGCATGTCCACATTTTGTCACTCTTGAATACATGGAACTTGATAAATGTGTCCACACTACACAGTGAAATGTAGTTTGATACTGTTTTAATGCCCACAACTCCATCCTGTGGAATTCTGGGATTTTTAAATTGGTGAGGGACTTAAAATTCTTTGCAGACAGGCACCAGAGATCTGTAGCAGAGACGTTCTAAGTACCTCAGTGCCAAATGACATGTGATACAGTAAACAACATAGTGACTGAATCTGTTGGAAAGGTGTTTGTTTTTACTTTCTGACTTTTGTTTTCACTTTAAACTGGCTACTGCGAGCTCTATACTTGACAATGAGGTGGGGAAGAGGGGGATCTACCCTTTCACTTTTTACTCTTTTCCTAGCAAAAGCAAAAACGTGACATGTTTTTGTGTAAGCTCCTGCTGGTGGGCTAAGGGCGGGGTGGAGCAATGGTGTTGTGACAGACCAAAAACCAACGCTGTGGTTTGCCCAGAGTTTAAGAGGAAAAAGGCAAAATGGCTACTTGACCATAAACCTGGGTGACCCTGGGCTAGCCGCTCTCTCTCTGCCTGGCCTTCCTCGCAGGGATCCGCTGTCAGGATGGGGAGAGAGAGGAAATGGGTGTATAAGGGGATATATATTGTGTTCCCTGTGCTCCTTGGAGATAATGTGGAATTAAACCATGAGTGGAATAAATTCTGGCTGAGAATCATAGGAGTTGTAGCCCAACACACCTGAAGAAGTCAATGTTTAAGGGAAGATGGTTGTAAAGAGTAGTACAGTTAGCCCTCCATATTTGCTTGAGTTAGAGGCACAGGAGTCCGCCCCCAAAAGTGGGAAAACCACAAATATCAAAACGTGTCTGTGTGTCTATGAAAAGGGGGCTGAGGCATAGTGGGGAGAATGGGCACCCAGCGTCCAAACCCAGAACATTTCCGCATGACACTCTTATAGCGCGATGATTCCACTTTCAACCTCCTATGGAATCCTGGGATTTGCAGTTCCGGGAGGGGCCACCCACAAACCCCAGGATTCCATAAGAGGTTGAAAGTGGAATCATCGCGCTATAAGAGTGTCATGCGGAAATGGCCCCAATCAGAAAAAGCGGGTGGATTGGGATGGTAGCACTATACTTTCTCTGTCACACCCATCTCTTTTCTTGGGTGTGTGTGTGGGGCATTGGGAGAAGGTTTGTGGTACTGAGAGATTGGGCTACAAGCCATCCCTAGTTAGCCAGGCTGGAGGAGGAGGAGGAGGAGGAGGAGGAGGAGGAGGAGGAGGAGGGAGACTGGAGGTAGGTTTTTAAAATTCTGTGTGGGCTGATAGGAACCACCGAGAGGGAAGGTTCGCCCAGAAAAAAATGCTCCTGAGGTGAGGGGGAGCAGACGTCGAAGAAACATGAAAATAATCAGATCTGTGAAAGTCAAACCTGCAAATGTGGAGGCCTGACTGTGATTGTAATTAAAGTTGTCATTACAGTAACAATGTATCAACAGCATCACACTGTCATCATCATTGTTGTTGTAATGTTATATTATCCAAGCTTCACCATTCCTAGATGCTTGGATGGAACCCAGATCCATGGTTCAAGAGGAAAGGCAGGATAGAAATGAAATAAGTAAATAAATAAATTGTTATTGTTGTAATAACACAACAACAGTATATGATCATTATCATTGCTGTTGTAGCTATCATCACCATCACAACCATCTTCTCTTAGGTTCACAGTCTAACATATGTTAGTGACCGAAGTTTGTTTGTTTGTCAATTATTTAGTTCATTTCTATCGCTGTCTTTCTTCTTGAACCATCAATGATACGGATTCCAACCAAGCATCTAGGAATCAGTGAGGTATTCTTGGATAATGTGGCATATATTCCAAGAAGGGCCACATTTTGTAACTGTGCCATTGTGATCTTATCCGTGGCAATTTCCTTCCACTGTTTTGTTAGTCTCTTTGGAACCTCTCCTACAGCACTGGCCACCACCAGAACCACAGTTGTTTTCTTTTCCAATAACTTCCTCCTCCTCCTCCTCCTCCTTAGTTGCACTCTCTTAGATGTTACCAGCTGGGATTGGGACCACCACTGATTTGGATTCTGCCCCAAAATATTCTAGGGGCCATTTCCACATGACCTTGTTATAGTGTTATTATACCACTCTCAATATCCTATGGAATCCTGGGGTTTGCAGTTTAGGGAAGGGCATTTAGAATTCTCACCCAGAGAACTCTTTGGCCTCAGTAAACTACAAATCCCAGAATTCCACAGAGTGTTGAAAGTAGAATAATAGCATTATAATAGCGTAGGGCGGAAAGGTCCTAGGAATCAGTGAGGTATCATTGCACACTTCAACACCCCTCTGCAGCCGGGCTGAGGGAGTGAGGTGGGAGCAGGGGACAGCGGGGGCTCATACAATCATAGAGTTGGAAGAGACCACAGGGGTCATCCAGTCCAATCCCTTGCCATGCAGGAAACCACATCAAAGCACTCCCAACAGATGGCCATCCAGCCTCTGCTTAAACTCCACCACACTCCCAGGGAGCAGTTTCCACTGCCGGACAGCTCTGACCATCAGGAAGTTCTTCCTGAGGTTCAGGTGGAATCTCCTTTCCTGCAGCTTGAATCTGTTGCTCCTTGTCCTGGTCTCTGGAGCAGCGGAAAACAAGCCCACTCCTTCCTCGACGTGACATCCCTTCAAATATTTAAACATGGCTATCATGTCCCCTCTTAACCTTCTCTTCTGCAGACAAAACATCCCCAGCTCCCTAAGATGCTCCTTATAGGGTATGGTTTCCAGACCCTCCACCATCTCGGTCCCCCTGCTCTGGACCTGCTCCAGGGCAGAGGAGACCCAAGCTGGACCGATTTGGATCGGAGGCAGGGAGGGTGATTTGGGGCTGGGTTGAGCATTTCTTTCTTTCTTTCTTCCTTTCCTTCTGCCCGCCTTCCTTGAGGGATGATGCTAAGCAGACCGGGAGCTGGCGCCTCAGCCTCATTACCTCCAATTACGATAATAGTCGCCTCAGCTCTTCACTGGGGGGGGGGAGTCTGGGTGCCTTTTTCTCTCCCCCGCCCCCGGGGGGTGGGGGGGTGGATCCTTCTCTCTCCTTCTCTCTTTCTCTCCCCCTCCAACACCTTTGCCATATCGATCCCCCCTCCAGCTAGCCGCCCAGCCAGGCTTCCCGCGGAGAACAGATGCAGACGCGGCTCTCCATCGTCTTCGACTCGAGTTCGGCTGCTTTTGGGGCTTCGTCATCGATCAATAGCGATCAAGAGGGAAAGAGACGCCTTTACAGATACCGGCGCCCTCTGCGTTCCTTCGACTACACTCCCTATCGTCCCCAGCAGTGCACGGCCTCTGGCTGTGCTTGGGCAGGGATGATGGGAAGTCTAGTCGAAGACGCCAGGAGGATGGGAAGGTTGTGCTGAGGATGGATTGCTTGCACTTTTAAATCACCTGCTGATCAAAATTCTCGGAACAATGTGTGCGTGTGTGTATGCATGCGCGCCTTTGTGTTGCCTGTCAATTTTTGGCAACCCCATGAACTTCATAGAGTTTTCTTAGGGAAGGTGATCTTGCCAGTTACTTCCTCTGAAATATGGCCTACTCCACCTGGTCGTCGTTGGTAGTCTCCCATCCAGGTACTAACCAGTGGTGACTCTGCTTATCTCCCAAGATCAGAGGGGATCTGGTGCCTTTCATAGAAGCATAGAGTTGGAAGAGACCACAGGGGTCATCCAGTCCAACCCGCTGCCATGCAGCAACCCTCATCAAAGCACTCTAGACAGATGGCCGGCCAGCCTCTGCTTAAAAACCTCTAAAGAAGGAGACTCCACCACACTCCCAGGCAGCATATTCCATTGCCAAACAGCTCTGACCATCCGGAAGTTCTTCCTCAGATTTAGGTGGAATCTCTTTTCCTGCAGTTTGAATCCATTGCTCCTTGTCCTAGTCTCTGGAGCAGCAGAAAACAGGCCCACTCCCTCCTAGACATGACATTCCTTCAAATATTTAAACATGGCTATCATATCCCCTCTTCTGCATATCCTTCTCTTCTGCAGACTAAACATGCCGAGTCCCCTAAGCCACTCCTCACAGGGCATGGCTTCCAGACCCTTCACCATTTAGTTGCCCTCCTCTGGACATGTTCCTGCTTGTCAATATCCTCTTTGAAATGAGGTGCCCAGAACTGGACACAGTATTCCAGTTGAGGTCTAGCCAAAGCAAAATAGATTGGTACTATTACTTTCCTTGGTCTGGACACCATACTCCCATTGATGCAACCAAGAATCACATTGACTTTCTTGGCTGCCGCATCACTCTTGGATGCTGCTGACTCATGTTCAGCTTGTGGTCCACCAAGACTCCTAGATCCCTTTCACACATCCAGCCATGTGTCCCCCATCCAATATTTGTGCATTCCATTTTTTTCTGCCTAAGTGTAAGACCTTACATTTCTCTCTGTTGAATTCATTTTGTTAGCTTTGGCCCAGCTCTCCAATCTGTCAAGGTCATTTTGAATGTTGATCCTGTCCTCTAGTGTATTAGCAACCCCTCCCGATTTGGCGTCATCTGCAGATTTGATCAGCATGCCCTCTACTCCTTCATCCAAGTCATTGATGAAGATGTTGAATAGCACTGGGCCCAGGACAGAACCTCAGGGTTTTCTTAGACAAGGGATATTCAGAGGTGGTTTTGCCACTTCCTTCCTCTGAAAAATGGCCTACTCCACCTGATCTTCGTTAGCGGTCTCTCATTCAGGTTCTAACCAGGAATGACCCTGCTTAGCTTCCAAGATCGGAGGTGACCTAGTGCCTTTAGAGTATTTAGGCCATTTGGAGTGACCTAGAGTATTTTTTTTTAAAGAAAATTATATTTCATTAACATCATGTCAAAAACAAAACAACAATAACAGCAGAATATAGGATGAAGGGAAGGGAAGATCTGAAGAGTGTTTTTTTTATTTGAAAAATGACTACTGTTACTGAGATATTTGGTGTCTCTGCATTGAGGGCTCAATGAAAACTAAAGATAATCCTCCTTATTATTATCTTTCCCTCTCCCTCTCCTTCCCTCCAAATACCATTTCCCCTGTTACATTGCCGCTGCTGTGCAAGCAGCCGCCCTTTCTTTGGCCATTTCTGCACTAGCCTGTTATAGTGCTATTATTCCACTTCCAACATCCTGTGGAATCCTGGGGTTTGCAGTTCAGGGAGGGGCCTTTAGAATTCTCAACCAGAGAGCTCTTTAGCCTCAGTAAACTACAAACCCCAGCATTCCACAGGAGGTTGAAAGTGGAATAATAGCACTATAACAATGTAAGGCAGAAATGGCTGGGGTCTTTCTGCATTTTAGGAGCCCTGGATATCCTGCCCCAATTGCACCATTTGTTGTGCAGCACACTTGTGAATCAGAGGATTACAGACAATGACTAGTCAGAAGGGACATCAGGAAACTAATGTACTCTGGCAGTGTGTGTGAGAAAGTCAGCCCTTCTCTCTCTCTCTCTCACACACACACACATACACACACACTGCACAATTATAGTGCTTTGAGACCACAACCACTTTGGCTCCATGCTACAGAATTGTGAAATTTTGGGTTGATAAGGTACACACACCTCTATTGCAGCCCCCTGAAGTATATCGGAGCATTCTGGGAGAGAAGCCTAAGTCCCTTCGCAAACTACAGATCCCAAGATTCCATACAATGGAGCCATAGTAGTTAAAGTGGCATCCAATTGAGTGGTACCATGAGGGGGTGCAAGGGGTGCATCACCAAAACCTGATGATGCCACTGATCCAAGAGATAATAGCTGGATATTGTGACTACCCACTGCTCATATGTGTACGATGGCAAAATTGCAAGTGTATTCCTGTGTAACTCCAAAGTGAACACAGATTGAGAAGTTAGTGTGCGATTAAGCAAGGGCTGCAACTGGGGCAGACAAAGTGAGGTCCTCAAGATGTAGCTGAACTGCAGCTCCCATGACCTCTGTCCAGAACAGACAATACTGAAGATTAATGGGGGCTGCAGAGGCACACTTTCATCATGCCTACTCTAGACCCTGAACTCTGTAAATTCAGTGGGTTGCACAAGATCAGGTCAAGGTAGGGTATCTGGAGTGCTTGTGTCTTTCTGAGAGCTCATTTACATATTCAGCAGAAGAAAATCTCCATGCTTGTGCTTTCCCACACCAAGACAGGCTGTAAGCATCAAATACTTACTGCCTGGTGAAACATTTCATAATTCCCTTGTTTTGAATGCAATTTTTTCAGCATTTTGGTCTCTAGAAAAATCATTTAGATTCTGTCTGCTGAGTGATTGCTTTGATAGACTAATTTGAATCAGCTAGATACAATAGAAATCATCATTGCTTGCTGATAAAATCTGAGCATTATGTTGCAATACAAGCACAGGGAGAGAAATGCTGAATTTGCATTGGCAGAAAGGCAAGTGACTTCTTGGCAGTGCGGCTATAATCATCATCATCAAGTGAGTACAGGTGGGAATGATGGGAGTTGTACATTCTTCTCTATCTCTTAGCCATTTCCTTATGCATTCTATTTAGGACATTTCACAGATGAAAATTAGGATATGTGTCACCAAGCAATATCAGAGTGTGGTCAAGATGGCAAATGTTATTAAGGAGGAAGAACGCACAAGCTAGGAAAGGCTGAAGCAGTTTGCTTTTGTCGGAGTCTCCTGGGAAGGGCAAGATTCTGCCTTCCCTCCCCCTAATGAGTGCTAACTGCTTTGGCACACTGGAGTAAACTGAGGAGGAGAGAATGACTGAGTAGGAAGGGAGAGAAACTGGGGCATTTTAAAAGCAGTGGTACAGAGAAATAATATCTGAAGAGTCACGTGTTGGTCTTCTGTGCCATATAGACCAGAGAGCAGGAACTCAATGTTCTGTGGCAAAAATTTGTTCCCTCAGGAGTGCTAGATAAGTCCCCAGTTATTAATCCAGATACAGCTAGCATAGCACAAAGTCTGGAAAACTGTCTTTTTTGGACTAAATTCGTGGAATCTTCAGCCAGCATGGCCAACTTGGTCCAAAAAAAAAAAAAGATAAATGTTTCCAAACTCTGATTGTGAAGGCAAGGACTGATGGTTGTCACGGTAAAATATTTTTAGCAGTCCACTTGGAGAAATAAATACATACATACATACATACATACATACATACATACATACATACAGTTGAACAATTCAATTCCTAATAATAGCTGTAACAGATAGATAATTTAACTATTTTCCCTATTGCCTCTGGCTAGAGGGTTCATTGGCAGGTAAATCTTGTCAGAACTGTCAACATAGAAAGCAACGCAAGTGAGTTACCAGCAGTTTGGATTTTCTTTTAAACAAACCTGTTTGGGGGTTTCGTTCCCTCTTACCTCCCCCGCCCACCATAATTGCTGGGTGGCTGTGCCTGAAGCCTGTGATGGGATGGATTCCTTATAAACTACATTCGTACTGTGAGTTCAAGACTGATATGGAGGGTCAAACAACTCTTCTGCTTTCCTGGAGGTTTGCTGGAGGCTCGTCCTGAAAAGTCTGCGCTCCAAGTTTCTCCAGCATTCCACTCCAGGCTGTTGCTTTGAATTTGGGTTTGTTGGTGGGGAAAAAGAGCTGTGTGTGTGTGTGTGTGTGTGTGTGTGTGATGGGGGGAGCAAGCGGGGGCAGAGAGAGAGAGACAAGCATTTGGATGTGTTCTGAGTCAGCTACACAATCATTACAAGTTAAGTCTCCAGGCTACTCTCTTAACAGTTGTAACAGACACATCGTGATGCCTCAGGCCTCTGCCTGCTGCTTCCTTAGAGTTATTATCTTGCATTCCTTTGGGCCACAGAACATGTCATTAGTGCTGCTTTATGCAAGCATTACTTGCTTTCTTCCTTCCTTGGAAATAGTTTCTGCCCATTGTTGGCTTGTCTCTTCTGCAGATACTCCATTGTGCCTTAACAGTAGAAATTGTGGTGGTTGTTGTGTTTCTTCAAGTCGTTTCTGACTTATAGTGATCCTAAGGTGAACTTATTACATCGTTTTCTTGGTAAGATTTGTTCAGAGATGGTTTGTCTTTGCCTTCCCCTAAGAGTGTGATTTACCCAAGGACACCCAGTGAGTTTCCATGACCGAGTGGGAATTTGAACCCTGGTCTCCAGCATTACAATCAAACCACTACACTATGCTGCTCCCAACATTAGAAAATTCATAAGTTCTTGCATCACTGCCACCACTGTTCCATCCTTCCAAAAAAGCTTAAGGTTATGCACATGACCAGTTTACCTTCATAGTAACTCTATTGGAAGAATTAGGGTGAAGGACTGTGACTGATTCAAAGTCAACCAAGCCAAAGTTCAATATATAAATATGAACAAGACCGTGATGAATGACAATTTAGGTTGGTTCTTTTTTAAAATACATTTCCAAAATTTTTGCAAATGTCTTCATAAATAAGATGGAAAGAACCAGAGTTTTTATTTTATTTCATTTTAAAAATTGTTATGTGGGAGAAAGCAAGGCTGACAGGTTCATTCATCGAGGTCAGAAGTCTTTCACAGTTTTGCTCTCAGAATTCTGGGTTTGCATTTTTGTGCTTTCTGCCATGTTTATGGGTCTTAATTGGAGTTGCCCCACTTTTTTCCCCCTGAAAAGCCCTGCATTTTAACAGCTGCATGATAAATAGCTACAACATGACCTAGCATGACCTTCATCATGTTAGGTATAGTTTTACCAACTAAATTTGGACAGTGCGGTTGGGTGAGAATTTTGTTCAGTTTCAACAAAGACACAATAAGATTCATAAATGTCTTCATAAATTGGACAGAAAGAAATTGGAGAGATCTTTTTTTCTAAAAACCAAGTATTAAATAAAGTGAAACTGACTGATCTGTGTGTTTATGTTGTATGCTTGACAACTGCTGAAATGCAACGTTCCTTCAGCTTCTGGATTTTTTTTTTCTTTTAATCACTGTTGGTGAGACCACTGTATGGTAATAATGCTTTGTTTGAGGATGATGTTGCAATGGAACAAGAAATCTGAACAAGAGAGCATATGGTACTGGTACAAGTATATGAGTGCCTTGACACACATTGACACAAACTGCTGGTAGGAAACACTGCACCAGCTTATGCCACAGTTACTATGTGGCCAGATGGTCATCTAAGTAGCATAAGACATACTGGTCACTGTATCTCTGTTGCTGCTGCAGCATCTTGATGCTACTTTAACTGCCATGACTTTATCACATGAGAATATAGAGATCTGTAATTAGATGTACTTGCTAGAAAGCTCCAGTTCTGCAGCACAGGGGAGCGTGCCAGATCTCTCTAGCAGAACATAGGGTGGAACCGTGGACCTTTTCACACCACACAGCACTACGATTCCATTTTTACCTATCGTGCTTCTATCGTACTCAAGTCTGGGCTTTGCAATTTAGAGAGAGAACCAAGAATGTTCAGTCAGAGAGTTCTAGTGCCTCACTAAACTACAAAGCCCATACATTACCTAAAATGCTACCACAATAGTTAGAGTAGAAGTATAGTGCTATAATTTTGCAAAGTGAAAGTGTCCATTGAATTTGCACAAAATGACTAAAACTGAGTACTGTAACTATACTCTGTGTGCAGTAGTGAAAGCCACTTGTGTGGATACTGGAACTTGACACAGGGCAACAATGCATCAGTGGTCTTTGGCTGTTTGTGTGAGCACCCCTGTTCATGTGAGCTGCAGAAAGAGGTTAAACTGCAGAGGTCCTCTTATTCAGTGTTCACCTATTTTTTTCTTCTTATTCACCATCCATTTATTGGAACAGAAGTCAGTCATCTGTGCAGGAAGCTCCTGAAATATGTCAGGGAATTTCCTCTTCTTGGATTTTAAAGAACAGCTATCAAGAATGCTTTTGCTAAGATGCATTTTCTTTTAGGGGATTAGACCAGATGGTGTAGCTCCTGTGTCCAGTTTGTGAATTCTGCCAGTGCTAAAACATCTACCAAAAAGGCATAAAATTATTTGTGCTTTTTCCTCTGTCCTAGTAAAGGTATCACCACAGTGTGCGCTTTGGAATTTGTCTGACGGTCAGCACTCTCCCCTTGCATTTCTCTGATCCTATTGTCACTGTCAGTACTTTCTGCATTTAATATTCTTTGACATAATTATCAGCAGTCCCATTCAGTTAAGTGTATTATATTGCTGTTATGTGCCTTTAAGTCAACTCCAACATAGGCACACTCAACCACAGTGTTTTCTTGGTAAGATTTGTTCAGGGGAGGTTTGGCATTGTTTTCCTCTTTGGCTGTGAGACTGTAGCCATTTCTGCACTAGCCTGTCATAGCGCGATGATTCCACTTTCAACATCCTCTGGAATCCTGGGGTTTGCAGTTTCGGGAGGGGCCGGCCGGTCCCTCCCGAAACTGCAAACCCCAGGATTCCAGAGGATGTTGAAAGTGGAATCATCGCGCTATAACAGGCTAGTGCGGAAATGGCCTGTGACTTGCCAAGGTCACCTTGGAGGGATTTGAACCCTGGTTTCCCAGAGTCCTAATCCAAGGCCATTTCTGCACTAGACTGTTATAGTGCTATTATTCCACTTTCAACATGCTATGGAATCCTGAGGGGTTACAGCTTAGGGAGGGGCCTCACCCCAGGATTCCATAGGATGGTAAGAGTGGAATAATAACACTATAGCAGTCTAGTGCAGAAATGGCCCAACTCTCAAGCCACTACACTTCACAGGCTCTTAAGCGCAGTTTACATACGCCTGAAATTCTGTGCATCTGGTAGGCTTATCCTCCCAGAAATCTCACACCATAATAAATGTCTTGTCTTCTAAGAAACTACAGGGCTTTTCACTGACTCTCTGGCTTTTGCGATTCTAACAGCCTAAGCCTAAACATGAAGCAAGCCTCTTTGATAGTAACAAGACTAATGTGCAGATGGTAAACATACTCAGGATTGTTTTCTGCAGCTGCAGTCTAGGCACGCTTGCTCAGAGTAAGCCCTATTGAACACTACGAGATTTGCTTTGCAGTAAAGATGCCTATGATCACGATGCTATGATTTTGTAACCTGGGATGGGGAAAAAAAAAAAAATCACAAAGTGTTACCCTCCCCAAAGAAACCATCTGTTCTGGCACCATGGAGAACTCTGTGGCCCACTCACACCTAAAGCCAGATACCGCAGGACTGCATGTCTTGTGTACAGTTGTCTTCAGTAAATCTAGAGCAGTAATGTAACAAACTGTGGAAAGACAAAGAAAGAAAGAAAGAAAGAAAGAAAAAGGAAGGAAGGAAGGCAGGAAAGGCAAGAGTAACCCTGCCACCTGTGTTGGCGAGAGAGTCCCCTAATAAATGAATTAGCATCTCAGAAAGGAGATCGCTTTGGGGCTTGATATTGATCAGGCAGAGCCTGTTGTGTTTGCCTGGGATTGTTTGGGGGGATAACTGAGTGTCAGTCTCTGTCTCTGTCGTCTCGCTGGCGCCTGGCGCTTTTGCATTTGCTAATTCTCACCAACTCTCTTCTGCCGGCTACTCCCGGTACATCCATATCTCCGGTTCCTGCTGGTCAAACCGTCCGTCTGACTAGGGCTGTATCGATCGTGGGGCGCGGGGGGGGGTGAGGTAGGGGAAAACGTCTAGGAAAAGGACCCCCCCCAAGCTCCCTCCCTGGATGCTTTCTGCAGACTCCCCTTCTTATCAACCCCCCCTCCAACCCCCCCCAGCCTATATCCCTCACTGAAGGGGGCTTCTTGGCCTCCTGCATCTTCTTGCCCCCCCCCCACTTTCACAGCCAGGATGGGTTTTGGAGATCTGGGCCACAAGAAGATCTGCAACCACAAGGTTGTGAGTTCGATCCTGCGGAGCTCCAGGCTGACTCAGCCGTCCATCCTTAGGCCATTTCCGCATTAGACTGTTGTAGTGCTACTATTCCACTTTCAACATCCTATGGAATCCTGGGGCTTGTAGTTTAGGGAGGGGTATCTAGAATTCTCAGCCAGAGAGCTCTTTTGGCCTCAGGAAACTACAAATCCCAGAATTCCACAGGATGTTGAAAGTGGAATAAGAGCACTACAACAGTCTTGTGCGGAAATGGTCTTAGGCAGGTCGGTAAAATGAGCACCCAGCTTGTTGGTGCAATTGGGCATTTCCGCACGACAGTCTTCTAGCGCGATGATTCCGCTTTCAACCTCCTATGGAATCCTGGGGTTTGCAGTTCCGGGAGGGGCCGCCATAGGAGGTTGAAAGCGGAATCATCGCGCTAGAAGAGTGTCGTGCGGAAACGGCCAAGCAGTTAGCTGGCAAGCGCTATAGAAACACACCTGCTATGGCTAACACGAATCCTTTTCCTGCCCCGTCCACACGTGCCTAGGTTCCCGCGTGGAAAAGCGGTGGGGATTTTTTTGAACGCGCGAAGAAAACGATGGGCAGGGAGGTGCTTTGCAAAACCTGCACGCCCAGAGCGATCCCGAACCAGCTTAATTACCCCTCGCCCGCTCGGCGCGCCTAATTGCCGCTGCTCCAGCCCAGGAGAAAGTGGAGCCAGGCCCCCTCCGGCGGGCACGCCGTCCACGCCCCTCCCCGTTGCCAACTCCGCGCGGGTTTGAGCGACAGGCCCGCGCCGCCTATGAGCGCCGCCCCGAGGGGCGGGGCGAGGGGCGGGGCCAGGCCGGTCAGGCGGCGGGGCGGTCGCGCTATTTACGGAGCCAGAGCTGCCCGAGAGGGGCGAGGAGGTGGCTGCGGAGCGCGCTGCGGTCGCGTCGGGCGGGAGGGCGATCGCGGAGGCTTGGATGTCCTTCCTGGGGCCGGAGCGGGACTCGCCTTCCCGAGCGTGAGCGGCTTCCGAGGGGGAGCCGGGGAGGGAGCCGCCCGTCGAAGCTGGGATCGCCGGGGAGAGAGACCGGGAGGCTTGGAGCGGATCGCCCGGGAGAGACGCGGAGGAGGCGGAGGAGGAGGGGGAGGGTCGATGCCCCCCTGCCCGGCCGGCGCGGCGCCTTGCAGCGTCGCAGGGTGAAGGGAAGCGAGCGCTGGAGGGAGCCCGGAGGCTTCGGCGGCGGCGGCGGGGCTACGCGGGGAGGGTTTAAATGGATCGCCACTCCAGCTTCATCTTCGTCTGGCTGCAACTGGAGCTGTGCGCCATGGCCATCCTCCTGACCAAAGGTGGGTCGGCACCTTGGGGGAGGTTGCACGGGGAGGGGCACTGCAGTCCCCAGAATCCCCCAACCAGCCTTGCTGGCTGGGGGATTCTGGGCACTGCAGTCCCCCCAGAAGAAACTCCCCGCTTCATAAGATGGGGGAAGGCATGTTGCGTTACAAGGGTCGTTTTAACGAGGAGGGCCGCCGCTGCTCTTCCGATGCTGCGATGCGGGGAGGGTCCAAGGCGCGGCGGGAATGTCCATCCGATGGGCCGGCTGGGAAGGCGAGGGGGCTCCCCTGACTGATGGAGAGCAGAAGGAGATGGGAAGCCGGCGGGGGACGGAGGGCTGCGTGCATCGGCCCCTTCCTCGTTTTTGGGCACGCCGCCCTGGGGGCCATCCGCTCCCCCATCTCCGATGTCGGCATCTCTTTCCCTTCGGAGGATATTCGGGGCGAGGACCCCCCCCTCCTCCCGAAGCAGAGGGAGGAAAAGCACCCCTTCAGCCTTCTTCGCCTTCCCGGCACATTAAGGCCATTTCCGCACTAGCCTGTTATAGCGCGATGATTCCACTTCCAACATCCTCTGGAATCTCCTCCCGAAACTGCAAACCCCAGGGTTCCAGAGGATGTTGAAAGTGGAATCATCGCGCTATAACAGGCTAGTGCGGAAATGCGGTAAGCCTTACCCAGCTCCGGGGTGGTGGGGCTCGGTTGCGAGTCAACGCATACACACGAGCGCGCGGTGACTTCCTGGGACTCTGGCGCGGTTAAGATTTGAGTGAGCCGCCTCCTTCTTCCGCCCCCCCCCCAACATTTGAAATGGTGCCCGGTTTGTCTCCGGCATCCCCAGCATCTCAGACAAAGATCCAGGTGTGCCCGGCATCGGGGCGAGGCGTTGGGAGGAGGAGGAGGAGGAGGAAAGCGCGGGTGGGTTGGCGGGGCTGGCGAGGATCCGCGGGGGTGAGCGAAGGTTTCTCGTGGGAGGGTTGTGAGCCGGCCCGGGGGAAGAACGAGCTGTGAGGCTTCCTGGGAGGCTGTTTGTTGGGTCAGGGGAGGCTCTCGCGAGGTTTCTTCTGCTTTTAGTGGAGGAGCAGGATGCAGGCATGGGAAGTGACAGAAGGGGGCACTGCTTTGCGGCTTTGGGAGCTTAGGAGAAGCCTGGTCGGGATATATTCGGGTTAAACTTAATTTCCGCACTAGTCTGTTGTAGCGGCCTGATTCCACTTTCAACCTCCTACGGAATCCTGGGGTTTGCAGTTTCGGGAGGGGCCGGCCGGCCCCTCCCGAAACTGCAAACCCCAGGATTCCGTAGGAGGTTGAAAGTGGAATCAGACCGCTACAACAGTCTAGTGCGGAAAGGTGTAGGCTCAGACTAAGGGCTCTTTCACACACCGCGCAATTGTAGAGCTATGGTTGCCCTTTGACTGCCCTGGCTGCCACTTAGGGAATCCTGTGATTTACAGTTTTAAGGAAATGTCCTCAGAATTACCCGCTTTGTTGTCTCACCAAACGACAAATGCCAGGAACCCGATAGGATGCTACTTCGGTAGTTACAGTGGCATGACAGTGCCATCATTATGTAGGGTGGAAGGGCCCCAAGTCGAGCCAAGCGACTAAACCGCCTTCTTCAAGCGCTTTTAAACCCGAGCAATATGAGCTTGTGTGGCTGGGAAGAGAGGCTGCCGCCTGATTCTGAACGTGTTTATTCCGAAACAAGGGCCATTTCTACACTTATAGTGCTGTCATGCCAGTTTCAACCTCCTGTGGAATGCTGGGGTTTGTCGTTTACTGAGGCCAAAGAGCTCTCTGGCTGAGAATTCTCAGTAAACTACAAACCTCAGGGTTCCATAGGAGGTTGAAAGTGGAATGACAGCGTTATAACAGTCTGGTGTGGAAATGGCCTCAGAGTTGCGGTGTTGTCTGAATGGAGGCGGCGGAGAGTTTCCCACTAAAGTGGGGACACTGGGCAAAATGGAAGAAGGAGGGGGGCTGTGGTGCGCAGAATAGGTCATTTTAAACCCCTGCGCCTTAATGATTTTCTACCTCCCTCACAGGCCTCGTTTAGACCGCCGGGGACATTACAGTGCTTCCGTTTGGAAGCGCAGGACTTAACGCTGCCCCTCCCCCCTCCCGCGCCGCCTCTCCAGGCTTTTTAACCGCCTCCACATTCGAGATATGTGAGAATAAGAGGGACGGATTCAAACAAAAGAAACCCCAGTTCCGCCCGTGCAGTTTTACAGTTTAAGCTCACTATTGTAGGGGACTTGGGAAAGTTCCTTTTTAGGTACATAATTCCCAGAATCCCACTCAAAAAAAAGGAACTTTTTCTTCGAGTTACATGACTCCAGGAATAAGGATGGGCTTTGCTTCTCCTGCCCTCATCCCCCTCATTCTCTGGCTCCTCGGCTGTGGGGCTGTGGATTTGGGCCACGAGGGCCAAAGGTCTTAACAGTGCCACTGAGGAGAGGATGTGTGTCGTCCTGGTGGGACAATTCAAGCGGTTTTGAGGGGTCGCAATTCAAAGGGAGGGGGAGACAGAGGCCAGTCCGCACTACACTCTTATAGTGCTATTATTCCATTTCCAACGTTCCTGTGGAATTCTGGGGTTTGTAGTTGGCTGAGGCCAAAGACCTCTCTGGCTGAGAATTTTAAACGCCCCTCTCTAAACTGCAGACCTCAGGATTCCAGAGGATGTTGAAAGTGGAATAATAGCGCTATAACAGGGTAGTGTGGAAATGGCCAGAGAGGGCGGTCAAGTCGGGCTGGGGTTTGGCTGGGTTGGATCCCACTGGCGAGCCCCTCTTCATGGCGAGGTCTGAGCGGGGAGGACTGGCTCCCAATCTCTCCTCATTTTCCTCAGCGAGGAAGAAAAGCGGGCCCAGGCTTCCTCCTTTTGCCGCCCTTTCCGCAAACTCCTGAAGGGGGCCGTCGGAGGCGGCGGCCGTCGTCTGGCGCTCCCGCGCAGGCAAGGCCAGTAGCCGCCCGCTGTGTGCCCTCGCGGCTTCCTCGGGGCAGTTCCCGCCCTCCTCCCCGGGCCAGGCCGGGCCGGAGTTTTTGAACCCCGCCTTTCTTGCTCCTCCTCTCCCTCCCGCGGCTGGCGAGCTCGGTGCGCTGGGCCCGGCGCTGCCTTTGAAGCGCTCTGCCAAGGCTTTGTGAGCGTGTCATATTTCCTCCTGGGCCGACGGGCCTCGCAGGCCAGAACAAGCTCGCCTGTTCTTGGAAGTGGCGCTGCTTGGGTTTCCTGCCCCCTTCTCTGTCTCTCTTCGCCCCCTGCGTCGCTCGCTATAGGACCTGCCCGGCTTCGCGGATGTTCAGTCAGACCTTGGGGGCAAGCGGTTGTCAAAATGTTTTTGTTAGGCTGTCTTTAATGCACTTCTGAACGGTTCCAGCCGAGCCCCTCTTGAGCCATCACTCACAAGGCTGCGACAGACACACACGCCTTCATCTCCAGAAATTTGTCCTTCCTCTCCAGAAATTCAGGCCGTTTCTGCGCTAGATCTTTATAATGCTGTAATTCCACTTTCAACATCCTAGGGAATCCTGGGGTTTGCATTTTGAGGCCCCTCCCTAAACTGCAAACTGCCCAGATTCCATAGGATGTTGAAAGTGGAATTATAGTGCTATAACAGTGTAGTGTGGAAAGGCTTTCAGGCAAACACACCCAAGTCTGAGGGAGAGCTAATGCAGTGCCAAGGAAAGGATCAACATTTACTCTTTACTTTGGTGCACAGAATGAATCTCTTACTCTCTTTCAGCCCACTGCGTTTAGAATCTTTAGTTCGGGGAATTACAACTCCCAGGCATGGTGGAATTGTGGGATAAGTAACCCAAGCAATAAACCTTTCTATGCTTTGCCAGGAAGACATGACGAAGAAGAGACTATGCTGAAGCCAAGCCCTTGCTGCAATTCTGCTTTAGCAACAGGGAAGAATACCTTACTATGACCATTTCCGCACTATATTGTTATAATGTTATTCTACTTTCAACATCCTGTGGAATCCTGGGGTTTGTGGTTTAGGGAGGAGTATTTAGAATCATCAGCCAGAGAGCTCTTTGGCTGCAATAAACTACAAACCCCAGAATTCCCCAGGATGTTGAAAGTGGAATAATAGCTCTATAACAGTGTAGTGCAGAAAGGTCTCTTTTTTCAACAACCAAGACTGTGGCTGGCTATCTGCTAATGATTTTGATCTTGATTGTAATTAAGCACTTGGGGGTAGGGGAGGCCCTTGGTATGAAGTGTGATGCCTCCTTTTGAGTAAACGTGTTGGGGGTCAGGCTGCATGCCTCGCAACAACCTTGAGAGGTGGGATCACGTCTCTTCCCACAGCTGCTATTGGATGTGGGCTATTGTTCTCTGTTTCAGCTGCTAAAAATTTCATATCTGTTAGTCGTTTTTTCTCACAACAGTCCATAAAAGAAGAACTCCTTTTTCCCCTACTTATGAATAGAAGGTAACTTTAAAAAAGATGGAAAGGATGGGGGAAGCTTTCACATAATTGCCACGTTTTCATGGAGGGGAGGTTAAAGGATAAGCTAGCAGAGTGCTGATGTGCTACAGTATTTATTTATTTTGGAAGGAAGGGTGTAATTAACCCCAAATAACAGCCCTTGAAGCAAGCGGAGGGAAGTCTTCTGGCCCCATCAAAGAGGGGTAGAGAAGGGAGTGACTGAGAGTAATGTGCAGTTGCAGATACTGAAACTATGTGTCTGATAATGATATAATTAGGGGATCACAGACTTCTGGCTGCCGTCGACTTCAAAAGCTTTGAGAGAAGCCTGCAGTCTCTCCTGTAGCCACCTTGACTAAAAGCAGACATTTTTCTTTAATAGCTACATACAGTAACAAGAAAGAGGAGGGGAACAGAAAGGGCATTGTTCGCTGTTTGAAAATACCAAATACCCTCTCTGGCCTTTTGCATAGTTCAGGAAGGAACTTTATGAATTGACAGAAATAAAGCTTTTTTTTAAAAAAAGATACAATAACACAAAACCTCCATTCTGTTCAACTTGGGGGAGGGAGAAATGTGGCTCTAATTAAAATGAGGTTGTAATAACCTGATGACTAGTCCATCATGTTTTGTTTATAAGACTGTCTTGGGTTAGAAAAAGATAGAATTTTAAGTAGGGTTGTCTAAACGGCTGAAGTAGAAACATAGCTTTTTGGTTAGTTTTCTATGCTTGTCGGTCTCTAAGGATAGTTTGTGGAACCCTTCCACCCCAAGTATTTTTGCACTTATCCTTAACTTCTAGGCTTGGGAAGTTACTTTTCTGAATGACACCTTCAAGAATCCCTTGTTGTTATCGGCTGTTTCCCCAGCTCTACATAACTTAAATGCAAACCCTATTTCATCTGTTTGGTGAAAGATTTCAGGGCTAGTGAACTGTTTTCTGTCAAACTGGTTCTCCAAATGTTTAGTGAGCTTTTGAACTTTATAATTCTTCAGAGGGCGAGGGCTTCAGGATTTACTTCTCTCCCTCCCTCTTTGTGTGCATGCATGAGCATACTTAACACACACACACACACACCACACACACACAGTAGGATGCTGACTTATAGACAAGGTATCATTTGGCTCTGATTAAGGGGAAGCAGGAACCTCAGTGTTTAACTGCAGTGGCTTTGGAGTGAAAAGTGAACTTAAGAAAGTCCTGAAAAGATAGCCTGGTTAAAAAAAAATCTATTGCTCACCATGTTCACAGTAAAAATGATGTGTGTGTGCATGTGTGTATGCTCAGAATATAATAGCTCTTAATTTGTCATGGGACTCTGAGGAGCTTTTTTCTAGACAGTGTTAGGTCTCTTGTGGCATGCTTTTAAAAAACCCTGACTGTTGTGGGTTTGAGAGCACACTTTGTCTAGTGAAGCAGTTTCTGGAAGCTGAGAGGACTTCCTTTCTTGTTCAGAATTGATGGGGAACAGATTTAAACTGAAATATCTAGAAAAAAAAATGGTTTCCTTCCATAGTAAAATGAATACTTTTTTTCTGAAGAATGTAAAATGATGTTTTCAGGAAGGGAGCTTTTTAGAAGGTATAAAAGTACTTCAGGATTTCTTTTTGAGGTTTCCTATGCGTTTTGCGTTTCATATAAACAGTAGAGGATCAGTCTAAACGTTTACCCTTTTTGACCACATGATGTATATGTGTGTGCGTGTGTGTGCGTGCGCAGGAGGAGGAGACAGTGTTGGTGGTAGAAGGAGGGTTCAGTCTTGATATTGCACCTTTCCTCCCGTTTATGAGCTCCCATTTCAGATGAAGGAGGTTGATTTTGGCAGGTAGACACCCCTGATTGTAAATAAAAAAGTTCCTGCTTTGTAATAAAGACCAAAAAGTTCCTCTGCATAAGAGGTCCTTTTTTTTGGAAAGGATTGCTGGAGTAATCCAGATATTTGGGACTAATCCAGAGCCTGGGAAAACCTACTTCTTTGGATTACAGCTGCCAGGACGACAAAGCCAGAAGGACTACTGCACATGGTAGATGGGAGATTCTGGGAACTGTAGTCCAGAAGAGTAAAGTTTCTAAAATCTGGTTGCTATGACTCTTGCCATTATACCCTGTTTGTGAATTCCCCAGCAGCTATGGTGAGATAGAGAATGTTAAGTCAGACCTGGCATAGGCAAAGCGAGGCCAGTGGGACTAATCATAGGCCATTTCCACACTAGACTGTTGTTGCGCTATGATTCCACTTTCAATATCCTATGGAATCCTGGGGTTTGCAGTTTAGGGAGGAGCCTTGAGGCTGTTTGTGTGGTCTCGGCCTGCTATCTCTAGGGAAAAGGGGGTGTGTATGTGAATTCCTTCTGCAAGCATCGAGGAATAGGGAATCACTTTTTAAGTGGATCACATGTTAAATAGATCACTGTTTCACATTAAGATATACCAATTTTTCAAAACTAGAATTGGATTTCTGACAACTATTTTTTTCATTTTTAAGTATTTTTTAGGGAGTCCATGTGGCCACCAGAAGTTCCTAGAGATAGAAAAGTCGCCCTCAGATTAGCCAGAATTGCTCACCACTGGGATTAGCTGGATCTAGCAATGTAACCTTGTTACAGAGTTAACATTTTTTCCCAGGTCTGAACATCTAGTGAGAGTTCAGTTCAGTATTTTATAAGGTGTTGGCTGAAGCTCTTAAATATTGCCCCCACAGTTGTAAACAATTCCACCACTTCAATTAAAAATGTATGCATGATAGAATTAGGGAGTTTTTATTTGTTTGCTTGCATGCTGATACATAGGCTAAAAACCATGTAACACACTTTTTTTTCAACTTTGGAGAAACTAGAATTTTATAAAGGTAACATAATGGTGAACATCTGCCATGTAAAACAGCAGGCTTGCAAAAATGGCTAATGGGGAGGCACTGTAGTACACAGTTGGCCACCTTAACAGATTTTGCTGAGATAAATTAGGAATAAGTAACCTTGATCCCTCAAGGTCACAATAAGACCTAAATCTGATTCTTAATCCCAAAGAGAGTTGATCACTGCATCAATAGGACCAGCTGCAAATGTTCCATTCATTCAGTGGGTTTACTTTAGTTGGGCCAATAAAACAACACTGAAAAATTTGAAGCAATTCAGCAGAATGAGATATACTGTTATATCACTTCTGCATTGGAAGCTTGCCATAGCTTCCATGTTTTGGTCATCGCAGGCATTAGCTCTGCATCTTCTTCCCATAGTGATCCTGATATATATCATGCCCACCATGTGGATTTCCTGCACTGTGTAGACTAGCCTTTCCTAATCCAGTGTCTGCCAGAAGTTTTGGACTGGAACTCCCAAATGTCTGGAGAGCACAAAGACAGGGAACTTCTGTACTATACACAGAGTCCTTCACTTTATTTTACATGTCTATCCCATTCATTCTCCAAGGTGCTCCACCATGTTACATGTTCTGGTGGCAGAAAATCTCCAGGTGATGAGAGGGAGTTGTGATGGCACTATTGCCATGACATGGAAGCATTCTGTGAGCATGACTATGTCACAAAAGTGATTAACTACCATTTTTTACCATTGTACCATGAATGTAGTTGTATAGGAAACTGCTCCTCTGCTGTATCAAAACTATAGGCTATTAGGCTAGGCATGGTATTGTTACAACATTCTCTCCACCTGTATAACCTGCAGCTATGCAAGTAAAGGAATATTGTGTTGCTCAGCTTGACATACATTTATTGTTGTGTGTCTTCAAGTCATTTCCGACTTACGGTGATGATAAGGTGAGTCTCTCATAAAGTTTTCTTGGTAC
The DNA here is from genome assembly GCA_948474755.1 of Ctenosaura bakeri. Classification (NCBI taxonomy): domain Eukaryota; kingdom Metazoa; phylum Chordata; class Lepidosauria; order Squamata; family Iguanidae; genus Ctenosaura; species Ctenosaura bakeri. Next base: position 135,506 of record CAOLHI010002981.1, read on the forward strand.
GATATCTCTGGGCAGGGCAGTTGTCTTTCTCTGAGGCTGAGAGAATGTAACTTGCCTAAGATTATCTAATGAGTTTCCATGGCTGAGCAGGGCTTTGAACCTGGTCTCCAGAATCATAGTCTAATGCTCAAACCACTATACCACACTTACCCCAAGATCAGCCAGTGATGCTGTGCATCTGAAGATAGCAAATGCCATTGGTATTGGAATGCTTTACTGGTAGCTTGTATAAGAGCAAATGGCAGTGATCGAGCTTCCAGAGCTAACATAGCTTATCCTTTTTTCCTTTTGTAGGTGAAATTAGATGCTACTGTGATGCTGCGCACTGTGTTGCTACAGGCTACATGTGCAAATCTGAGCTTAATGCTTGCTTCTCAAGACTGCTTGACCCACAGAACAGCCATTCTCCACTGACTCATGGCTGCTTGGACTCTCTTGCAAGCACCTCAGATATCTGTCAAGTTAACCTGGCACAGAACCACTCTGGTACTACAATACCAACATTGGAGTGTTGTCATGAAGACATGTGCAATTACAGAGGGCTATATGATGTTCTCTCTCCTTCCAGAGGAGAGCTTTCAGGTTAGTAGAACTTCTTGGAAACATAGACAGACTTTTAGGACCTTTCTGCACTTCACTGTTGGTCTGTTATTCCACTTTCAACATCCTGTGGAATCCTGGGATCTGCAGTTTAAGGGAGAGGCATTTAGAATTCTCAGCGAAGAGCAATTTGGCCTCAGGAAACTACAACCCCCAGAATTCCACAGGAAGTTGAAAGTGGAATAATAGCACTATAACAGTGTAGTGCGGAAAGGGCCTTGTTTTCAGCAGCCAACACTTTGGCTGTCTGTCTGCTAATGATTTTGGTTTTGATTGTAATTAGGCACATGTCGGGGGAGGGGGAAGCATGTGGCTAGACAAATCTCTGCCAAATAGCTTTTGCTTCAGTATTAGCATGAGACAAAAGCTTGTTCCTTCCCCTCTAACAGATCTGGTGTCTTGCCAGGGAAAACTTGTTTAGGGAGAGGCCCTTGTTCAAAATTAATTGTGGCCCAACTTGGACTGGGAAAAATAAAACTATTAGACTGCATAAATGAAATTTATTGAAGTTCCTTAAATTTTAATGGATGGGTTGGTGAGGGAAACAGCATTTTTAATTTAAAACTGTGGCTGTTCTTTGAACTTACGCTGCCCAAGATGAAATAGTTAAATTGAAGAGCGGAAAGTTGAAAGAGATTTCTCCCATTTACTTGGCACAAATTATGCTTAAAAGCAGAGCTTGGAAAATTTAATATTTTTTTTGACTACAATTCCCAGAATATCCCAGCTACCAGAGCCACTGGCCAAGCTGGCTGCAGGACTTTGTAGTCCCAAAGGTAACTTTTCCAAACTCTGTTTAAAAGTATGCAGAGAATTTAGCTGACTCGACAGACTTGGTGGTGTGACTTTACCCATACCTTGCATAAAATGACTGTCTGACACTGGGTGTATCTGTTTAATTGGAAAGGGTGGGACTAGTGTGTACAAAACATAAAAGTGGATGTTTTCTTGTGTGGCTGGTTGGATCTGTCCTAGTGATCTATGATTCTGCAGAATGCCTCTGATTATGTCAGCCTTGGAACTGACATGTATTAGCATGGCCAAATGTAAATGGGACAAGACTTCTGTGCTTTTAATAGTTGTGCAGAAGCAATAATTTTCAGCAGAAATCATTTTGATGTGGAAACCTATACATCTCATGTTTCCTCTTTTACTCCAGTATTAAAGATCTGAACAGGCTGGTTGATGATAGGGTGATTTAGAGCTCATTCAGTGGGTTGCCATAAGTTGACTTGACATAGTTAACAAGAGCAATTTAAAGGGGCAAGAGCCCTGCCTTCTCTCACATCCAATCACCCTAGAGCAGTGGTTCTCAACCTGGGGGTCGGGACCCCTTTGGGGTCGCACGACCCCTTCACAGGGGTCGCCTAAGACCTCGCTTCAAGCCCTTCTCAGGTTGAGCTTCTGACGCTATGATCATGGTCGGGGGTCACCACAACATGAGAAATTGTACTAAAGGGTCAGGGCATTAGGAAGGTTGAGAACCACTGCCCTAGAGTGTAATCTCTTCTGTGCCTCTCTACTCATATCACATGACTTTCGATTTTAGGTTCATGTATCATTATGTTTTCTTTAGGAAAATCACCAGCAAAAATATAAGGCTTGGAGGAATGATTTATTCTTATTGTTATGCCCTCTACAGTTCTGCCCTGACCCTAACCTAATCCAGACCTTTTTATAACAATAGCTCAATCACTTTAGAGAGGCAGCATGGCATAGTGTTCACAGTGTTGCTCTGGATCTCTCAGGCCATTTCTGCAGTACACTCTCATAGTGCGATTAGTCCACTTTCAACATCCTATGGAATCCCAGGGTTTGCATAGTATTCTGTTCTGCCTTATAAGGGCATTAAGTCCTTAAAGGTGGTTCAGCTTTCAGTACCTCACCATGATTCCAATGTTGAATTTAGGAAGAGGGAATCTCAAGTCCAGCCCACCCTCTTCTTTTTGAGACCTTGGAGTGAGGGAGGAGGACTCAGGGATACTTTGGCTAAAACTGTAAGCAGTTCCTAAGGATGCTGTATCTGGCTATGGCGACTCTTACATCGCATTTGGACTACTGTTAACACAGTCTGTGTGGGGCTGCCACTGAAGAGTGTTTAGAAACATAAGCTGGTCCAAAGAGCTACAGGGAGCATGCAGCAGTTCCACAGACTGCACAACTGTTTCCAGCTCAAAGTGCTGATTATGGCTAATAAAGCCCTACATGGCTCAGGTCCAGGTTATCTGAAGGCTGCATTTTTTCTACATGAGCCTATCCCCAATTTGAGATCTTCAGGGGAAGTCCTTCTCTCCACCACCACCCCGTCACAGTTTCATCTAGTAGGAATACAGGCTCTGGACTTCCCTCCTTAAAAATGCTAAAACAGAGCCCTCCTTGCTACTTTTCCATAGGCAGATGAACTAATTGTTCACAAGGAAAGAGCTTTTAATAATATACTATTTTTTTCTTTTTTAATGGATATGCTTTCAGTGGCTTTTAACTCGAATGACAGATTAATTACCTTTTAACTTTTAGATGATGTGACAATCCATATCTGTTTCAGTTTCTGCAAGCCACCTTGAGCCCCAAGGTTGGGGAAAAGGTGGTGGAATATTAACAAAAGTAAAAACAACTACTACGTTATTTCACTAAGAGTCACCCCTTACTATCTCCCTTGTGGTTTGAACACTGCTCACTTGAACCTAGCAATCTGCCCAGGCTGCATCACCAGTGCTAACCCATGTTGCAGCAAACATGGGGAAACTTTGGCCCTCTGGATGCTTTGGCCTTCAGCTACCAGATGTCTCACCCAGCATGAACAATTAGTCTCATCACTATGGTTAGAAACACTGTGGGGAAAAAGAAGGATATTTCCATGGCAAAAGGAGCTTACCTCTCTGAAAATGAAAAGTCCATGCATTGTGGTACATAGAGCCATGATGGGAAATTTCTGATCCTCCAGTTGTTTTAGGTTAGTATTCCCACCAGACCAGCATGGCCAGTTTTAACAAACTCTGGGAACTGCATTCTAAAACATCCAAAGGCTAAAATTTTTAGTCACTGAGAAGTGAGATTGCAATCCCACTCAGTGTTGTTCCACATATTATGTTTAGCTAGACAAGACAAAAATGTAAAGAAAGTAAGTGACAAAACATATCACACAGGCAAAGACATCAGAAAGTCACATTTATTCAGTGACTATACAGCATGTAAGCATTAAAGCAAACAAGCCTAGAACTATTGGTCTCGTGCCTATGGGAAAACTTTAAAATACTCTTATTGTTTTCTATGTAATGAAGCACACAGACACACAGTTCTTAAAATATGTCCATAAATACTTCTAAAATGTGTTGACCCCCCCCCCAAGAAAAGCAATTAATATAATTCAAACTACAGAATCCTTCTTTTAAAAGATAAAGCTCTGATAATGGCCTGCCACGGGTATTCACCTATCCAACATCTCTTAACCATTTCTAATACCATTTCTAATACTACTACGCTTCCCAGTAACAATTAAAACATACAAAACCAAATAAAATACAAAGTAAAGTCAAGGGGCAGTCAGATTTTTCTAGTATCACTAGAAGAGTGATTAATGTCGCAGTTGCAGCTCTCCTAGTGATACAAGAATCTTTATTAAAAAGCAAAAATTCTATTTTTTTTGGCAGACAGACCAATTGTTTTTAATAGATAATAAGCACACAAAATATATCTTTTTCTAATTCCCTTGGACAAAGGACAACTAAACAAATAGTGGGAGAGGACCTCAATTTCATTCAGACCACAGCAACAGTGGCATATAAATGATAAGGGAGCTTACTAATTGACTGTCAGGAATTGAAGCATTAACTGAAACCTAGCTAATAGCACCTTTCTTAATTTTTTTTTAGTTTTGAACAGTTAAAAAGTAATTGCAACAAGTTACAATTAATAGTAGTATAAAAATGTGTTCCAGTTACTTTTAAAAGTAACCTATAAATGATATTTTAAGAGGGATTTTGACAGGAATCCCAATTACACTTCCCAGTTTTCGCCTCCCAGAAGTAGTAATGAAAAATTAACAAGCAGTGTAACAAATAATGCAATTGAGTTATTGGTTCTTAACAATGTAACGGGTACCCATGATGATGTACTTCATCTGTAGCAGAAATGATGTACTTTTTAAAAAAACCACTCTGCAAGGTTTGATCCTCCAAACAAACACAACTAATTCCTTTATCACTCTCCTCTTTTTTCTTGCAGGACAAGGAAGCAGATACCAGCATGATACCAGCAGGAACCTCATCACAAAGGTTCAGGAGTTGACCTCTTCAAAAGAACTCTGGTTCAGGGCCGCCGTCATTGCCGTCCCCATAGCTGGTGGGCTGATCTTGGTGCTCCTCATCATGCTGGCCCTGCGCATGCTCAGGAGCGAAAACAAGAGACTGCAAGACCAGAGGCAGCAAATGCTCTCCCGACTGCACTACAGCTTTCATGGGCACCATTCCAAAAAAGGACAGGTGGCCAAGCTGGACTTGGAATGCATGGTCCCAGTGACGGGTCATGAGAACTGCTGCATGACCTGTGACAAGATGCGACAGCCAGACCTCAGCAATGACAAAATACTCTCTCTAGTCCACTGGGGAATGTATGGTGGGCATGGAAAGCTGGAGTTTGTGTGATCACTTCTTTTTCTTGTTTATTTTAAATTTATATATATATATATATTTTAAAAAAACATTGTTCGTAAAATTACTAGGAAATCTTTTCAAAGGCCTTTGGGTTCTGCTGGACAGGAGCACTTTATTGAAAGGAGGGGAGGGGACCTACAGTCATTAAATCATTTTTAAGAAAACAAAGGTCTGCTGCAGATTGAACCTTGGATATGTCTTCTGAAGGATTCTAAAAGTTACCTTATTTGCACAGAGTAAATACACTCAAATGTCTTGTTTGCTTTAAAATTATGAAAGCAAAAATGAGAAGTTATACACACTGTTACCAGGGTCATTTGAACTGTAGGGAGATGGGAATTGAGTTATACTATTAAAATTGTATGCAAGTTCTGATGTAAAGATTTTTTAAAAATACATGTTATATATATATATGTCTGAACTCTGTGGTTTTATGTAACAAAGCACTGCAGTACAGTAGAAGCACTGTAGAAGCAGTGGCTTAAAGTTTCCTTTAGTGTTCATGTAATAAGAGTCCAAGAATTCAACCCTGTTAATACACATGTGTGCAAACACACACACAAGAACTTACAATCTTCCCGTGTTGGTTTCTCCCCCTTTTTTTATACCATTGCAGATGGTTTTCTTCTGCCATAAGCTGGTTTTGTTGTGGTAAAGGGAAACGGTTTCTTGGTTTCAACCACCACGTTGTAGAAGGTATAACTAGCTGTCTTTGATAATTGTGGAGGGTGTGTTGACTTTCAGCTTTTGTATACTGCTAAATACCCATGCTAATCTGCTGCTAAGCAGCATGGAATAAAACAAGTGCTGTACTCCCAGGGATGATTTTTATCACTCAGATAATAGGTCTGAGCAACTAGCCTTCCTTCCATGTTGGTGAATGACTGGGCATTGGCATCACTTGGCATTTTAACAAGAGTGGGCATTTGTTTTTCTCCCAGGACCATTCCAGCCAATCCAGATAAAACAAAGTGACCAGAGGGTCACTTTTATTTTAAAAACAGAAGAAAAACACTCAAGACCTCCATCCGATTTATTTTTGTGAAACCAAAGTTTTGGAGGCCCACCTTGGTTTTGAGGAAAACTGAACCCTGTATGGGTATAATTCTTTTAATTAACGTAGATGGAGAATCAAAGGAATTGGGAGGGGTCTCACCATTCTGAAGGGTCCTAAGGGTTACTAAAATGATGTTGGAGGCCTGCATAATTCATATGTCTAGAATGAAATACCAAGACTCATAGATGGTGTGAGTCTCCTTGACTGTATGTTATAGTAGTTAAAGCTGGACTGGGGTTCAGACTCCCACTCTTGTCATCAAACTCTTGGTTACCTTGACTCGCTTCCTCTTGTCCTTGCTTACCTCATGCAATTTTTAGGAAACTGAAAATGTAGAAGGAATCAAGTATGCCAGCTTGATCATCTTGGGGGAAATATGAGAAATAAATAATTCCTGGAAGTTTTCCTTAAGAAGCAGATGAAGATGACTTTGTTATTTCCAAACATGAATGATAATGGAGCCCAATGTGGTTGTAGAGTAATGTGCTTAAGTTTGAATAAGGCAAGGCACCAATTTTTCAGTGATCCATCCTACTTGTTATGCTCTTCCGTGTTATGCTCTCCAACTGTTCCAGGTGTGTCTCATCTTTGAGGAACAAGACAGGACTGCAGTGGGTAGGGACAAGGGGCAAAACCGATTACCATACCTTGCAGAAGCAGATGTGTCTTGTAGTGCAAAATCACCATTGGATCTTGTGGAAATTTGTATGCATTTCCATTGTTGTTTTTGCTTGCAAATGCAGCTGGGAGACCAATGATTTACTTGAAAGTAAGGCCTTTTCTGCACAACAACTGTGTCCTGGCATGGGGACGTGAGAGGAGCAGGACCACAATGATGCTTCTGCATGATGTTGTGATCCTGCCCTTCTCCTGTTGCCAGCCAGTGTAATTGCAGGGTAAATCATTGATGGAGTTTTTCCATCAATGATCTCCCATTGTCCGATGCTCCCATACTTACCTGCCACAAGGAAGGGCTGGAATCACAATGGAGACGCTTCCTGCCCTAGTGCAGCATGGGAAAGAGCTCGGCTGCACTGCAGAAAGGAGAGGTGTGTCCCTTGCTCTCCCTTCCACAGGGAGCTGCTCAGGTGCAGAGGGTAGCACTCCTGTTGTGCTTCCTTCCTGCCAAAGGTACTGCCAGGATCACAACTGGAGGATGACAACATCAGGTGAAGAGCAGAAATGGCCTCAGCCACTTACATTTTAATGGCAGTCCTTCCTAGGATCCATAGAATTGCAGTCTTGGTCTTCCTCCTGGAGAGCTTATGCAGTTTCTACACAGCTTTTCCTAACCTGCTGCCTTCCAGATATTTTGGAATTCAACTGCCATGATCCCTACCATTGATCAGGTTAACTAAAGCTGAAGGGAATTGCAGTCCACAATGTTCAGAGATTACTAGGTTAGAGAAGGATGTTCCAGGATGATATCCCTCTTAAATCTGCAAATATAGGAATGCAAATAATGCCTATAACTTTCACAGAAGGGGAGGGAATCATGTGCTAGAACGCTCAACATTCCTGCTAACTGGCAATGCTGATTCAAACTTCTGGGATGTACAATCCAAACAGCTAAGTATACAGCAATAAAAAAATTTCTGGAACAGTTGAATCTCTCAACATTTCTTCCACTTGTGAGGAACAGGTGTGGAAAAAGCGAGGCACTCCAGATGATATTGGACAGCAACTCCCAGCAATTCAGTGGTGAGGAAAGCTGGGATTTACATTCAGTTCAACACTAAAGAGACAACTCTCACCTCTGGTGTAAAGAAATACTTATTTATATGGACTATAAATGCAAGCAGAGTGTATTCATATTGATTTCTTTAAAAATCTTACTAAACTTCCCCTCAAACAGACCCAAAGGCAAGTGCATAAAGGCAAGGATAAATTACTTAAACAACCAGTTAAAAAAGAAGAAGCAGATAATAATATAGAAACCATAGAGTAGACAGAAGCAAGATTAATATTTAAAATGCCTGGGCAAATCAAGTCTTATCCTGGCAATGAAAGCACTGTAATTGTCAGTGCCAAGCATACTTCTTTTGGAATGGTGTTCCAGTGTCATGATGTTACACAGGCCCTCCCTTTATCCCTCTCTTGAGGAAGATACTCAAGGAACTATTCCTCTAGAAATTTCTAGAAAGAGGAGCTCCTTCAAGTTGTAGTTGTGTGTCTTCAAGCTGCTTCTGACTTGTGATGATCCTAAAGCGAACCTATCACAAGCAAGATTTGTTCAGAAGGGGTTTGCCATTGATTTACTGTGGGGCTGAGATAATGTGACTTGCCCCAAGTAATTCAGTGTATTTTCATGGCTGAGTGGGGATTTGAACCCTGATCGCTCAGTGTCCCAGTCCAATGTTCAAACCACTACATCACACTGGCTCTCCTTCAGGTACTTGGGATAAATAAGAGGACAGCTTCACACACTCCAGTTTGTATCAAATAACTTGTGTTCCTTGGCCTGTGAAGTAGCTGTATGGGCCTGATCAACAGGAAATAAATCAATGAGATCAATGGGACTTCAACAAGACTAAGGCCATTTCTGCACTAGACTATTATAGTGCTATTATTCCACTTTCAACATCCTATGGAATCCTGGGGTTTGCAGTTCGCAGTTTAGGGAGGAGCTGGCCCTAAACTGCAAATCCCAGGATTCCATAGAATGTTAAAAATGGAATAATAGCACCATAACAGTCCAGTGTGGAAATGGCCTAAGTGTTTGCAGATCAGAGCTGTGAATGGATGGATTTGTATTTCCCCTGAACTATTTTACAAGCATTCAGAAGCCAAGACTGGAGCTGTATTTCTGTCTTATTGACCTTAGAGATGAGTATATATGCTTATTTCTGATGTGCTGCTCCAGTACAGGAGACCCAAGGGGAGAACTATGGTGCAGTCTCATTAATGGAACACATAAAGCCTCTTGTGCATTGGTGCTGTACTGTCTACTAGGACTGGCAACAGCCATCTGAGTTTCAAAGTAGAATTTTCCCCCCATCACCTGTTATGTGGCTCCTTTGATGGGAGATGCTGGTGGGCTGAACCTGTAACCTTTTGCATTCTGGATTTATTTCTCCCTGCTTTCTAACGTGCTAGTCCTCATTGCTGTTGTTAACTGCTGTCAAGTCCACTTTAACTTATAGTGACCCTATGAATGAGAGACTTATGCTCAACTGCCCTGCTCAGTTCTTACAGATTCAGGGATGTGTCTTCCTTATTTGAGTCTGTCTATTCATCTGTAATGCAGTCTTCCTCTTTTCCTGCTGCCTCCTACCTTAACAAGCATTATCGTCTTGTCTTGTCCTGTCCTGCATAGATGTTTGGCAACTCTATTGTTGTTGACTGTCATCAAGTTGACTTTGACTTATGACAATACTATTAATGAGAGATCTCCAGTTCACCCTATCATCAGCCACCTTGCTCCGGTCTTGAAGACTCAGGGCCAGGGCTTTCTTGAGTCCATCTATCTGTAATGCAGTCTTCCTCTTTCCCTACTGCTTTCGACCTTGCCAAGCATTGTTGTCTTTTCTAGTGAGTCATGTCTTCCATGATACATCCAAAATTCAACCGTCTTAGTTTATTCATCTTGGCTTCTAGGAAGAGTTCAGGCTTGATTTGCTCTAAGACTCATTCATTTGTCTTTTTAGGAGTCCATGGTATCTGTACAACTCTTCTCCAGCACCACATTTTGAATGAGTTGTGTCAGAGTCCAATTCTCTGCCAGAAAGGGAGGAGAGGCAAAGGTACTTGTCCAAGAGGAGGCGGCGGCAGCGGGGAGTGTCCAATACAACAATGAGTGGAAATGCTGAACCAAGGTCAAATCCAAAAGGTCCAGAAAATCAAAGGTCCATCCAGAGGGGTCAAGGAAACCAGAACACAATGGTTGTGAGGGCTTGTGTAGTAATTTGCTACATGTAAACAGCAAGCCACGCTGACAGACTTAAATAGCCACTGAAAACAGGTGTTACTCATCATTGTACTGTTTCCTTAATCTAGCCAAAGCAGCTTCCCTCTGAGCTGTTCTTTTCAGTCTCCTCCATGATTGGAGGCTAGGGAGTACAGGTGAATGTAATTCCTCTAAATCACTGCTGGGTCCTTCTCCCTCTGGAGCTCGCTGGGGCAACTCTGCCTCTGCTTGTCTTTCAACTGATGGGGATGTTTGCAAGCTGGTTTAGTCAATCACTGGCTCTGTTCCTGGCAAAATCAGTGGTTCATCGACCTCAGAGCCGTCATCTATCACAAGTTGATTTTCTTCCTTTAAGCTTTCTTCACTGTCCAGCTTTCAAAATCATACATAGAAACTGGAAATGCAATGGACAATCCTAACTTTAGCATTCAATAATCTGTCTTTACATGTCAGGATCTTGCCTAGTTACATCATAGCTGCCTTTCCAAGTCCCAGTCTTCTTTTGATTTCTTAACTTCAGTCTCCATTCTGATTAATGACTGAGCCAAGATATAGAAAATCTTAAACAGTTTCAATATCTTCATCATCTGCTTTAAAGTTATGAGAATCATCTGTGGTCATTATTTTTGTTTAATGTTCAGCCATAAACCTGTCTTTGCACTTTCTTCCTTCACTTTCTTCAGTAATTATTCCAAGTCTTCCCTATTTTCTGCTAGTGTTCCTTCCTTCAATTTTCATGCCTCTTTCCTCTGAGTCTAATCCTGCTTTACATATGGTATGTTCAGTGTATAAGTTAAACAGAGCAATAAAAATCAGCCCAGCCTGACCCTCTTGCCAGTTGGAAACCATTCCATTTCTCTGTATTCTGTCCTGATACTAGCCTCTTGTCCTGAATATAGGTTACACATCAGGACAACATAATGTTGTGGCTCACCCTTTTCTTTCAGAGTGATCCATACTTTTTCATGATCTATACAAACCAAGGTTTTGCTATAATCTATCAAGCACAGGCTCATTTTTTTCTCTCTTTTTTTTTTTTTTTTTGCTGTACTCCATTATCCAATGTATGTTCAAATACGATGCCTTTGCCTATTTCTTTCCTGAAACCAGCTTGGGCATCTGGCATTTCTCACTCCATATATCGTAAAAATCTTTGTTGTAGACTTTTAAGCATCACTTTGCTTGTATGGGAAATTAATGCAATGGTCCTGTAGTTATTATATTTCTTGGTGTCCCCCTTCTTGGGGATTGGAATGTATTTCTGATCTGTGGGCCTTTGTTTTGTTTTGCATATTTGATGAAAGATTTTAGTTAGAATTAGAATAGACTCTGTCTTTGTAGCTTGAAGTAGCTCTATTGGTATGTCATCAGTTCCTGTTTAGTTGTTTCTCCCAAGTGCACCGAGTGAAGTTTCCACTTGGTTTTCTAAAACTGTAGGTTGTCATCAAATGGTTCTTGCTTGAAAGAATCTGTCAGTTTTTCAAGTCTTTTAGGTAGTTCTTCAGTGTATTGTTTCCATCCAGTTTTTATTTGTACTTGGTCATGTAATGTGTTTGCCTACTGGTCACATAGTATCCCCATTCTTGGATTAAAAATTCCCTTTGAATTCTTGGATCTTGTGAGAGAAGACTCTTGTCCTTCCCTTTTTGTTGTTGTTGTGGTTGTCATCTCTTACTTCTCTGCACTGATTATTATAGTAGTTCTCTTTGTTCCTGTGTACAAGTTGCTGCACATTTGCATCAGGTTCTGACTCTGTTTCTTTCATCTTTTGCTTCTTGTCTGTACCTAACCACTTAAAGAGTTTCATGTGTCATCCACTGAGACTTCTCTTTCTTTTTGCCTCCAATTAGTGTCTTTGCTCTCCTGCTTCATTTCTTGATCCTTAGCCAAATTCTCCTCCAATCTTTGATTCTGCTCTGTTCTCTACTTTTGCATTCCAATCACCTAAAATTAATACAAAGTCCGGCTTTGGTGTGTGTTCAATTTCCTCCTGAACTCAAGCATAGAATTTTTCAGTTCTTTCTTTTGCCTCTATAGCTGGAGCATAAACTTTGATTCTAGTTCTGTTGGTTGGCTTTCTCTGAAGTCTATTGATATGATTCTAGCAGACTTTGCATTATATACTTTGACCACTTTTCTCTATCTTTTCTCACTATTGACCACACCGTGTCTTCTTAAAAGATTTTCATTTCCTAATAAAACACTGTATAGTTATTTGATTCAACATGTCCCATTCCTGTCCCCTATAGCATCTTCACCCAAGATATTGTAATCTTTATATGTTCCATTTCTTGTTTCCCTCGATTCATACTTCTCACATTCTATGTTCCTATAATATGTGTTGTGCAGTTTCAGACTCTCCTTTCACCTCTGAGCCCATCAACAGCTGAACATCTTTTAGGCTTGAGTCCAGTTGTGTCATTAGCCATAGTGCTACTTGTAGTCATCTTCTGCTGTACCCTAGTAGCTCGTTGAGTGCCTTCTGACCTGTGAGTGTCATCTTATGACACCATCTCTTGTTTCATTTTGGACTGTCTCATTATAGGGTTTTTATGCTTAAAGACATTCAAGGCAAGAGGCTGTGCTGCTACTGTCAGCCTAGCCTCTTGCCTCACAGGACGGCACAATCCCACTACTACAGAAAAGTAGTACTGTGGTGGGAACCCTATCCTGGGGTGGGGAGGGCTGGGAAGATTTATTCAGAGAAGGTTTGCCATTGCTTGCCTCTAAAGCTGAGAAAGTGTGACTTTCCCAAGGTCAACCAGTGGGTTTCCATGACAAAGCAGGGAGTCCTGATCCAAAATTTAAACCACAACAACACACTAGTGCTTGAGAATTTAGTCCTAGAAACCTTGGTTTCCAAAGTGTCTGCTTTGCATTATCTGAATAGTACAGATTTTGGTAAGATGGCAAAGGTTGCCAGCACTGCCTCTTCGATTTTTCTCTGCTATTGAATGTATTTGAACATTCAATAGTTGCCCTATTGAACACATGTATCCTAATTATTTGTTACACCTGCCTCCCATGCTTCCTCCAATAAACTCCAAGGGGCATACGTGATTCCTCCTCCTCACTTCATCCTCATAACAACCCTATGAGGTGGGTCAGGCTGAGGGACAGGGGCAGGCCAAAGATCACCCAGTGAGTTTCAGGGCCAGAGTCCCAGCCCAGATTATAACCACTACACCTTGATGCCATTGTAGTTGCATGAGCTCTCATTTACTCACCTGAAATCTTGACACAGGGAAGGTTAAAAGAGAAAACAAACTGCCCATTGCTGGGAAATATTTAAAAGGCCAGTGAACAGATACTTTTAGGACTGGACAGGAAAACTCTGTCTTAAGGCAAGTACTGTATCTTGTGTTTATTTCAGCAGCTTGGAACACCCTGATCAAGGAAGGAAGGAAGGAAGGAAGGAAGGAAGAAAGGAAGAAAGAAAGGAAGGAAGGAAGGAAGGAAGGAAGGAAGAAGGAAGGAAGGAAGGAAGGAAGGAAGGAAGGAAGGAAGGAAAAGGAAGAAAGGAAGAAAGGAAGAAAGGAAGAAAGGAAGAAAGAAAGAAAGAAAGAAAGAAAGAAAGAAAGGAGAGTTATCAGAGTTCCCGCCGAAAACACCAGAGTCTACTTCTGAGCAGACATACATAGGAGTGTGCTGTTAGATAAGTTCATAGCACTTTGATTGTAGCTTTCTGAACTGGTGAACTGCCCAGGACCAACTAATTATAATGAATGCATTTTCATATCTTTAAATGGACGGGGGAACCTTAGGTAAAAAAAAAGTCTCAAATCTAAAATGTGGTTTAGGCTACAGGAAATGTGTCTTAGGCTATACTTATTTGGGAACAGGCTCTGTTCTAAATGAACACAAAGGCTTGGGAAGCATGGCCTGGTCTGTGTTCCTTGCTTGCTTCTGCCTACGAGTCTCTTGCTTCTCCAAAGCAATACTGATTGCAGCCTTTCTTTAAGTCTGCTGATTCCAAGTCTCCTGAGCAATGTCTCTTCTTGACTCTTGCTTAACTGCTTCTATTAAAAAGTCCTTGCACCACAGGAGGGGTGACCTTCCCCTGAAATACCAAATGCATCTCCTTTGGAAATCACCAAGTTCCCTTCCTCCAAAGGACTTGTAAATCTGGTTTCAATATTGAGTGATTACTGGCTGAGCGGGGAGCTTTGAAAGCAACCAGCCTCCTCTGGTAGTCGGAACACTGGGCAGACTTATCTGGGTGGCAGATCTGGGGCTGCTAGCTATCTTTACTTATTCCAGCATTTACAGCTGCCAAATCCAATCAATCCAGTCCAGATTAATTAATATGTAACAGATCAGAATCCAGCCCCCAAGGCTCAGACTGAAGTCTTTGCTTTCTTTTGCTTTAAGACAAGGCACAAAGGAGATTCCCCGCCTCCATCTCATACACACATACTGCCCCTGCCACTTTGGCTTTCCATCGCATATAGACCCCTTCTTGGTGGCTTTTGAAAGCAACCTTTTTCTCTTACACTTTAACTGAACATTGATTTTATTCGCAAAATAGACATCCCACTGATATTGGCTGGCATTCTGTTTAGGATTTGTTGTTGTGTGCCCTCAAGTCTTTTCTGACTTGTGGCAACCCTAAGAAGGACTTACAATTTCATAAATAGCCTAACATGCATGCAAAAACGGTTTGAATAATTTCAAAACATCCAAGTTCACCAAGGGGCTGCTGTGATTTTACAGCCTAAGGGCATCCACCGAGCAATGATATCCAGTGGAGTGAGTGATACACCTTGGCCTGATTCTCAGTGGGCACAGATATGTTTTGGGGCATTCCCCGGTGTGCCTTTAGACACTTGCTAGGAAGGGCCAGAGCACAACAGGAGCACCAGATGTACGTCAGAAGGGCTTAACGTACATCAGAATTGCCTCATGTGCAGCAGAAGTATTTTGTGTGCATTGGAGCACTCTTGCTAGTGCCAAGGTGCACATCTTTGTAGTTCATTAATAGGGGTTTCATATTTCTGCAGTGTAGATACAGATTCATAAAGCTACAAAATGTAGACAGTGATGTAGAAGCTCACATTTATTTTGTTTGCTTATATTGCTTTTTAAAATTAAATTCTTCCTAGGTTTGTTCTATCTATCTATCTATCTATCTATCTATCTATCTATCTATCTATCTATCTATCATCTGCCTACTTATATATCCATCTTTCCATTCATCTGTCTCTCTATTTGTTTATCCATCCACACACACACACATTCTAGAAGGGTAATGACAAGCAATACGGCCAAGATGCTACATCACCATTGTGTAGTCGAAATCTCTATGTGGAGTTTTACATCCATTGTGCTACATGACCCTTGGGTTGAATGGCAACTGCACACAGCAACAAGATGCTCAACAGAAGGCACAGATAAATGTGGAATGGAATAAACAACCAAAGGCAGAGCCAAAGGTGTATTTTTATGTGCAGTGGTAGCATATGTGATCCACTTCTATGATCTTGAACTTAATGAAGACATAGAGTTCATATGAATGAGACACAAATGTCCAGACTTTCATCCGTGTGTGAGACACTAGTAGGAATCTGGCCTTTCAGTGAATAGAATAAAGGACAAATGGAGGCCTGGGTAAGCTGAAGAAGAATATGTGATAAGTGAACAACCAGAGATAGGTTGAAAATTATTTAACTGGAAGGGTAGCTTGCTTAGTAACATATTGGGAGTGTAAAGGCACTCTGATGGTTTGATCTTCACAAATATTCCCCCTTCCCTGCCATTGTTCCATGGCTGCCTCCTATGCAATCCCAGGATTTGTAGTTTGGTGAGGCACCAGAGCTCTTTGGCTGAGAATTCTAAAGACTCTTCCTGAACTGCAAACTCCAGGATTCCCTAAGATGCATTCAGGGCAGATAAAGTAGAATATAGTGCTGTAATTGTGTAGTGTAGACAGAACTCTACAAAAGAGTCTACAGAGTCTACAAAATGAAAAGCTGTGCTGTGCCCTGCATGGCTCATTCATTTTCATTTGTGTACCTCTGTTTGCAGTATGCTAGAGATCAGATGCATCAATTCATGTACACCTTTGAGGAATGGACCTTCTAGGAAGATCTGAAGTATAATTCGCAGTTGGATAAGCAGAGAAGCCCAGCACTTCCCTGTGACTTGAGATCTGGCAGCATTAGTAGGTGGGCTTCTAAAAGCAGCCACGTGAGTCTGAAATGAGGGCAAGGGATTGAATCACAGCTGCCTCCAAGATGACAAAAACTCTACCATTGCCATCTTGTCCCTAATCTGTAGCTTGGTTGTCAGGGCAACAAAGCCACAAACATTAGTTCTATGAGCCCTATGCTGTGCTGAGGCTCGCATACGTTCTCGTATAGCTCTGTGAGGGCCAGGCCAAAGAAAGAGCTGTGGTGGCCGTGCTTTGGCTGACTCTGTCCCAAGCAGGTGCTTGAGAAGCACTGTCTGCTGGGACCAGGACTGCTTTGCCTCTGTGAAGCCTTGATAAGATTTGGTTGTTGGGAAAGGAAAAGGAGTGATGTGTTTTGTATATGTGAATTGTGATAACTGGGGAAACCAAGGTGTTTTGCTATGTGAGATGAAAGACAAGATGGCATCTTTCCCTCACTATTCCATGCGTATGTTCCCCCCTGGATAGCCAACTAAGGCCATTTTTCACTACACTGTTATAGCCACTTTCAACTTCCTGTGGAATTCTGGGATTTGTAGTTTACTGAGGCCAAAGAGCTCTCTGGCTGAGAATTCTAAATGCTCCTCCCTAAACTGCAAACCCCAGGATTCCATAGGATGTTGAAAGTGGAATAATAGCACTATAACAATCTAGTGTGGAAATGACCAAAGTGTGTGAGATAACAAGTGTTGAAGTGAAGCATATGAGAAAAAGACATGAGTTAGTTACCGGTAGTTAGTTAGTCTGGATCCGCCAGGATTTAGATGTGTTAAATAAGTAACCTTTTACTGTATGTTAAAATTCTGTTCAATATATTAAAATTTTGTAGTATACATTTGTGCCTCTGAGAATACTACCAGGGTGTTATGGGTGTGGACAAGTTCAGACACATGGTATCCGTGGCAGCAGCTGCAGTGATTCAAGTGTGGTGGTGGTCAGTGGTCAGATCATACAAATAAAGTCTCCCACAGAAACCATGAGGACATCTAGAAGGTCTGCACATTTGGTGTTATAGCAATGGAACAGGTGGATGATCCTCACAGTTGGTGGCAGAGGTGGGATAAATGGAAGCCCCCACCAGGGTAAGTGCTGAGGTGAATTTCGTTGGTAGAACATAGAGGAGGCTGGTGGCTCTGATGTCAGTGAGATTAATCCACTCCATGTTTTTGTCCAACCTTTCCAGAAGTTATCCAAGAGGCTGAACCTGCTTTGTGGGATACAGTTCAGCACATTGGAGAGTCCTTTTCAAGTTCAGACTAAAACTCAGAGAGGACTACCACCCCACTGACATGGCAGCCATCAGTTCCAGCAGTTGGGAAGCCTGCTGGAAAAACGGAGGGGGTCTCTTGGTGTGGGGCAGCAGGTGAAAGACACAGGTTATGGATTCAGCTTCTAGATTAGACTATTTAATTGGCGCGCCTTTCACTGCACTAGTTTTGGCCAGTCAAGCTTTCTCAGCTTAATCTACCTCAGAGGACTGTTTCTGAAGATGAAGTGGAATAATGTCACATATCGTGCCCTCTGCTTGGAAGGCTGGGAAATAAACGTGATGAATAACGATCACCAAAAATACGCATTGTGTAGTCAGTCATGCAATAATGTTAAAAACAAGTGCTTAGTGAAATCAACGTGCTGACAAAATAATAAAATGATCAGCATAGATTGATCCAACTGTATTTTGTGGTATTTAAATGAGGGCAGAATTTGGACCCCGGACTGCAAGGGCTGCATAAGAAGATTAACTCCCGAAGAACAAAGAGCTGTTGTCACAAAGAGGCCTTAGTAATGAAAGCCAGCTCAAGAGAATGGATGTGTCTGAGGTAAGCAGAATTCTCACATTATTGAATTTTTGAAATAGTTTCCCTTGAGGCATCAGTGGATTCCCTTTTTGTCAGTGTGCCTGTTCATATATTGTAAGCAGTGGGGCTCTTCTCATTTTAGCTCTAGGGTTTCATTAGTAACAGGGTCGGCTAAATCAAGCAGTTTATGAAATTGCCATTTTTTTAATGACAAAAATGGGAAGGGGGAAAGGACGGGGAAGGAGTCAGCAGATTAAGGTTATCTCTCTTGGGAGCGCCTGCTGTCTCCAGCAATATGAATCCTGGCTCTCTCCGAATAAACAAACACTGTCCTTTCTTTTGTTTTACCCCTAGACTTTGTTTCCAGCCCTCCTAATCCTGGTGGAGGAAAGTCTGAAGTAAAACAAACAGCTGATAAAAGAAGCAAAGAGACTGAGAGCACTGCAGAAGTTATAATGGTCCAGTCAACCTTGAAAAAGGATTCCATTCCCAGATGGTAGTGGTGGGCAGGACAGTTTGCCTTGACTTTTCAGAAGCAACTAATGATTATATGGGCCTCCATTTTTAGTTGCAAACGTTATGACATCTGAGTTTTGTTTTGTTTTGTTTTAATGAGAAAGGCATACAGGCATATAGGACAGGGTCTATTTAACTGCCGGTAAATCTGTTTTTATGGGCAAAGATTGGGGTCCCTGCTGTTATCTGCAGTATATGGGTGTACAGTGTAGTCTATGCATACTCATGTTTTGTTTCTGTAGGTGACCATTGCAGGAACAGAAGCTGGGATCCTGTTAGTGACTTACACTGATGTAAATACCATTATGTAAGTGGTTCCACTTTCTAGGAGGTTGCACAAGAGTGGCATGCTCTTTTGGGTCATGGAAGCAGAGTTTTGTCATTGTAACCCATTGTGCGTGGTTGCATTACCTAGGAAGATATCAGGCTCCTCCATTTCACTTGGTTAATGGTTATATGGCTGTGAAATGGGTGAGTGGGAGCCATTGCCACCTGTGGCACGATTGGTTCTGCAACAATGCAATACAGTATAACTTTTGCATAGAATAAGTCTGGCCTAGTTACATTGGTGGAAATTGGCACCATACAACAGGATTGCAGCAGGCATGTCAAATGAGCTAGGTCTTTGGCCTGATCCACCAGGATTGTGGATGAGACCTGAAGCAGAGTCCAGGTGAATCAGTGGATGAAACCAGGCTGGGTAGATCTGTGGGCGGAGTTACTAGCAAGGAGATAAGTCTGGTGGCTGGTTCTGCGGCACACAGTGCATAAGCTGCACATGGGTTCTACTCTAGCCTCACAGGGTCTTAGGTTTGTGCATGAGACTTTTTCCATCACTGCCACATTGTTGTACCTTGTGCTACTCTTTCCCTGTTGGGGCAGAGGCAGCACAGGAGTGGATGTTTGGGAGCCACAGATATGCATGTTGCTGTCTCCCAGGCTGTTGAGAGAGTGGTGGCACATTGTTGCTGACACCTGCAAGGGCCTTAGTACATGAATGAGCCAAAAATAGTACCAGATCTGTGCAAAAGAGTTGATAGGCATAAATTGTCTCTCTTTATCTCAGGCGCAGGCTTTCCTAATGTTAAAGGGATGGCAAATATTTCAGCTACAATTCTACTTGGCTCAGTAATGAGGACTATGCCACAATATAAGGCATATACAGAAACAAAATGTAAAAACTTGTTCATCTGTTTATCTGTTCAGCAGTTGTTTGTCTGTCTGTCTGCTTGTCATCTCTCAATCCAAAAGTATAGACTGTTGTTTCAGCTAATAAAAAGGCCACAGAAGCAATTCCCCAACAAATAATTTAAACACAGTGGAAACAGTTTAAAGAGAGTAAAAAACATGAGCAGAATAAAATGACCAGAGAAAATGGAACACACACACAGAATATCTTCCAACCAAAGGCTATGTGAAACAAAACAAAATGAAATCTTTAATTTAAAATTGTAATAGAAGGGACCAACCAAATCTATCACAATCTTAAATTAAAGATTTCATTTTGTTTCACACAGGCTTTAGTTGCAAAGTGTTCCCTCTCTCTGTCTCTGTCTCTCTCTGTTTCTCTCTCATTCCCTGTTCCATTTTCTCTGGGTCATTTTATTCTGTTCAAAACATAGTATTCTGTTTAACTAACGCTTAGACCCAGGGTAGTGTAGTGGTTTGAGCAGTGGAATATGACCCAGAGACCAGGGTTTGATTCCCTGCTTGGCCACTGAAACTCATAGGATGACCTTGGACAAGTCACACATTCTCAGCTCCCACCCCAAACTACACGATAGGTTCACCTTAGGGTCCAAAAATTGGGCCAGGGTTCCAGAATTGACTCTGATCTTGAAACAATTGGCCTGCCCTTTGGGAGATGTCCTGGTTTGTGTATTTTAGACAAAATATAGAAAATAGGTGTGCGAGATGATGAAGAAGTTGGCCATGTCTGTGTTAACATGTCCCAACGCTAATGCTTCCTGGACTGTGGTTCTTATAATCAGATTTATGGAAGAAGTGGGGTCATTTTTGAGTTTAAGATAACTATTAGTATCGCTTAGCTGTTTATGTGCTTCTTGTAGATAATCTGTTTTATTCAGAACTAGCGTTGCCTGGGATTTTATTTTCTCACAGGTAACACTTGTTCTAAATACCTCAGGAATTTCCTTACCTTACCTTAGGAATTAGATGCAGTTGAAATACTTAGATTTGAGTTTGTCTCTAATTCTCCAAACTGTGTTGTCCTGTACCTGTAACTTTTCCCCATATTCCCCTATCCAATCTGTATTCAGAGTTGTTGACATGCAGAGGTTCAGTTTCTGAGGGAATAAACTGTCCTCCTCCTCCTTGCTGCTAGGCCTCATCTCCATAGCAACCGGCCAGGCCCAAGAGCTCTCTGGCTGAGAATTCTAAAGGCCCCTCCCTAAACTGCCAACCTGAGGATTCCACAGCATCTTCACAGGCAGTCAATCATATGAGGTCTTCTTGCCTGACACAGCCAATCGTATGAAATCTTCACCTGCCTGACACAGACAGACAAACAGACAAACTCATGAATTTTGACTTTTATATACTAGACAACTAAAGCTCTTCCCTTAGGGCCACCAGAAGTTGGAAATGACTTAAAGGCACACAACAACAAGAATAACCAAATCTATTTAGGGAGGGAGTTGCATAATATGGGAACCAACAAGTGAGAAGGCCTTTTAAGTTATTCAACCTCAGATTAAATCCTATCAAGGAAAGTGGGGCTTACTTCTGATTAAATATGCATAGGATTGAACTATTAGAGATCCTATTACAGAACTGAGTTACACCAATTTACATTTCTAGAATGGGCATGCCTGAAAGCTGAGTACTCCGATTGCAGCTTAATAAGAGATGCACATGTATGTGCCTTTAAATTGCCTGATTTCTGGCAATTCCATGAATTTCATAGGGTTTCTTAGGCAAGTTTTTTGCCAGTTCCTTCCTCTGAAATTCAGCCTACAGCACTTAGTATACATTGGCAGTGTCCCATCCAAGTACTAACCAGGACTTACCCTGCTTACCTTCCAAGATTAGAAAGAATCTGGTGCTTTTAGAGTATTTAGGCCCTTTCAACAAGGGGACTGGATCTCAATCCAGTGAGTTTTTCAAACTTTTACATATTTTTTAACCAGAACATGGTTGGACTTAAATGAAGCCAAGGTTTTGTGTATCTCAACACTTTTTTACGTGATGCATATATATCGTGGGATTTAGAGAGGCCAAGAAAGTGTAGTGTAATTTCATTTATAGATAAATAACTGCTGAGGTCACATCTGAAAAATCCAGCTGCTCCAAAGCTCACACAAATGTAAGTGCTGTTTACATAAGGTTGACATTGGCTTGATGCTGCAAGGTGGAGTGCATAGTGGTTTTGGCTAACGGCGGCTAGGGTCATGGGGTTGAATTCATGGGGTTTTACTAGAGATGCAATTTTCTCGAGCAGGAAGGAAGAGGAGTGGAGTGAAAGGTACTAAAATATAAGGGTCTGCAAAATCATATTTGACTCTGTGTGTGTCTTCCTTGGGTGGCTGGTATATGCAGTAAAGTAAATAGTCTTGCATTAATGAATTCAAAGGAAATGAGGAGTGTTTTGTAGACCATATAGGATTGTCCACCATATTGGTGTGTGTGATATTTGTGATTTATTTTTGCTGTAGCACAAAACTGTGGAATTGGTAGAGGCTAAGAAAGATCAAGAGACCTAGCTTGGTGTAATGGTTTGAGAATTGGAGTATGATCCAGGAGTTCAGGACTATTTCCGCGCTACCCTCTCATAGCATGATGATTCCCCTTTCAACATCCTATGGAATCCTGGGGTTTGCAGTTTAGGGAGGGGCCGGCGAGCCCCTCCCTAAACTGCAAACCCCACAATTCCATAGGATGTTGAAAGGGGAATCATCGTGCTATAAGAGTGTGGTGCGGAAATAGTGCAGGGTTCAACTCCCTGCTTGGCCATGGAAACCCCCCGCGTGATCTTGGGTGTGCCATAGTCTGAGCCCCCAGAAAACTCAGCAATAGGTTCGCCTTATGGTTGCCATAATTTGGAAATGACTTAAGGCACACAACAACAACAATAACAACAACAGAAAAGAAAGAATAAAATCCTCATCCTCCCTCATCTCCTTACTTTTCCACCAAATGGAAATTTTAAGTCCATCACTTATGAAAATTCTCTAAGGTTCTTCTCCAGAGGCTACTCCTTTTGAGGTCAAGTGGGTCAGGTGAGTTTAAGACATGCTGAAGCCCTAAGCTAGGTTAAGGGCCACATTGCATTATCAGAAAATGTGTACTATTTTAGCAGATAGTGGCTGGTAACTTCTATATCAGTGGGAGACTGAATCTACTCCAAGTTTTAGTTGTAATATTAGTTATCTATCCAAGGTGCTAAATCTATTTTGGAGACAGGATTTGGCATCTTGGATTGCTCCTTTAAAGTCTGGACTAAAACCCAGTGTGGATTCATTCTGACATAGAAACCAAACCCCTTGGTTTGCTTGTTTGTTTTTGTTTTTAGTATGTAGAGGGTCATCATAATCTGAGGCTCTAAACAGTAGTTTCCTGAGCTTGTGCATACAGCTGGCACTGGCCAAATGGCTACCATGGAGAGTTCTTTTTTTGTGGTGGCTCCCTAGAAATGGAATTCCCATCCCTGATATTTCTAACTACCATATTTACCATTCTGAAAATGGATGCTGCATTAAGACTGTTGCATTTGTATGATTTTTAAAAATAACAACTAATACTTGGGTGGAAGAAATGGTTGTACTCTTTGTCCTACAATATTCAATCTGCTTTAAAATGCACTTCTAATTTATTGTTTAATATTGCAGAGTTTGAGAACTGTCTTGAAAGTTGCTTTTGTGGCAACATGGATGCAATTTCAAAATGCATGCATGAATTCATTCACAAATGTGTATGCATATGTGTCTATGTGCATTCAAGTCACCTGAATTTCATAGGATTTTCTTAGGCAAGAATACTCAAAGGTGGCTTTGCCAGTTCCTTCCTCTGAAATTCAGCCTACAGCACTTGGTATTCATTGGCAGTGTCCCATCCAAGTACTAACCAGATCCTGTTTAGCTTCCAAGATCAGACAGAATCTGGTGCCTTTAGAGTATTTAGACATACATACAAATAATAGCCAGTAAAAGCCTTTTCTGGCCAAAGGGAGTGTTGTCATGGTCTGGATCACATGAAAGCCTATCTACTCCAATGTTTTGTTCACACAATGGCCAATGAGCTATCTAGATGGAGCCCAGCAGGACATGGGTTCAGCCACACCTTCTGTCTCCTGTTCCTCGCAGATTGGTACACAGAATCGTCTCACTTTGATACTGGCAGTGATTTATATAGCCATTCTGACTAGTAGCCACTGATGGCTCCATCTTCCATGAATTTGTTTCAATGCCTTTTAAAAGCTGTTCGACAGCCATGCCTATGTATCACTGTAGCAAATTCTACAGTTTAACTCTTCAAAGAAGTACTTGCTTTTTTCTGTCTGGAATCTCCAACTATTCAGCTTCAGTGGATGACCCTGCATCCATCATGGCTAAATTTAGCAATCTGTAAACCGATTCTCTGCATTTTAAAGAAAAAGAAAAGAAAGTTGCAGTAGAATACATTCTTTTGTGCAGTGCCTTAGTTTGGAAGCATGTCTAAAATCATACAGATAAAAGATTTTTCCTCTCTATTAAAAAAAAAAAGTCAACAGGTGCTTGTTTAACTGGTTCTTATAATCTAGGCAAGGAAATTAAAATCTTTGTTCTGATGGCACACCCAACCTTGGGCTTTACTGAAAAAGCTCACGGCTTCCCCAAGCAGCCATGAACGGTAAAACCACCACTTTGAAAACTGTTGTGTGCCTGCCTGTTCTAGTATGCCTATGGCATATGTGGCTGTCCCAGTTCTGAGAAATATTTAGCAATAACAACTTTTAAAGCATGCAAACTAAATTTAAGGGCTGGATATGTGTGAGACCTAAATATGATAATGGTCACACCTCTGGGCTAAAAAGAGACGTGTGTTTTGCAGTGAATGTTTTGAAACTTCTTTGACTGTGGCCAGGTCTCAAGACTTCAAGACAGAGATGGGAAAATTAGTGAAATAACACTCCATTACATTTAAGCAAAACATTTGAAGACCATAAGTTAATTAAACTCACATAGAAAAACAGCCTTTTCAAAATTATTTTGATTCTCAACTGCCATTTGAAATTATATTATATATCCATGCTTACAGTAGGAGTTCTTTCCCCCTTCTATAACCTGCCTGTCATTGTTAAGAAGAGATTTGCAAGCAAAATCTTTTTTGTTGAGCTCCCCTAGAGTGTTGCTGCATTAAATAGTTATGCCATTTTAATACCACTTTAATTGCCCTGACTCCATCCTAGAAAATGTATTTGTAGTTTGGGGAGGTATTGAGAATGTAGTTTAAAAGACTGGATTACCACTGTCTGGCAGAGTTTTGAGTATCTCCTTTACAAATTCCAGGATACCCTAGGGACAGAGTGCTGAATGCTAAAGTGGTATCAAACTGCTATGGCTTTCTAGTGTAGATCTACTCCTGTTAATACAAATGGGTATGAAATACTGCTAAATAGGCTCAAGCTTCATGTTCAACAATGTGTGGCAAGTGTCTTCTTTTATTTACGTTTACATACAAATCAAAGCATGTACCAAAAATTCTCCAAAATATCCAGTTTGCTTACTCCTGACTGGGAGATAGATTGCCCCTTTCATCATTGCAAAAAGATTTATGCATCTATTTTTCACTGCTATCACTACCAATGAATTAACTTCATTCAGGAGTCTCTGTCAGATTTTTATTAACCAAAACATATTTCACAAGCAGAGGTGTGATATGCTGCTGATCCCAAGGTCTGCCCCAACTCCTTGACCTTAAAGGGATTAGTATTTCCTAAATGGTTTACTTGAATTAATGTATTGAGGGTTGGTTCACACAGATAATATTGCTTAAAGTCTTCAACAGCAGAATGAAACATTTACTTCTAAGTAAACCAGTTTTGTTCACAGAACTGAAAAGGTAGCAGGTCCAACGGACAAACTACTGCTGAAACATTTTCTACTTTTAGCTCTAGGCTGTTGCAAAGAGAAGCCACTGGAGGCTGGCCTGACTGGAGGCTGTGAGTTCCCTAACTGGTTGCCTGGGGAGCAAATGAAACCAAAGTGCTCTTCAAAACATGGTGAAAGATGACAGAGAATTGGTATGAGATCATAGAAATGTATAATCATAGATCATACATGATGTGAGATCATACACGATCCTACACAAGATCTCAGAACTACTGACATTTCTGTGCGGGAGGGAACTAAAATGGGGTAGGGAGTTTGATTCCTGCACTCACAACTCTTTTAAGATGACATTGGGGGGTTAGCATATCTGTCGCCATTTCCGCATTAGACTGTTATAGTGCTGTTATTTGAGGCCCCTCCCTAAACTGCAAACCCAGGATTCCATAGAATGTTGAAAGTGGAACAATAGCACCATAACAGCCTAGTGCAAAAATGGCCTATCTCTCCTGATGTTACTGGGCTCCTGCAGTGCCTCCAATCTTCCAATCTGATCCTTCAACTAAGACCAGGAGAGCAAAATGTATTATAATGGCTCCAAAGCCACATTCTCCAACTTAATGCACTTTCCAGATATATCTACAATTCCCAAAGTCAACTACATCTGGAAGGTACTGGGTTGGGAAGGCTGCTCTATGGCCACATCAGTGAATCTGCTGGCCAAATATATTTTGGAATATTGATTTTAGTTACACATTTTCCTATTACTGGGGTATTGGAATTACAAGTTGTAGACCAGAGGTGGGGAAACTAATTTTTCCAGCACCAAGAGCTTCCCCGAATGGCACTGGATCTACTAAATCATACCCTCCAACTGTCTCAAACTGACAGAGATAGTCCCAATTCATCCTCTGTCAATTTTTTCACCTACCTTTCTCTCTCCTCCTCCCTCTTTCCTGCTTCCCTCTTTGTTAATAACAAAAGTTATTAATGAGGAAGTACGCACCAGATAGGAGAAGCTGCAGAAGTTTGCTTTTGCCTGGGATTACAGGGAAAGGGAGATTCCACCCCCTCCTTTCCCTTCTTCCCTGCTGAGTTTGTTGAGTGCAAGCTACTGTTGCACTTTGAACTCAGTTTGTAGGCAATGGCCCTTTTTTGCACTTTACCTGCTCCTGGCGGTGTCCTGTGGGGATTCCGGCAGAGGGGAGCGTGACAGGAGCACTCCCTTCTGCACTGGCTGGTTCCGGGATCCAAGAAGTGAGATGGCACCACCTCTTCCTGCTGCACTGCAGCCGGGTACTGTCCTAGGCTGTGCTGGGGCAGAAAGGGAAGCCATTGCACTTCCGGACCTTCCACACAGCAGGTAAATGTGGAATGGTGGTGCGATCATGAGTCATTGACGGGAAAACCCCATCAATGATTTAGTCTGTAATAGTGCCGCCTGGGATGGGAGAAGGACAGGACTGCAGCAATGTCATGTGTAACTGTTGTGGCAGTCCCATTTGTCTCCCGTCCCCATTGCGGGATGACAATGTCCTGCAAAAAGAGCCAATGGAGGATAAAGGAGGAAAGTGGGAGGAAGAGAAAGAAACCAGCACATTTAAAAGCAGTTGAAAAAGTAGGACGATAGAGGATTAATTGGGAATGCCCTGCTAAATTGGAACCATTGGTGGGTAGTGTTCTATCCATTTTAACTTTTGTAAGTCACCTTGTGTACCAGGTTGGGAAAAGGGCAGGACAGGAATAAATATCATCGTCATTGTTGTTGTAATCCCCACAACTATCACCTCAGCTAATACATGTTTAAAAGTTAATTATTTGTAAGGTGGGAATTTACAAAACTTCAGGTAGCAGCTGCTGCCTTAGAAGATGCTTTCCTTCTTTTCTCACATAGGAGAAAAAGCGGTGCCTGTTCAAAGACAAATAACATGTAGGCTGGAACATATGAATGCATCTTGCATAAAAAAACCAGGGATAAGCTCCCCATGACAGCTTTATTCACATGCAAATACATGCAGGTTTAATCACGTCATTAATCAGCCAGTCTATTAAAACTCATCTGATGAACTAGGATTCTCTTTTTTTAAAAAACTGGATTCAACCCTGAAAGCATATCCTGTCTCCTCTACACCCAGCCAAGCCTCTCTTGTAAGTAAATTGGAGGGAGGTTCCTAAAAGGTACCGAAGCATCATTTCAGGGAAAACGTATGTCAAGATGATGCGGGCAGTGTATTTATTTAGGGAAAATGAGAGAAAAATGGCATGGCAATTATGAAAATGAATATGCTTCTGTAAAGCAACATGGAAAAAAAAATAGTGGTGGTGGTGATGACGGAGAGAACAGGAAACTGAAGAAACACATCAGCAATTCTTGTTTAAGAGAGCTTCTGTTCACTGTCTGCCACTTTTAAAAAGCAGCCTCTTAATATAATTCTGGGGATGTGCTTATTTGCCAATTAAAGAAGGAAATACAAGCAAGGAACTCAGAGAGAATTAAGTCCACTGTTTCCTTGCAAATTAAAGGCAACTGGATTTGCTGGCTGGAATGAGTTAACCCTCCACTTCAAAGCTAATGAGCATGATTCCAAAGCTTCAGTGGCCAATGTAAAGGTCTTTTTCTGCTAGGACATCTGTACTACTGATGCCTTGTCACCTATGCAAAATGAAAGTGGAATGCAGTAACATCAGTGAGACCAGCAGTGACACCCAACTCCATTTCTGTTCACTAGCTTAGTTTGACTCAGGCTGTCATTCTCACTGTGAAGCCCTAGGACCAACCATGAAGTCAACTAAGCCATTTTCCACTCCTTTCGGTGACTTCCTATCAGCCTTTGTGATGCTGGCTCACGAAACCTGGAGCTCTAACTGGATCCTGAAACAGGAAATCCTTCAACTAGTGGGAAAGGTATCCTACTGTCTCATGGGGCAGGAATCAGTGCAGGTCTTTCTGCACCCTGGCTCATGATGGTGGGTAAACCTTCTTAGTGATGCTCATAAGTCCTGATCTCTGGTGAACACTAGAGAAATGGGCCAAGTAGTGTCGGACTAACAGATGTGGGCATTCATTTCCTGCTCTTGCTGTTGGTTTATTGCCAGGGTGGTCAGTGCATCCTATATTTTAGGCCATTTCTGCACTACACAGTTATAGTGCTATTATTCCACTTTCAATATTCTGTGGAATTCTGAGGTTTGCAGTTTACTGAGGCCAAAGAGTTCTCTGGCTAAACTGGAAATCCCAGGATTCCATAGGATGTTGAAAGTGGACTAATAGCACTATAACAGTTTAGTGCAGAAATGGTCACAGTCCCAGGAGAGAACTGTTACTGAAAAAGGGCTCTACTTGACATAAAATAGCCTGGGGGTTGTGTGTCAAAAATGGGGAGAATGCCCTCTGCATCCAGAGGGCATTGGAAAGCATTTAAAAAAACACTATTTATTTATTTATTTATTTATTTATTTAGTGCAGGGTGCTGTAGGTACTGTAGTACTCCAAGGGTCTCCCACAGTTGTCCACCCTTGATTTATTGTTTCTCTTTTATTTTAGGTGTGACAAAAGGTCTTTCAGTCCTGCCACTTTCCAAACCATCCAAGTCAGTGGAGCCTGCCAGCTGCAAAAAACCCACAGCGGCTGTGTATACAATCCCCATAGATGGAGATGGAGATTCATAAATTGATGTCTTCACATGATCCTATTTCCAGAGCTCCACGTCTGCCTAGAGGCAGCCACACCATAAGTCAGAAATGACTTGAAGGCATGCAACAGCAGCCCTGGTGGAGGAGGGACTGACTTGGAAGAACAGATAATAGGAGCAGTTTATATTCCTTATTACTGTTATTTCTTAACTGAAGTACCAGATACTTGAGTAACACAAACAAAGGAGAGATCTCTTTTCCACAGAGCTAACAGTTACAATTTGTTGCCTAAATAGTTTAAAGGTGCCAGATCCTGTCTGATCTTGAAAGCTAAGGAGGGTCAGCTCTGGTTAGTACTTGGATAGGAGAGCACCAATGAATGCCAGGTGCTATAAGCTATATTTCAGAGGAAGGAACTGGCAAAACCATCTCTTGGTATTCCTTGCCTAAGAAAACCCTATAAAATTCCTGAGGTTGCCATAAGTCGACAAGCTACTTGAAAGCACATACACATAACAGTCTTGATTTAGAAACAGCTGGTGTAATGATGATAATATAAAAGAGGGGTGGGGGTGAGGCTTCTCTCCTCCCCAGCTCCAAAAACATGGAACTACTCATTCACTGAGAAACTTCATATGAGAACCTGATTCTGGTGTTAATGTGTGCTGGGACTGGCAACAAGAACTTCTCTTCCTTTTTCTGCATGCTCCATTTCAGGTAAATAGCCAGCGTGGTGTGGTGATTTTGAATGTTGAACTAGGACTGTAGAGACCACTTGGCCATAAAAACTCACTGGGTGACTGGGCAAGTCACACTCTCTCAGCTTCAGAGGATGGCAAAGGCAAACCTCCTCTGAACACATCTGCCTCTCCCCAATCGTGATAGGTTTGCCTTAGGATCACCTATGGAGACAACTTGAAAGAACGCAGCAGCAGCAGCAGCAGCAGCAACAATAGCTCCTTCTCCACACAGATTGTGGAGAGCTTCCAAGTGCTGAGAATTAAAAGGGCATTGTGCAGTTCTTTTGTCTTTTCTTCCTTTGTAGTTTTCCCTTTTCCTAGTAAGAGAAGGAGACAATGGTGACTACAAAGTGCAAGACAGAGAAGTTTGGGCTCCTATGAAGTTCCATGAATGAAGCTATAAGATTACTTAATAAGAGCTTTAAATGGAACAGAGTTTGGAAATATTACTTTTCTGTGCCCCAGCCTCTAGAATCCTCCAACCAGCATGGGTACTGTTGCAGAAAATCATCATCATCATCATCATCATCATCATCATCATCATCATCATCATCAGACTTTAGTCTGGCTGCCCCCTTTTATAAATTGAAAGCAAATAATGTTATCTTGTTTCCAAGTTCCGGAGTAATAT
The DNA here is from genome assembly GCA_948474755.1 of Ctenosaura bakeri. Lineage (NCBI taxonomy): Eukaryota > Metazoa > Chordata > Lepidosauria > Squamata > Iguanidae > Ctenosaura > Ctenosaura bakeri. The sequence goes on from CAOLHI010002981.1 coordinate 166,256, forward strand.
CCAGCAGAAGGAACAATTTGATCCATAGGATGTGAAGTGGTTTGTCTTTAATTTTGGCTTTAGCCAGTTTTGATGCTTTGCAATGCTCTGACAAGTGTGCTTTGTATTTCCAGGGCCATTAAAAAAGAAAAGAAAAGAGAAAGAAGGGCATTTTTCCCATCCATTTTAGCTCCACACGGCATATGCCCTCAAGATGTAATCAGTAATTACATAATCGAGTGGAATGGCTTTGAAGGAGCATTTCCAGTCTGTTGCATATAAAACAAACTTTTAAAGAGCTATTTAAGCTGGAGACTGGAACGGCTCTCAAATAGATGGCTTATTGAAGTCTGTGTTACCTAATGAATGCACAGAACCATGATGGGAGTATCTCTTCAGCTCTCTGATTTGTCTGCTTTTCTTCTGCAAGGCGTCCAGACAGAATATAAGATGCAATCATATGGATGCTTACCAAGGAGTAAGTCCCTTTGAACTTGATTGAACTTACTTCTGAGTAGGCATGTACAGGCACTGTTTCTCTGCCTGCTCTTGGCTGTAAAGAGGAAACAAGAAAAGAACATAAAGTCTGAAAGGTTAATTCCCCATACCCTACTCTATGCTTAGGATTTCAAGACTATTATAACTAAGGATGTCAGCACAATCCTTCAAGGAACGCGCTTGTGTGAGATTTCTTTGCTTCAAAAGAAATCTTTGCAATTTGCATTTCTTTGCAATGCTAGATGGCTTTGGCCATTTCCATATTACACTGTTATAGTGCTAGTATTCCACTTTCAACATCCTATGGAATCCTGGGGTTTGCAGTTTGAGGGGCGGCATTCAGCCAGAGTGCTCTTTGGCCTCAGTAAACTACAAACCCCAGAATTCCACAGGATGTTGAAAGTGAAACGATAGCACTATAACAGTATAGTGCGGAAATGGCCTTTGTCTCAACAGAATGAGTAACCAGGTAGGAAGTATTCCTTACCCTGGAAATTTATGGAGATGTTCATATATGCGACTGTGGTAAATCTTGTCCAAGACCCTATATCAAGCAGGCAGAACATAATGCTACTGTTGCCCACACGGTTTCATATCTGCATATGTCTTCTTTTGGATGTGGCACAAAAGGTTGTTATCCAGTTCTTTGCTTCTGGTCTAAAACCTTCCCCCTGCAGCTGTCAAGCCCCAGGGGAGGCTGCTTGTCTTGGCTGGGAAGGGAAGGAAATGAGAGCATGCTCACACATGGAGCCCACTCTCCTATCCCTTCTCCAATATCAGTTGAATTACTTCACTTCCCCACTGATAAATAGCTATAACAGCAGCCTCTCCTGGGGCTTGACAGCTTTGAGGGGGAGTTTTGGATGTTGTGCAAAAGGCTACACTATCTATGAATTGCCTCCTTGTCCCCGCCCCACAAGTAAGCCTTGTCATCAGTGGCCCTTCCTGGGGCTTGACCGCTATTTAGGGGTGGGAGTTAGGGATGTTACACAAAGAATTTCACCTTGTACTCCATCCAACAAGGGACAGATGTGCAACACTTGAGCTGCATTTGTGCATGCACGCGTCACTAACAGGATTCCCGTGCTGTCTTACTTTTGAAAGTGATGGTGAACGGCGAAAAAGATGCAACTAAAAAAGAAGGAAGCACATTTTGGCATATAAAACTGCATGTTTGTATTAGTAGAATTGCCCTTTTTGCGTATAATGCAGCAAAGCAAGAAGCAGATAAAGGGTCTGCCTCAATGTCTCATGTGTGTTGTTGTTGTTGTTGTTGTTACTATTACTACTACTACTATTATTATTATTACTACTACTACTACTACTACTACTATTACTCAGAGGGGTGGGTTGTTACCCCAGTGGCAGACCCCATTCCTGGGGGATATAACATTGATATCAATTATGACTTCCATGCCAGAGAGGTTGCCCGGGTGGGTGCGTAGACAAATAGGTCAAACGACCGAACCTAGGTCAAGGCCAGGAAAATCCCCAGTCATGTTTCCCAAGGAGCCCTCAGGCTAGACACGTCCGCATGAACAAAGGGTCCTCAGCCACAAATAGCCTACTTGAAGAGATTACTGGGTTTTCCCCAGGTTGAGCAACTCCAACTTCGAAGAATCCTACAAGGGCGAGGTCCATTTACATGAACCAATCATGCAAACCATCAAGTTACCTTTGTGTGGCATTTTTCCTTTTATTTTGGCCATTGTTCTTCCTGGGAGAGGGCCTGCCTTCGAGGTACGTTCTGTCCTATAAGTAGTTCCCATTTTTGAGAGTCTCTTTGGAGAACTCCCTGCCATGCTAGCAGATTGGCACTCTGTTAGTTGAGTGCTCCCCTCAGCCGCCTCTCTTCGCTGAGCTCCTTCTCGCCGCTCCCCAGACTGAAGACTTCTGGATAGGTGTAGTATCACTGCCTTTATTCCCTCTTCGCTATGTCCCCTATAGTTTTCACCTCTTTCCCTTCTCAATAGGCCTTGTGTGTGTGAGTAGGTGATTGCATTGTTGCATGAGGACATATTTGTTAATAAAATCTATTTATTAGTACGATTGTCTGGCTTTTTGCTTAGCCTGACCCATAAAAATTGGGTAGAAGATCCTGCTGGGTTACCCTGCCCTTCGTTCTGCTAAGGCCAGTGCTTCACTCATCTCCCCAATCTTTGCATTTTTGGAGCGAATCAAGGTGTGCCCCAGGGGACCCCCAGAAGTCAAGGTAACAGGGTATTTTCTAACTTGAAAAAGTGCTATTTTATCTGTCTATTTTGTATTTTATAATTTTACCAGTTATCAATGTGCCTGTTTGCTGATGTTGATGTTTTTGTTCTCACTCTTTTTTTAAAATTTGTTTGAAATAGTATGAAGACTGATTCAATAAAGATATTTTTTAGCCTGCCTTGTAGAAAAATGTGTATTATTTTCTATATTGTTTCCCACTCTAAATCTGCTGGAGTGGGGAAAAATCCAGAAGAAGTGCTCTGTCAACAATGGAATGGATTAAAGTACTTATGGTGTTGAAACACACATGGTGCCTGTTTGCTGATGTTGATGTTTTTGTTCTCACTCTTATTTTTTAATTTGTTTGAAATAGTATGAAGACTGATTCAATAAAGATATTTTTTAGCCTGCCTTGTAGAAAAATGTGTATTATTTTCTATATTGTTTCCCACTCTAAATCTGTTGGAGTGGGAGAAAAATCCAGAAGAAGTGCTCTGTCAACAATGGAATGGATTAAAGTACTTATGGTGTTGAAACACACATGGGACATATCATGGTTGGTATCCTGAAAGTTACAATGTCATAGGTTGGCTTTATGACATTGCAACTCACTTTTTCAGTCATTGGGTGGATTGGAATTCTGTTCTGGACATGCAAAAGCAAAAAAGCCCTCCCTCCCAACCCATGTGCAGCCCCTCCCAACATACCCATTTCTGGATGGAGAAGGAGGAGATCAGCAGCAATGTATCCAATGTATCCAGCTATTTTCCTCTACAGGGATGTCCCAGGGACACCAAGAGATCCTCACCAGTTCCTGGTAGGGAATTGAGGCAGAATGATAAACCTTGCCTTCTCTCTGAGCTTATAATGTGAAGGTCAGCTATTGTTGGCTACTGTTGATAGCTGTGCCTACCGGTAGATTTACAAATACTCTGTTTTTCTGCAATTGTTGATATTAAAGACAACTATAATAACTGAGCCTAAAAGGAACTGAATTTTAATTGTAATTATCTCACATGAGTTCCCTAATTATTTCACATGTGGTCTTATATGTGGCCCTGTGTAAGAAAAGATGACATCCCAGTGATACACCAGAATAGTGATCTCAGGTACAAGAATGAAAAAGGATATATTGAATATTTAAAATATTTTTAAAAAATTGCAGTCCAACAAAACATTGACTTATGCAGTCCCCTATTATTATTATTATTATTTTATTATTATTATTATTATTATTATTCATCCCGCCTCTCCCAGTGGATTGAGGCGGCATTACAAAAATATATAAATACATTAAAACATTAAAATGTATCCCATCCTCCCCACCCACCAACCCTTCTATCCCCCTAAAACACATTAATTATTAAAAACAAATTAAAAACAAAATTATATAATACTGACACTGAATTTAATTTGGTTCCTTTGTAGTTTTATTCTATTTATCTTTCCATGGAAGATCCATGTGGTGTTTCCTATGAGAATATCTGCGATTGACTTTCCAAAGGTACTATGAACTGCAAGATTGTGAAAATGTTATACCTCAAGTTGGGCCTCTCCTTAATAGCATGCAAAGAGCTGTGCTTTCCACCATTTTTAATGAATTCAGGCCTTTTTCTCACAAATGTTCTGTTGATGGGGACAATAAACCCATGCAATTTGAAGTCAAAAGCACTCAGACCTTGCCTGCAGTAAACACAAACACATGTTTAGTGCTTAGACTCAAACTACCGTAGCCAAAGTGGGCAAATGCTGTAAATTTCAAACGCAAAACAGATGCAAGTTAATTAGCGGCATGAGAGTGATGACAACAGAAGTGAAACCGTTTCAGTGAAGTGAGCAGTTTGTTCAGGCAAGACATCACAATACGTTTAATGTTTACATGGAATTCTCCTTCAGTTGCTATAATTGTGGCGTCAATTTGACTAGATGACCCCCTCCCCTCAAAAGGAGTAAATATTTTGGCATCTGCTTGTGGGGCATTGGCTTTGGAATTCAATGAACATTTTCATGAGTGATGCTTAAATTGATTTTTTTTTATTTCCTGCATCTGTAAATTGAATTAACACACTATATTGTCTAGAATCTGCATTCCATTTTCATATTTTGCTTTATGTATTGCTTTAACAAGATTCAGAAGCAATCCAGACTAAGAGACAAACTAAAAGACAAGAGTTATGTGGCACAGATTATTCCTAGACCAAAGCACTTTGGCATGAGTGTTTCTTTCTCCACACTGAAAAAGAGAGGAAAAATGTCTGCATATAGAAAGCTAGCAATTCAAGAACAGAGTCTGTAATTACGCTGTTTCTCTGAAGTGTAGGTTTCTATCTTCAAAAAGTGTTTATTTTTGTCGGGGGAGCATCCGTGAATGCAATCCCTTACTTGCAGCATGATGTTTGAAATTATTTCTCTGCATAAATAAATGGGCTGTGAGGGTGTCATCCTATATTTTTAAAGTTCAGTCTGAAAAACATTGCAATTAAGTAGAATTTCTTCTTGCAAGTCTGTTTGAGTCTGTGTGAATAGGTAGGTTCAAACTTAAGCTTGTGAAAGGACAGGTCCTTCTGCTGTTTTAGAGATAAAGTTGCCTTGATTATCTGAGTCTCCCAGCCCATTCTCTCTTGTGAAGTAGAGATAGTAATGTCCCACCGTGCAAATCAGTGCAGACATCTTTCCAAGTCATAATATGCATAAACCATCATTTAGAAACCAAGCTATGGGAGAAGTGCTTCCAAATGAACAACATGCAAACCATGATTTAGATGCACGGTCTTGAATTACTAGAAAGCATGGTTTGAAACGGCTTGCTTCAGACCATTGTTTCTGATTCTGGCTTGTCACCTAACTGCAAACTAATGCTTCTAGGTCAGATATCGCAGCAGACTATAGGTGAGCATCCTTAACAATGCTTTGGTATGATGAACTAAGCCAGCATGGTTATCCATAAGATGGGGTTTGTTAAGCAATTTCTTGGCTGGTGGTGGCACTTTGTGTAAATTATTTCTGGTGACCAATGCCTATTTATTATCCATTTGCATTGTTGACATGTGTACTGGAACAAAGCAGACCAGAGCTTGCCTGTGGGAGCAGTGTAGCATTCTGGATAGGGAGGAAACTCAGGGCATTTGCTTTAGGCAATGCTTTCTGGGAACTTCCATTTTACAGGCCATCATCAGAGACAGAATACATGGTCAGGTGTGCCATTTGCAGTGGTGTATCTAGCCTAAATGGCACCAAGGGCAAGAGTAGAAGTTGCACCCCTACCTTCTTACCTCTACCCCCCACACACACACGCATGCACATGCATGGCTTTTTTGCACCCCTCTGGCATTGGCACCCATGGCATGCATCCTACTTGCCTCACCCTAGATATGCCTCTGGTCATTCGATGTGCTCTGTAGGAGTGCTTTTTGAATCATGGGAATATGGTCAATGTACACACCCCCTGTAATCTTGTGAATGGGCTATATGCTGTTTAATTACGGTTTCCTTAGATGGCATAGTTAACTCGTCTCCCATAAGCAGGTCGTTTGAAACTTGGACAGCTGAAGTCTGGGCTGTGGTTCATCAGCCAGTTGTTGAGCATAAAGGTAAAAGCGTTCAGCCTTGCCACCCAGCTTGGGGGAGATGGCCCTGGTGAAATAAAGCTTGAATCATCAGGCGCAACTAGTAATTCTGTACCAAATAACCCATGATTAGGTATATAACATCAAACTATTGTTTTTTATGACTCGGTGGGATTCTTTTGATTGGAAATGTTCAGATGAGAGGCTGAATGGGGGAGAGGTTGCAAAGCTATCATCTTTGGGAGGTGGTAAACTTAAAAGATTTTTGTTTAAAAAAAGAAAAAAGGTTGTAATTATTGTGCAAGTCAGCTATTCATTTAATGAAATCACACACTGGCTTAGCGTTAATAGCGTGGTCTGGAAGGATCTACGAGCACCAATTAAAATGAGAATATGCAGCCTTTGTTGATATCTTTAGGTTGGGTTTGTTGTGTTTTTTTCCCCTTTAATTACTGCAGTCAAGCTGATTTTTCCATGGCCAGCTAGGACTGACTGTGAGTTAAAATGGAAAGGAGATTAGCAATGGCATGAGAAATGGGAAGTCTGTTATAGGGTTGCCAACCATTTTGATGCCAGGACTGTTTTTCCTGGGACAAACAGGTCCCAGGTGCAATCCATAACACCTCTAGTGAAAAATAAGAGATAGTGTGGTGTAGTGGTTAGAACACTGAATTTGGGCAAGGGAGATTCTAGTCTCCTTTGAGCTTTTAACTTTCACTGGGAGACTTTGGGCCAGTTACTCTGTGGCCATTTCTGAACTAGACTGTTATAGTGCTATTATTTCACTTTCAACATCCTATGGAATCCTGGGGTTTGCAGTTTAGGAAGAGGCCTTTGAGGTCCCTCCTTAAACTGCAAATCTCAGGATTCCATAGGATGCAGAAAGTGGAATAGTAGCACTCTAACAGTCTAGTGTGGAAATGGTCTGTCTCAGACTGACCTATCTCACAGGGCTTTTCCTATATGAATAAAAGGAGAGCCAGGGCTGCACCTTTGATCTTTATGGGATTCTATATGTAAGAAATAAATAAGACAGAAAGACCTGAGATAGCAGAGTTGTCAGCCAGTGTGAACAGTCCTGGCCTGATCTGATTCAGCTCAGTGTTAGCAAGATATTCTTTACGGGAAGAGTAAAAAAGAGAAAGTTGGAGAGACAAATGAAGACAAGAAGAAGGGAGAATGAATGAACGAATACCACTAGGAGAGGTGGTGTAGAAGGAAAAATAGGATGAAGGAGAGAAAAGAGATGAGAAAGACAAATATAGCCTGGAGAACTAGGGACAGAGAAAGAGAGAGAGGATGGGAAAAGAGACATGAGACTTAGAGGAGGAAAGTGAGTGAAACAAAGGAATGTCAAGGGGGAGAAGAAATAGAATGGGAGAGGGTTAGGAGAAGAGTTATTGAGAGGGGGAGATGGGAAACAGAAAGGAGGTGGCAGAGAAAAGGGAAGAAGAAAACAGTTAACCAGCAGCTGTAGGAGTGGGAGGAGAAGGAAGACAAAAATAGTCAGAGAGGGACTAGAGAATGAGAGAGAAAATGAATATAGGCAGGAGTCCTGGGGATTAGAGATGGGAGAGAGAAGATATTTAATCAACAGTTGTGGTGTGTGTGTGAGAGAGGATGGAGAAGAGAAAGATAACAAGATAGAGTAGTAAAATCAAAAATTAAAAGACAAAAGAATTAAAAATGTAAGTAAAGCTAAAGAAGAAAGACAATTGTGCCATGCGTTTTGCTAACAGTGGTGTACTTGAGACCAAGAAAGGAAATTGTACTTCAGCTTGTACCACCAAAGCTGAGGAAAACAGGAAAAGAAGTGTGAATGGTAAAGTGAGAATGGCAAAACCACAAAGCAGCAACCCTGTAGTACCATATTTTGCAAATCCTGAGGCATCTCATTATTATCTCGTGCTGATGGCTGCTTCGCATTGAACCTTGGTGATGGCCATGGTTTGAGAAACATCTTAAGAGGGGGTGAAAAGATTGGAGGAGGTGTACCTTCTGGAGAGTCTATTCCAAAACAGCCTGCAGTAGCAGGGAACCAGTAGCATGCAAGAAAATAACATTTCTTTTCAAGACAGCATTCTCACTCTGAGATTTTTCCCTTTCATCTTGAGGGAGAGATGCCGGGTCCTAAACCTCAGCTGCAGCTGTCCTGATGAAGATTTAGGAAAGCTTCCAAAACAATAAAGGAAAACATATGTGGCCTAACTCAACTGTTGTTGTTGAGTACCTTCAAGTCATCTCCAACTTATGGTAGCCCTAAGGCAGCCCTTCTTATCCTAGGGATCTCTTGGCAAGATTTGTTCGGGGGGGGGTTGCTATTGCCTTCTCCTGAGGCTGAGAGAGTGTGACTTGCCCAAAGTTACCCACCAGGTTTTTATGGGTGCATGAGGATTCCAACCCTGGTCTCCTGGAGTCCCTATACTCATGCCATTATACTACAGTGGTTATCTGTCTGAATTAATACACATTTAATAATTACAGGATAGTAAAATGACCAAAACAAAACACAAACAAATCAGATAAGGGCCCATCTGCCATCTTCAACACTATGCTAGCATTATCCTTATGCTGGCTTTGTTCAGTGCAAATTGCATTTTTCTGCTCTTTGTGCAAAAGACAGATTTCAAGTTCAAGTTCTCACTAGCTAAGCTTATTAGGCTCCAAACTGTGTGTGCCTCAAGTTGCCTGTTAACTTATGGTGACCCCATGTATTTCACAGTGTTTCAGGCAAGGAATACTCAGATATGGTTCGCTGTCGCCTCCCCCTGAAATATAGCCCATAGCAGTGCTACTCAATGTTGTGATCCCTGGACTGGTCCCTGAGCCTTTGGCTGCCAAGCCCTAGCAAGTTTCCAAGAAAGAAAGAAAAAATTTGTCCAATGTGCACAGATTTAGTGCCCATCTCTGGTTTGTTGTTGTTGTTGTTGTTGTTGTTGTGTGCCCTTGAGTCATTTCTGACTTATGTTGACCCTAAGGCTAACTTATCACAGGATTTTCTGGGGCTGAGAGTGTGTGATGAGCCCAAGGTCATGCAGTGAGTTTCCATGGCCAAGAGGAGAATTGAACCCTGGTTCTCCAGGGTCATAGTCCAATGCTTAAACCACTACATCATGCTGGCTCTAATCTCTGGTGCACTGAAAAAAAAAATTGCCAGTCTACCTCAAAGCCAAAGAAACAAAGAGCTTTAGCACTTGGTATTAGAGATCCAGCATGCTGTTGGACTACTAGTTATTTCCGATTTATGCCAACCATAAGGCAACCCCATGACAGAGTTTTCTTGTCAAGGGTTGTTCAGAGGGGATCTTGCCTTTGCCTTCTTCCAAGGCAGAGAGAGTGTGATTTGCCCAAAGTCACCTGGTAGGTTTCCATGGCTGAGCGGGGATCCAAATCCTAGTTTCCAGAATCATAGGCCAAGGCTCAAACCACTATACCATGCTTATCTTCTCTTTTCCTGACACCTTTGGATCCATGAGATCCTTTGGAGGAAGAAGCAGAAGCAGCTTTAGGGAAGCTGTTGAAACCAACTGCCCTTTGCTCATTCCACTCCAACCGTGTAAGGTCAGACTTAATTTCCTTCTCATTTTCTCTCCCCAGGCAGCTGCTGGTGAACCAGACCAAAGGACTACTCTCTGTAGAGTTTCCATTATTAAAGATTGCTCCTCTCCTTGAGCATGACCCACTTATCTTGGAAACTGTTGAAGGGAAATTAAAGGCATTTTTGCTTTGCATTATATTTTTTAATCAAAAAAAAAAGAAAAAAAAGAGAGAGAGAGAGCGAGAGAAAACAACCACCCCCTTGTCTCTTCTCTTCTTGGTTCCTGGACTTGACCATGAATTTGGAATTCAGTTTCTCTCTTCTACTAATCTTGTTAGAAATGCAGCAGGTATGAATAGATTTATTCTGGGAGACATGACTCTAAATCTTGGCTCAGCCATACAATCAAACCGTTGCACACGGGAGTCTTAGTTCTCTTTGTAATCTCTTTTTCACTGTTTGTGATTGACCCCTGGTTGTTTGGAAGAGAAAGAGGAAGATAGGCATTTGTTATGTAGATAAACATGTTGGCCAATGTAAACTTTCCATTCGCATTACAAACCTCACTGAGGATATGTTTCAGGCATGAAAAATATGCATACGTTAGTTGTGTGTATATGTGTGTGTGTGAGAGAGAGATTGAGAGAGAGAGAGAGAGGACAACTAGAACCCCCAGTTTGTTTAATTTATTTTTAAACAACACAACATGTGTCTAGCAGGTTTTGGAGAAACAGCAACCTAAAAGACAGCCTATTATTGAACCATGGAATTCCTTGCCACAGGAATTGTTTTGGACAGTTCCTTGCATGAATGGTGTTTGCTCTTCCACTCTTGAAATCATTTATTTGCTTATTTAATACTTGCATTTGATATTTACAAATATGTGCCCTCAAGTTTCCTGTCAAGTTATGGTGACCCCATGAATTCCATGCAGTTTTCTTAGGCAAGGAATTCTCAGAGGAAGAGACTCAGCATAACGTAGTGGTGTGACTGCTGGACTATGGCCATTTCTGCACTAGACTGTTATAATGCCATTTATTCCACTTTCAACATAATAGCAGTCTAGTGTGGAAATGGCCAATGACTCTGGAGAAGAGGATTCAATTTCCCACTCAGCCATGGAAACCTACAGGGTGGACCTTGGGTGCATCACACACACTCAGCCCCAGGAAAGCTCATGACAAGTTTGCCTTAGGGTTGCCATAAGTCAGAAATGACTGGAAAGCACACAGCAGCAAACTCATAAGAGGTTTGCCATTGCCTTCCCCTGAAATGTATCTTACAGCACCTGGCATTGCTTTCTGGTCCGCAATCCAATAGCAACCACCTTCGAAGATCAGATGGGATCTGGTGCCTTCAGGATATTTAGGAGTTTACACCCCCTGATCCTTAGTTCTGCATGGCCAACAGCCACAGAGGCTGGAGACAAAGGGGAGCATATACATCTCCAACACCAATTTAAGGAAGGTTGTTGTACTTGGTGGAAAATAATGTGAAATGTGTTGGCTAAATTCACCACTTGCTGTTTGGTAATCGGATATCTCTGAGTGATTCACTGTAGATCCTGGCTTTAGTGTCTCTCCTTTTTATTGTTATCTCCATGTTATAGGAGAAAATATTAGCTTTTGTTTCACTGAAGCCTCTTTGCAAGACTTCCAGGCTCCAAAGGGTGGATACAGACAGGAAAGTCAAACAAGCAGAGGTCATTCTAAAGGCCATTCTTTATTTAGGAACAGCTTGAGAGAACAATATAGCAAGGTTAACTTCTGAAAGAAACATTCTCAAGTCCTCTAGTACAGTGGTTCTTACACTTTTCTTCCAGGGACCCCCTGCAAAATATAATTTTCTGCTGGGAATACCCAAGACTCAACTCAAAATTTAGGATTCAAATTCAAATTCAGATCTCTGCTGAGACACTGGGTGACCTTGGGCAAGTCGCATTCTCTCAGCCTCAGCCTCTCAGGAAGGCAAAGGCAAACCCTCTCTGAACAAATCTTGCCCAGCTCAAAAAACTGTGATATAGTCACTTTAGGCTTGCCATAAAACTGAAGTGACTTGAAGGCACATAACGAAAGAGCTGACAGGGGGAGGTTCTTTCTGGGCATTATGCCTCTCCCCTTTGAAAACTGACTTATGGCAACTCTAAAGCAACCTATCATAGGGGGTTTTCTTGGCAAGATTTGTTGCCTTTGCCTTTCTTTGAAGGTGGGATACTGTGACTTGCCCAAGGTCACCCACTGGGTTTCTATGGCCAAGTGGGAATTCAAACTGTTGTCCCCAGAGTCAAAGTTTGGGCATCTGTGCATGCCTGCCACCATGTCCTTTTCATCAGGGATGTGGCAGCAGGCGGTGTGGGTGCAGAGGGACGTGGTGGCAGGCATGTGCATGTACCCAAACTGTGCCCTTATTTGCAAATGCAGGAGTAGTTTCAGCACCCACCCCCCACCCCGTTAGTGTTGTGTCTCTGCTACAACTAGTGGTATCCAGCAGCAGGGCTTCGTGGACCCCAGCTTTTAAATTTTTTTAAAATTTTTTTAATAAACTTTATTAATTATAAAAGGAAAAAAAGGAACAAAAGAATAAAAACATAACTTGGTGATCATTAAAGTGAAAAAGAAAAATTACAACAGAAAAATGCTTACATTGTTATTTTTCTCCAAATCCATTAACATAACATACTTATTCTACATATTATAAATCATACTGCTTGTATATTTTTTATTACATGTATCTAAATCTCATTCAAATTATATCCAGTATTGTTATTTATTCTTATAATTAATATTTAGGAAAATATACTGTTACTAATCTCATTAGTAACAGTATACTGTTACTGTATACTGTATACTGTTCTATCCTTTTCAACTTAGTTTAACCTCTTACTATTACTAAATATTTTCTTATGACTAAACATATCATTATTAACCCGACCCATGAACCCATCCCCAGAGCCAATTATTGTTGCATTATGTGGATGCATAATGGACTCCTTGCTCCACAAATTTCTCACAGCTCTTGTGTGTGTGTGTGTGAGAACGCAAACTGTTACAAACTTGTTGTTATGGCTAGCCAGTTCCATGGGAAACTTTTCCTCAGCGTTATCAGCTTGTCCGGAACTGGCACACAGCTGCGCCATCATATGTGTTTTTGCTACATGACATGTTATGGCTATGAACTTGTTATTCACGCTTGTTGTCGTGAGGTGAAGGTGCCTAAAGCATGTTTACTGCATATCATATAAACCCCATGCCTTGTGTAAAAGTCTCGCTGTTCTTTTCTCTTTGCACTCTGTTGCTGAACCTGCCATGATGTTGGGCAATTTGAATTTTTCTTCTGTAACTTAGGTAGTTTGAAATTTTCTTACCAATAAACATAGTTAATTTGCCAGTTTGACTTCAGCAGTGTTTTGTTTTACTAGCTCCATAAAGCAGGCATGAAGCCTAAAGCAAGCAGGTGTTTTTATTATTCTTTATCAGCAGGAGTTTCTCGACTCCTGTTTTGCAACAATTATATTTCGGGTTACTCCCCCTTCCAAAAGTTTAGTTCTTCTTGTGGAGGTATGACACCTTCTTCTTTTGTGGACCGCAGGTTAAGGATCACTAGAAGAAATATGCTGGAGAGTTTATAGCAAGGGGTCCTCATGCATAGTGTAGGAAATTATTGCAGCTGCTTTGGAAAAGATGCTATGTATATTCACAGCCCTCTATGAGCTATAGAGCTCACTGGATCCTAAATCCACAAGCAGAGAGACTCAGAACTCAGGCTGAGTGAAATTAAGCAAATCTTGGATTGGTCTCCATATTTCCTAATTTCTAATTCCTTTCCCTGAATGAAGCACTATGGACAGTGTGCAATGTTAAATGCAGTCTGAAACTCTGTCAGCTGCCTGTCAAAATGGAAAAGAAAGCTGCTAAAAGTGTACAAGGCTGTTAGGAAGAAGCATCAACTATGAGAGGCATTAAACTGGAGCAACAACATGGCTGCTTGTGGCTCTTGTATCAGTAGGGTGGCAAATATCCTCTGAGTTTTAGTCTCTAAAGGAACCTTCCAAGGTGTTGAACCATATTGCCCCAAAAGATTCAGCACTAAACCCCAGATTTTGGGATATGGGACCAACCACCCACCACTTCTTTCAGTCATAGCTTTGAAAAGTCACAGCAACTCTAGTTAAGATGACTCCACCGCCTTGATTTCTGGCTGTCCCAGAACTGACCTACCTCAATTAAATCAATGCCATTTTGTGTTTGATTCAAAGAGCAAAATAGTGCCATTCCCTTCAACCTACAGCCTTTAACCTTCAGCTGAATCCAACACTGGTGACAAAGCAACACCTCTATTGCAACTTAGGCTAGTTGAAGTGGTACAAGGAAAACTGTGTGATCTACACAATTCATTCATCCAAAAACCTTCTCAGTCTTCAGCATCCCATTGCCTGAACAATTTGAGGCAGCTGGCTCAGTCTCTTTAGTGGCACAGCCAACTGTAAACATAGCTGTGGAAGATGGTATCAAATGGAAAATGCCATGCATATTACCTTATCAACAATGGTCATCATGAAATCCTGGGAACTGCAGTTTGGTCAGGCACTGGAGTCTCTGGTGGAGAATTCTAAAAGCACTTCCTTGAAAGGAAAATCCCAGCATTCCGCAGGATGGAACCATGGTAGTTAAAGTACAATCATAGCACTACAATTGTGTTAGTGTGAAAGGGCCCCTGTTTGTCTGCCTGAAGCACGGATAATAGAATGCTGGGTGATCTTGTTACAGAGTAATGGGACCCAACATTATGAGACTCAGTTCACATGTTTTGAATGGCCAGACTGGAAGGAATAGGTGCCTAAAACAGAGAGTTATGGGAGAACTTTTTAAGTTTCTGTAACAGGGAAGAGTAAGATAGAAAACAGGAAGAAAGCCCAACAGAGTGGAGCACTGGACATTTGATCCAGTTGCATCTCAAGAGCAGGGCTAAGGTAGCTGTATGGGTTTGAGAATAATTTTTTTGTGAAGGCCTCAGACAGAAGGAAACAATAAAGGAAGATATACCCCTGGATCTGCAAAACCTGAGCAGAGTGGTTGATGTTAGGATGACTTGGAGGTTTCTCATCTGTAGGCTCACCATAAGTCTAGATTTACTTGACAACAGTTAACAAGAAGTCAGTTTATAATGACTTAGCTACTTGACAGGATGTTAGCCATTGTTATTTTTAGTGAGACAAATTCCTGCATTTCAACCACAGCCTGGCAAAAGTGGGGTTTGGGAGGGGCTGGCCAAAATCCACTATGTCATACTGTGTGTATGATGCTATGTAGTATATAATGGTCACAGAGGATTCTAACAAAAATGTTTTAAAAAGGAAGCTCAATTTGTAATTATATGCCAAATAAACTGTACTCTTAATATATCAAAATATGATAATTTTATGCCAAATAAAGTTATATATAATTAATTTTGCATTCCCTTGGCTTCAAAATTTCCAGAAATTTTACATCTCTATGAAAGAAAAATAATACTGATTCACTTTCCACAGTTGCTGTAAGGGTTATAGCACAATAGCATGTAAAAAAGGCTTCGAACCCCCATAAGTACTCATATGTATAATGGTTATTATCAAGGTTGAAACTATGCAGGTATCATCTTATTTTTAATCAATAAAAATGGTACTGGAAAGTTGGCTCCTCATAATTTCAATCATATTACTAGCCCTGATTAATGCAGATAACCAACACTTATGTAAATCCCACTAGTTTAGCGGGTCTACTTTAATACGACTATCAATAGACATCAATCCTCTCTTGTTAGCAAAGACTGGAAATGTTACATTCTTGGGTTACAACATTCAAGCTCCTGCAGCCAGCATAGTCAATGAATTCTAGGAGCTACAGTTTTAAAAAAAAACTTCTTTTTTGGGGTGGGGGGCATTACTCCATCGGAACCCTACACAATTTTCACAGGCCGTTTCCACACTACACTGTTATAATGCTATTATTCCACTTTCAACATCCTATGGAATCCTGGGATCAGATAGCTCTTTGGCCTCAATAAACTACAAACCTCAGAATTCCACAGGATGTTGAAAGTGGAATAATAGCATTATAACAGTGCAGTGCTGAAATGGCCATAGAAGTTATGGCCATTGAGATTATAGCAGTCAATGCTGTCGGCTAGATCCAGGATTTGCCTTCTGCAGGTGGAAAGATTCTGGTTACAGAAACTACCTCTACTTGATTGTGAAGGAACATTGTCTCCCCTATTACGGCTCACTTACACTTACTAGAGTCCCTTTGCCTAACATTTGCAGGCAGACTGGAGGGCTACCATAGGGAAGAGGGGATGGAGAAGTTCCTTTCTCCCAGCCCAGTTGCCCACATCTAAATCCAGCTCAGTGTAGTGTAAACGTATTCCTTCAATTGTTTTTCCTTTTAGTGCAGCATTGCTTGCTCTTTACATGCCCTCCAACATTTCTCAGATGAAAACTGGGACATGTGGCCATTCAAGATCAGAGTGTGGTCAAGAGGACAAAAGTTACAAATGAGGCCTCTCCCTAAACTGCAAACCCCAGGATTCCATAGGATGTTGAAAGTGGAATAATAGCACTATAACAGGCGAGTGTGGAAATGGCCTCAGTTTGCAGCAATTGAGGTAAAGTGAAGACAAAGGGGAAGGAAGTGGGAGGAGAAGGAGAAACTGGGACATTTTAAAAGCAGTCAAAAAAAGTGGAATGGCAGAGCATTAATTGAGACTGTCCCAGCCAAATCAGGACAAGGTACAGAATATGCCTTTATTTTCTCCAAATATTGAGTTGAAGGTGGCTGGGAAGAGAGCTTGCTGTTCCTAGAGCACTCACTCATTTCACTTGTACTTCTTAATAAACAGGTTTTGCAGGAACTGTTTCAAAAACATGACGAACCTGTACCATCAAGGGTAAGATGGATTAAAAGAAATACATGCATATGTCACGAGACATGAAACCTTTCTCAGACCAGGTATGTCTAACTCACAGAAGGATGATCGTCTATTCACCAACCCAAAAAACATGTTTTTGCATTTACCCCCTCTCACCCTCTGGGGGAAAATAAAAGAGGAAAACACCAGCCAAAATCAACCAAATTCCATTCATGGTGAAGTTTTCTATTTATTATGGGCAGAGTTCCCAAAATATGAACAGTGCATAAAATTTATGAATGGGTGGCAATCCTACTCTGTAATTATGTTCCTATGCCAGCATTCTAAATCTCTTGATTATTTTGCCAAGCTCACAGCTCTGGCAGATCAGCCTTATGGCTGCTCACAGTGGCATTTAGTTCCCCCAAAATCTGATGAGATACAGTAATTGCATCCCGTAAACGTGGTGCCAAGCTTCCTCCTTGCCATCCTTTAAGTCTTAAAATAAACCCAAACATCCTACATATGCAAGCTTAGTTCTTCACTTATTACAAAGACTTGAAGTGGAAATGCATCACCAAAGGCAAAGACAAAGGGAGAGACAGATTTACATAAAACATACACATGCTAATTTATCTTTGTTGACACAAATTTAAAATAATTCCTATATGTGACACGCCCTTATTTTCTCACAGACTGGTTTTGCAGTTCCAACCCAGTAAGGGATCCTGACACTAACACTTATCCCTAATTCCACCCTTTAAACACAACCTTCCTGGAAAAGGACTGTGGTCTTAAGTGTTCCCTCAGAACCAATTAGCTTATTTAAGGTAGCTTTTTTGTTGTTGTTGTTACCAGTGATTTTAGATAATGCGGGCTGACTCAATAGTTATAAAAACAAACTATATCCTTTATTGTAGTAACATTAGAATTAAAGTAAAGGTTCATGTAAAACACAGTGTTGTTACATTAAACAGTTCAAATTTCTGGCAGCCTATAACTCCCAGCCTTAGACACTAGTTCTTGGTGTCTTTTCCACAGCTGCTTAAACACCACCCAGCCACTGTCTCTGGCCAAGATCTCACTGAAGGTTCCCTTTTCCAATCAGAATCTCTGCCTCAAATATGCCTATCATCCATAAGCCCCTCCAATGCACACCATTGTGCTGAGTTTCACTCTCAAGGTACTTATCCTGTTGCCTAGCCACTAATTGCCAAGTTGCACTTGCCTTCCAAATAGCACCAAAGCAACTTTGTCACCCTGTAGGAACATGAGAAGGTTCCTTTTACTTATTCAGACTGCTGGTCCCCCTATTCCGTTATTGTCTACACTGACTGACAGCAGTTGTCCAGGGTTTCAGGCAGGATGCTTTCCTAGTCTCACTTGAAAATCTCTGTTATAATTTAGTGGTCTCTTATCTGGCTTAGTTTCCAAAATCAAATAAGATTACTTTATGTGTTTTCTTTCCTGCAGGTGCCTTGTTATCCTTTATTGACTACCACTCTAGATGTTAGAATCTTAGGCCATTTCTGCCCTATACTGTTATAGTGCTATTATTCCACTTTCAACATCCAATGGAATCCTGGGGTTTGCCGTTTAGGGAGGAGCATTTAGAGTTCTCAGCCAGAGAGCTCTTTGGCCTCAGTAAACTACAAATCCCAAAATTCCACAGGATGTTGAGAGTGGAATAATAGCACTATTACAGCGTAGTGCAGAAATGGCCACAGACTCCTGGAAATATAGAATCATAGATTTGGAAGGACCACCAAGGGCTGCCAAGTTCAACCTCCTGCCATGCAGCAATCCACAACTAAAGCATCCCTGAGAGGTGACCATCTAACCTCTGTTGGAATCTTTGTAGGAGTGTTAGAGGAATGAGGTTAAGCGTTTTGTTAATTTTTTTGGTGCTTGTTATGAATTAATGTGAAATTTAATGAAGACAACCCACCACCTTTTATGGTAACTTATTCAACTATCAGAAAGTTCTTCCCCATGTTTACTTAGAGGCTCTTTTTGTACCTAGTTGTTTGAATTTGTGCACTCACTATCATGCCCTGGAATACCAAACAAATTCTTTTGTTTTAATGAAGGTGGTTTAGGTCATGATGCCATTAACCTCATGTATTGATTCGGGGAGCAGGACATCAGATCTGTGTAGACAGCATATTACAGAAGTGATCCTCTCCTGTGGCAGGCAGCCATTTCTAGAGCAGGATTTTGGATGCTAATAAGGGCAGCAAAATGAGAAACGGCTTGACTGACTCTTTGTCTGGAGAGAAATGAGAAGTGAGGTCAGGAGAGGCAGTTTAGGGCTATATCCTAGACTTAGTGAAGTTTAACATCTTTATAAATGACTTGAATGAGGTGCTACAAGAAATGCTTATAAGATATGCAGATAACTCTAAGTACCTTAGAAAACAGAAAGGGAATCGAGGATGATCTTGGCAAGGTAAAGAACTGGGTCCAAAACTAGCAACATTAATTACAACAGAGATAAATATAACATTCTGCATTCAGGTAAGGAAGAATCAGTCACAGAAATAAAGAATGAGTGACCCTTGACTTCACCAAAGTTGCAAGGCACCTTGAGCAGAAAGTTGTTTGAATTCAGTGAGAACTTGATGCCACAGTTGTTGCAGTGTCTGGAGAGGTGTCCAGTGAACTATGTGGTCAATTTTCTTGTGATCAGTTTCAGTTATTGCAGCCTTTTGATGTGGACAAGATGCTTGGGTCCGTCTGTCCCACCACAGGTAGTCTTGACCTTTGTGTGGCTTGGTTCTTGGTCTAGCAGATGTAGATAGATTGGCTGGGTCTAAGGGGGTGGTAAATGCCTCACTATGTCAGGCAGAGGTCACTACTGCATTAAAGGAGGCTGCATATCTTGTCCTGAAGAGGACTTCCCTGGGCCCAGAGGTATATTATCTAATTATCACCTTATTGATAATATTTGGGCTAGGTTCTTGAATGTGTGGTGGGTGGTCAGCTTCAGATGTTTTCCTGGAGGAAACAGATGATCTAGACCATTTCAGTATGGACTCACAGATGTATATTGATCAGCTTGTTAACAGTACTGGTATCACCTCATTTTGCTTTGCACAGACTGTACCTGGAGTGCTGTGTGTAATCTGGAGCACCACCACATCATTTGAAGATTATGTGGTGGTGCTCCAACATAGTAAGGGAGTAGAGATAGTTTTCTATGAAAAAAAGCCATAAAGTTAGTTAGTTATATTTAACTTGGAGAACAGACACAGTGATACAGCAAGCATCTTTATTATGAGGCAATAAAATAAGCATCTTCAATTTTTGAAGGACTTCCACACATAGATGATGGAACATCTAGCTAGAATCTTCATTGTTAGTCCCACCTGAAGTAGACCCATTGGCTCCGTTACTGAATGGTGAGTCAACACACATCAATACATTGATTCAATGGGTCTACTCTAGTCAGAACTAATAATAAGATTTAAAAATTTGCTTTTTTATTGCTTCAGAAGGTAGGAGCTGATCCAATCTGTTCACATTATGAGAAACAGGACAGTGACTAAAGCTCAGGAAGAACATGCAGATAGTATAGGCTATTTGAAAGTCGAACAAACTATTCTGAATGGTAGTGGACCCTCATTTAGTTTTCTTACTTAGGCAATCTGTAGCATTTGATTTGCTATGTCCGGAGGGGTGTTGAAGCAGACGATCTTTGACATTCTTTATAATCTGGCAATTCTGTGATTTATGTAGTGCAGTGGACTACAAAGATAATCTCCTCAGCAAATTTCATTGCACGACTAACTGTAGTGTTCCTGCTCATTTCACTAACATTTACACAGGAGAATGTTGTAGTGGATTAGGTTCAACATTAGTGACAATGGTAGCTATAGCTACTCAGATTGGGCTTCAGAAAGTCTTGGGCAAACCCTGGGATTGTGGAATATTTACACACATGACAGAATCTCAGAGACAGTTCACCTCTGTAAATGCTTACGTTCATGAGCAGCTGTGATTCGGATGTTTTCACTTGAAATTTTGGAATGCCAAAGGAAACTTGTTGGATTCCCAGATATATGGATGGTAGAGTTAGTTAAAAAGTTAGTTTCGGTTCATTAAAATAATTTTTTTTAAAAAATCCAGAACTTTCAACGTTCTTCATTTCAAAGAAATGAAGAAAGACTTTGAGGTTTTTTTTTTTAAATGTGGGAGAAACAGGAAGTGATAGATTCATTCATCCAGGCCCAGAAGAAATTGGAACCAATAGACTCATCCATCCAGACTCAGGACTGTATAATTCTTAAAAGTCTGAAACTGAATCCTGGTGTATTATTCAAGGACTGAATTAGGGTTGCCATCTTTTTTCTTTCCTAAGATGCTCCTTATCCATAACACCCAAATGGCAGACAGAAACAATATGATCATCCCCACGCTTGGAACAGCTGCACCAGTTAAATTTAATAAGAGCAGATGAATGAGAATATCTTTCAGTTCGTTTGGGAAGAATTTACCAAAATTCACAATATTTTTTCATATTTGTGACAGAAAAAAACCAGTTTTAGAAAGTTTGATTGGGAGAGAAAGTAAACCTCAGAGCTCCAGCAACCACTAAGACAATCAAAGAAAAGATAACAGCATCTCCCATGTTCCACAACTGCCTGCTGCCATGGAGTTTTAACATTGCTGTCTGAGAACTGTTCCTCTGCGGTGAGGGATAACGGCTGCCGTCTGTGATGAATTTTTCATCTTAGCCCCCTTAAGTTCCTCCTGAACTGCAGGCATTCTGTTTCCTATCACTTTTAAAACAGGCCGTTCATTGAAAGATCTAAAAAGTGTAAACAAATAGTTTAATGTTGCTGGCATCAGGTTCTCCCCCTCCTTAAATGCAGACATCTGGGTGAGAGATGTGAGAAAAACTGTAAAGAATTTGGGAAGGTTCAAAGGCTCACATTATTAAAGTTTTAATAATCTCCTTTCTGCCCAGACACAACCCCCTGCTAGCTTTTAAATCTCAAAGGAAAATGCAATCTCTGAAGATTACAGTTAATTAGGGTAGAATCTTCCTTGTGAAAACCTGTAAAAAGAGGTACTGGCTTTAAAGTGTGTGTGTGTGTGTGTGTCCCGAGAGGTAAATGGGAGATAAATGGAAGAAACCTTTTTTTGCATTCAATTGTTTTAATTTTAAAACTTCATAGACTCCTGTTTGCTTTCCAAACTGAAGAGCAGTGTCCAAATAATTCCCTGGCAGGGAAGCCATCAAAGACTGTCCTGTCCTCTGTAAAACAGGATAAATTAGCCCACTTTACTTCCCAGTAAGGAAGTTCATGGAAGGACCTCCTGTGCAACTTTATGGGTTGACATTTTGTTTTGAAATATTAAATTTTCTCAACCCAATTGCTGCTCCCAATTCAATTTTAGGACATTTCTCTCTGCACGTATTAGTTTTAGAGGTAATAGTTCGAGCAAGGAACTTTCCTAATTTCTACTTGTCCACTAAATGTCATGTTTGCTATTAGAAAAGTCCAGTTCTGTTACTGGAATAAATCATACAAAATAGGCAATACATCTGCAAAGCCGGGGTTCTCATGATGCAATTTTAGTCTAAGCTGTTTGGCATGTTGAGATTTCTGCCACAGATCTGTAGAATCTTCTTGCCTATTACTTGCATGAAGACAACAGAGCATGGTCCTCTGTCACACTTAAGAGCAGCAGTTGGGAGTGCAAACCAGTCTGTGTAGCAGACAAAGCTTTTTCATCCAAACAGGATTAAACAGAGGGAGGTAAGTCAGTGCTGTTAACTGCTGCCTTTTAGCATCTGCTGTCTGATGTGGTTGTCTCTCTCTGCCTACAAGTAGGGGAGGCCTTGAGAAAAAGTCCCATATCGTGCAAGTGTCTCAGTTTGGTAGGGACAGTCCTGATTAATCCTCTGTCATCTCATTTTTTCAGCTGCTTTTAAAATGTCCCAGTTTTCTCTCTCCTGCCCTCCCCCTTGGTCCTCAGCTTACTTCAGTAGCTGAGTTCAAAGTACAAAAGTAGTTTGCACTGGAATAACTTGTGTGTGGGGACGAGAGAAGTCTTGCTCTTTCCAGTTAGCTCAGGCAAAAGCAAACTGCAACTAGCTTGTGTGTTCTTAATCATAAGCAACTTTTTCCTTCTTGACCACACTCTGTTGTTGTTTGCCCACATCTGTCCTGGTTTTCATCTCTGAAATGTTGAAAAGTATGGGAATGTAGTCAAACACATCCTTCAGGTTACCAGCTTAGGGAAGGAACTCATACTTGGTGGAAAAGAGTATAAAAGCAGTTGGGGAAAAGGAGAAGAGGAGGTAAAATCCTAACCTTCCCAGCAGGCTCAGATAAAAGCAAACCTACTGCAGCCTCTCCTAGCTTTTTTTTTTACTAGCAATTTTTGCCATCTTGACCACATTCTGATGTTGCTTGGCCACATGAGTCTGAATTTTCATCTATGAAATATTAAAAATGTGAAATTCTGACACACTGGCTCATGGAACTAGGTTTTATAGGTTCTAATGCTGGTTGTGTGCTTGAAGATATAAACGCAAAAAAGTGATACCAGAACAAGCCTTGGGCTGCACAATAGGTTCCACTATATTTTTACAAACTTCCTCTTTAAACACAAAGAAAAAGGGAGAAGAGGGAGAGAAGTTTTTTCAACCATATATATATATATATATATATATATATAAAAAAACTTCCTGTTTCTGGCCTTCTTGTTTTGTATCTTGTGAGAAGTCTCCATAGATTGTTCTTTTAAGAAAACAGAGCTTTGAAATCCTTCTTTCTCTGGCATTGGAATTCTGTATTTATATGATTTTCATGTCCTGTACATGCTTTGGTTTATATTAGCAATAATTCTCTCCTTCTCCCTCTCTCTGCAGCTTCCTAACAACCAATTAGCAACTGCCTAAAGCACTAAGCATTCTTGGCTAGGTTGCTGTTCCAGGCGCTTATTAAGTTGTGTGTGTGTATGTGTCGGGGTGCTAATAAGCATTCTTTTAAAGAAATAAATTTAGAGTTTAGAACTCAACCCTATTGTAGAGCACAGAAAAATGCACTTAAAACATATATATGTACACACACACACACACATTACAAAGTGGCTGGAATTTTGTGATGTGGCCTGACGTTTAGATACATTTCCAATTCTTAAGTGGTTCCAACATTTTTTCGAGCTACTCAATTTATTAGTTTTTGCAGAGGATTTGGGTTTTAGTGAGTCTTTAAAGCGGGATCTTACAGATGCTTTCCAGTCCCATGTTTACTTCCTGGCCTTGGCAGCTACACCAAGCATACTTTTGTAAAAAGCACTTAGGGCTCCTATATTCTGAATTGGATTTTTCAACATGCAAAATTTGCATCCAGTAGGCAGCAGAGGATGGGCCCAGTAGTGAGGTGTCTGCCTTTGCAGGCCCAACTCTACAATTAGATGGAGTGAGTTGATCACTTCAAATTGTTCATGTGGGGTGGGGGTAGCAGCAATGGTAGCTCCCAGAATGAATGAAGCATAAACTTTTACTCTATCTCATCACTGCAGGGTTTCATCTAAGAGACTCAAACCTGTTTGTAATCATTAATCACCTAATTAGAATTAGGGGAATAGTTTAGTCCAAATTTTAAACTGCACACTTTTATTGATACATATATACTTTTAAAATGGATTTAACAATCTTGTCTGGAATCTTATATCAGCTACTTAGTTAAGTAAACTTAAGTCAGTAGAACATGGTTTTCCCTTCTCTCTTTTACATTTTTTCTTATTCTTTTTTTTTATTGAATAATAGAAAGAGAGACAAAAAACAACAAAATAAAAATACCAGGATAACAGAACACAAAACAAAATAACACAAAAGAAAACAGACCATAAAATAAACCGTACAGCAATACTCTACAAAAAAACAAAACAAAACTACAAATATCAAACTAAACTTCAAGACAACTACAGAACTACATATAACTAAAAACTGGTTCCCACCCTTGCTGCAAACAGTGAATACTAATCCAACAGTAAGAACTATTGGTTGGCGTACTGGTTTTCTTGCCATGCTCATATGCTACTTAGTAACTACACTTTGGAGAAATGAATATGCCAGGCTTAACTTTAGCTTCCTCTTAGCTTTTTAGCAAATTTTGCCACCTAGTGATTGGAGATGGAACTTCCAACCTGTCAGAGTTCAACCCCCAGCCCTTGCCTCTCTGCCAGCAAGGGAAAGAAAGTGATAGTACTTGCCCAAGAGGAGGCGGCAGTGGGGAGTGCCTAATGCAAACAATGAGTAGAAGCACTGAGCTAAGCCAAAGCCAAGGTCAAATCCAAAAGGTCCAGAGTACCAAAGGTCCATCCAAAAAAGGTCAAGAGAGCTGGAACACAAGGGTCGTGAAGGCTTGAATAGTGATTTGCTACAAGCAAAGAGCAAGTCATGCCGAGACAGTTATATAGCCAAAGGAAACTAGTGTTACTCATCATTGTTCTGTTTTCTCAATCTCACCAAATGGCTTCTCTCTGAGCTGCTCATTTTTGTCTCCTCCATGATTGGAGATTTGGGGGAGGGGCAAAGGTGGATCTAGTTCCTCTAAGGCCATTTCCACACGGGGGTAAAACCCCGCGTTGAGACGATCGGAGACGGAGGTCGTTCACACCGCGGGGCGATCTACTGCGGTTGGAAAAGGTGAGGCTCCACACCTCCAACCGCTCTAGTGCAGCAGCAAGGGTGGCGCTGCGAGTTTTTTAAAAACCACCTTCCCAGGTGGTTTTTATGAAACTCGCCTGCACTAATCCGCAGCTGCTCCTGGTGTGAATCTGCAGAGACGCGTTAGTGCGTCTCTGCAGATCTGCCCGGGGGCGGGCTTCCGGCTGGTGCGCTGCCTGATTGGCGGAGCGCCGCCGGAAGCTGCCAGCCGCCATTTTGGGCGCTGCTGAATGCCGCCGAAATTCGGCGGTGTGTGGAGCGGCGGAGCCGCGCTCCCCGCAGGGACGGAGCAAAACGCACGCAGGTAATCTCCGCCCCTGTGTGCGCTGCCCCATTTCGGCTCCCCCATGTGTGAAAAGGGCCTAAATCTTTGTTGTTCCCTTCTCCCTCAGCACTGGTTGCAACAACTCAGCTTGTTTTTCAGCTGATGGGGGTGTTGGCAGGGTAGTTTGGTCTATCACTGGCTCTGTTTCTGGCACAATCAATTGCTCATTGACCTCTGAACCATCATCTATCACACTACCAAATTTAAGTTAACTGAAATTAATACCCATTAAAAAAACTTGAGGTACATAATCTTATGGTCTCTGCCAATTATTTATGGATACCAGTGGTTTTGTCATGGGCTTCCAGGACCTAGACTCAGAGTCTACGGCAGCCGAACCTGCTCTGAGCCCTGGCACAGAGACTGCTATAGCAGAATCTGCAGAGTAGACAGTACCACCACCCACCCCACGGACAGAAAGGTCAGCCCCAGCAGGGAGCCCTGCTCATTCTGACACAGAGAATGATCTATCCATACCTATCCTCGCCCAGCGTAGACACCGAAAGGGTCTCCTTTGTTGCTCCCAGGGAATTTATGCCAAGCTCCAATTAAGCAGGCACCAGCTGCACTGACTTTGGAGCCTATAAGAACTGAGCCTTTCCCCTCTAGCTTTTGTCAACTATTTCTCCTGTGCATGTTTCTGCTTGTTTCTCTTGCTTGTTATTCTGCTGTTTTGACCTGTGTTTATATTGCCTGCCATTGATTTATGGACCTTGCTGGGATTATTTGCTTCTCATTTATAAGGTTGTTTTCTTCCTAAAGTAAACTGACTAATTGCTGAACTACCTGAGCTTCTTGACCTGTATTATCAGCTTCTCCTGGCTGCCAGCCCAGCCCAGGCGTGGACAGGTTTCCCATGTACAATCTGTTCCTTTCGGGGATTCAACCTCAATGATGAACAAAGAATCAAATGCTTTGCTACATAAATTTCCATTATGTTTTGCCACTATTCCCATCTTTTTTAATTAGTGAGATTTTTCTTTTCTTTTCCAGAATAGTCCAGCTATCTAGCATACAATAAACATGACAATGAATGTTGTTCTCTACTTATTCATCAGATTTTAATGCAGCTGTTCTACTGTAATCCAAAATGTTACTTCGCTTTAACTCTTTGATTTACTCAGTAATAACTCTTGATGACAAAGATGATGATGATGATAATGATAATGATTTTGGACACCTATAGTTTCTCAAATAAAGAAATGTGTCCATGTAAATAAGGCTTTTAAGTGCTGAGTCATACCTTGAACGTTATACACTGTGTGTGTAAAGTCCTTTTCTCTGTATCAGTTTTTCAAAGGATAGACAAAACCAGCACCACCCTCCCCGCTGCTGTTTTTTAAGCATGAATGCCAATCCTGACAAGCCGCATCCTATTTTGAACTTCTATTGCTTTGAAATTCTAGAATAGTTGAATGATGTAATCACATGACCTGAGCAGTATGAATTAATGAATGAATGGCAAACAGTCCAGCAGGAGGTCTATCTGGCTGCACTGCTTTTTTAAAGGAGGAAATATACCACTGCTGTCCTTTACTGCTAGGAAAACAGTCTCATCACTGGCCATTTTGCAGGTGAGCACAGAGCAGGAAAGGCCAATTAATTCTTATCATGCATGAGCATCACTAGGTTACTGAACAATTAACCATGGAACAGTCCCCATGGAGAAGTGCCAGTTTTCAGTGAACGGGATGAGGCAATAGCTCTATTCACATTGTGGCCATTTCCACACTACACTGCTATAGTGTGATTATTCCACTTTCAACATCCTGTGGAATTCTAGGGTTTGTAGTTTCCTGAGGCCAAAGAACTTTCTGGCTGAGAAATTCTAAATGCCCCTCCCTAAACTGCAAACCCCAGCATTCCATAGGAAGTTGAAAGTGGATTAATAGCACTATAACAGTGTGGTGCAGAAAGGGGCAGAATCTCATAAAGTTGCACCCAACAATGTGTAGTTTTAGTTAGTATTGTCTGTTTTTATGAGAATGCTAGAGCTCTAAGATCTGCTAGAGAGGCCTGTCTCTCTGTCCCACCATCTTATCAGGCTCATTTGGCAGGAAAAAGTGAGAGGGCCTTCTAGTGACCGCTCCCAGTCTTCGAAACTCCCTTCCTATAGAGGCCAAGATGCCTCCCTCCTTGCTCTTCTTCTGTAGAGCTATTGCAAACGTTTTTGTGCCATCAGGCTTTTAGAAATTGAATGGGATGGGCTTTTAATGCTGTGCTCTGCAGTTTAAGGGTCAGTACAATTTTTAAATGTATGTTAACGTTTTTAATGTTTAACAACTATTGTTTAACTACTTTTTAAATTAACCTTAATATTTATACATTCATCAAAGTTTTTGTATAGTTTTTTTTAATCTGTATTGTTTTAAAGTGTTGTTAGCCATCTTGGGAGCATTACTGGAAGAAAGGTGGGATATAGATGAATATTCCACATCATCATTGATTTTGGATTTTCCCCTTATAGATCAGGAGAATTCGCTTTACTCTATGTGTAATTCTAAGCTGAGATCCTGGATCAGAGAGATGTAATGTAAATATACAGCAGGCAAAACTATGCCACACCTCCTCCCTTACCTTCCCAACCCATTATTACCTGCTGCAGCTCTTCAACACACTCTTGTATTGGCGAGGGGTGTGTGTGTATGGCAGAGAAATGCCAAGAAATGTCTTATACACAGACATTGCTTTGTGTGTTTAACTGGACACACAGTGATGAGGCACCACCCACCCACCACAACCTTCTGGAGGTCCCTCAGTGGTCCTAGAGGATGACACTGGTGCCACCTCCCCTCTCCAGTAAATGGCCATGTTGAAGAAGCTTGTAAGAAGTAAGAGATGGGATTGGGGAGGGAGTTTGGACTTTCATTTGAGGTTGGTAAAGAATTCCAAGCAGTGCAATGATCCTGCTTGCGGGGGGGGGGCTTATACATAAGTAAATTGGACTTAACACCTACATAAGTCATTAACAAGATGCCAGCCATAATTTGCATATATGTAGCTGTGTTATAGTTTAACCCTAACTCAGAGATGCCTGAGCTGTAAGCACAAGCTTCTTTTGCCACCAAAAATGCACTTCTGCCAGCAGGAATGCCCTTCTGATGCTGAATCCTCTTCTACCAGTGCATCTCAGAGATCTGTCAACAGTGCAATATGTTAACATAATGCCCTGCTGCCTGAGACT
Organism: Ctenosaura bakeri; assembly: GCA_948474755.1. Classification (NCBI taxonomy): domain Eukaryota; kingdom Metazoa; phylum Chordata; class Lepidosauria; order Squamata; family Iguanidae; genus Ctenosaura; species Ctenosaura bakeri. The sequence continues at coordinate 195,131 of CAOLHI010002981.1, forward strand.
TGCTGAGAGAAGAGGCGGGGGAAAAAAAGAGTGCAGTGCAAGGAAAGAGCCACATTACACCACATCTTAAAGCTCCTCCATTGCAGCAACATAGCCACAGTTCTAGCACAATGTTAGGCTATGTCAAGGGGAATCTTAAGGCATTTCCAACATCCCTAGGCTGAAAGGGGTTTGGATGTAGTTCATTTTGAGGTGACTTTGGGCTTTTTGGCCAATTAGTATGACGTTCTTAAGTCTGTAGCAGGAAAATTAATGGAAATATGAACCTTAAAGATTAACCTGTTATGTTGCATCTCGTGAAGCAAACATCACAAAACTTTAGGCTACAATCATTCCATAGCCTTCAGGGTGTTATGAGGCTTTTTGTAGCATATATTTTTTGCACAGAAAAACGAACAACACTCTGGGTTTTAAACTGGCGGAAGTCTTGAAACTGCAGAGTAAACAAAAACAAGCTGCAGAAGATAAAACATGAGGCTACAGCCTGAAGCCATGTGCACTTGTAATCTCTGATATGAGATTTTTTTTTCTTTTATTTATTTGTATTTGTATTTATGTCATTTGTATAACATGAAGTTGTCTAGGCAGATGATGATAAACCATAAATGATAAAACAAAGTCAGCATAAATATATCGGGTAAAAGAAACCCTTAAAGCAAATCTTGAGTGAAAACTCAGAGGCTGGCATCTTCTTAGTGCCTTACCCATGAATTAGTTCCCTTACACAAGTGGATAGACATTTTGGCTGATTCTTGACAACCATATGCCATTAAAGGTTATGCAAGTGAAGCTACGCATGTGGTACCAGTGTGCCTTGTTATGGATTGCACACTGTTGTAGACTTTGCACTGATTGCATTGAAAGAAGTGTGGTTTCTTATCCCTGTCTCTATAGATTAAGAGATTCCTTTGCCATTCTCCTTCAGTCTAAAAAAATTGAGGAGAGGAACTACACCTGTTTCAGCTTTTCTTTCTTGGAGCCTTATCACACTACACCGTTATAACACTATTATTCCACTTTAACTGCCATGGCAACATCCTATGGAATCCTGAGATTTGCAGTTTAGGGAGGAACATTTAGAATTCTCAACCAGAGAACTCTTGAGCCTCACTAGACTACAAACCCCAGAATTCCACAAGATGATGCCATTGCAGTCTAAGAGCCTTTCTGCGCTACACTGTTATAGTGGTCTTATTCCACTTTCAACATCTTATGGAATCCTGGGGTTTGCAGTTTAGGGAGAGGCATTTAGAATTCTCAACCAGAGAGCTCTTTGGTCTCAGTAAACTACAACCCCCAGAATTCCACAGGATGTTGAAAGTGGAATAATAGCACTAATATAACAGTGTAGTGTGGAAACAGCCTAAGTCACAAAGCAATGGATTCAAACTACAGAAAAAAAAGATTCCACCAAAACATTGGGAATAACTTCCTGACAGTAAGAGGACTTTGACACTGACATAGGCTGCCTTGGAGTGTGGTAAAGTCTCCTTCATTAGAGGTTTTTAAATAGAGGCTGGGTGGCAATTTGTTGGGAATGCTTTGATTGTGTCCTCCTGCAGAGCAGGGAGTTGGACTGGATGGCCCTTAGCCTGACAGGGTTCACAGGCCGGGGTGGAGGTAGTGGTGGGATGAAAATATGGCAGAATGACCAATCACAGCCTGAGAGGATACAATTCACCACTATGGGATAAAAATTTGAGACAGAAAAGAGAAGGCACGGAGCCCTGGGTTACAGCAGAAGCCCTGAGGGGAGCACATGCAACCCATGGACCACACTTTGTGCATTCATTCTCTAGAAGGAGCCCATTCAATAATCAAGGTGCCACTACTGAAAAGACCCTTTTCCTTGTGGTTACTTGCCTCTCCTTTTTCAATGAGGGCACTCACCCTCTCAGGAAAACTGTAAATCTCAAGTATGTTCCAATGTCTGTATAATTGACTTTGATTGATAAGCTGCATAGGATGAAATACTACAAGGAACATTGGAAGATGTCATATGCCAGGTCAGTTCCTTTGTTCATCTAGTCTAATACTGGCGGAGCTGACTGTCACAGGCTCTCCAGGAACTCAAACAGAACAGTCCCCCCCTGCCCTGAGACATCTGTTGGCTAATTTTTTTTAAACTGGAAATACCATAGCATATATTCAACCTCCCAGGTCCACAGATACTGGATGCCTATAGTCAAATACTTGAAATGCATTTAAGATGTACTGGTGTCAATGTTGTGTATCTGGTAGCTTTGCTCTGTCCCATATATCTTGGATTACTGCTTACAATACCTTGCAGCCATCATGGCCAGTGGCCTCAAGAATGCTATTAGTAACATCTCACAGTCTAAAACCACTTTATGAAATGGATTGGTGGGTCATTCAGATTGTTTCCCAGGGCCTGAGGCAAAGAATAAGATCGCAGCCCTTCCCGTTCTATGTGGGTAGCCAAAGTAGTGTAGCCAAAACCTGCTTGAACAATTTTAAAAGCATGCATGTTAAAAACAATCAATCCATAATTAAAAAACTATCTAGATAAGCCTGCCAAAGAGATTGGTTTTAATGCTTTTTAAAATACAGGCAGTGTATCCAGCTATTGGATCTCTTCTGGCAGGTAATTCCACAATTGGGTTAGCTGATGAAAAAGTCTTCTGGTTAAGGGTTGCTAGCCTGGTCCTGGCTGATGGATGTAAATATCCTGCAGAAGACCTGAGCACATAGGGTAGGTAGTACAGGAGAAGGTGATCCTGTAGGTAATCTGGACCCAAACCATGTAGGCATTTAAAGGTAACAACCAACACTTTATACTTTGCCCAGAAACTGATTGGCAGCCAGTGGAATGATTTTAATATAAGTGTAATATGATCTTTCCTAGATGTACTAGTTAGTAACCAATCTGGCTGCCATGTTTTGCAGTAACTGAAGCTTCTGAACTTGTTACAGATGTAGACCTATGTGTAGCACATTGCAGAAATCCAGCCTTGAGGTTACCCTTGTGTGGACTGCTGTCTTTAGGTCCTACAGCTCTAGGAAGGGCACAGTTGGCATTTTAGCCAAAGTTGATAGTAAGCACTCCTGGCCATTGTATCTATTTGGGTTGTCATTTGTATTGATGGAACCAAGTAACTTTTTGTTATTCTTTTACTGCTCTTTGCTTTTCCATTACGTTTTGGGTTTTTTTAAGAAACTGGTTAGCAGAATGGAACAAAACTTGGGAAAAAATCCTATGAAAATGCTATAAGTGCTCTTTAAAAGTAACTTTTAAAAGTAAGTAGAAACTGTTACTAGTTACATGAATAAAATTACTTTGTTCTTACTCATTACATTACTTTTGAATGGATTTGCTATGTCTTTGTCACACCCCTATAGAAATCTGTTTTACCTGTTAACTTGCGACTTCCAAGGTTTGCCTCTGTCTAATGGCAGGGCTGATCCTGCCGGCTCCTCAGTTCAACAGTTCATTCATGACAAATTGGGGGCAGCACAAATCTGTGAAATAGCATCCCCCTCTTTTTTATCTTCCTAGCCAACCTCTTCTATTGTCTCCATCCCAGCTACCCAGTTTGTCCACTCAATTCCTGCAAACAAATAACCTAGGTACGCATGTGGAAACCAGTTCTGAATGAAAGAGAGGAAAATTGTGATGTCAGTCAGGTGTGGAGTGGAATGGTGTGGGGAAACATTGCATGGTCTTGGTTCTTGGTGTTGGAAAGTGGACGGATGTCTGAGCTTGACTTTTTGACCATTTAGAATTATGGACTATGGGAAAAACAGAGCTTGGAGATATCATGAAAGCTGACGAAGGCAAAGGGGGGAATCATTAACTATGAAAGACCATGAAGTGGTTTAATAATTGTTGTTTCAAGGCAGAAAAGGACCTGCTCAGGGAAGGGATGGAAAAGCATGTTTGATCAATGCCACTATGTCTTGCATCCTGTTTTAGCTATTAGTAGAGGAGACCTGCTAGCTAACTGACCACCAAGACATCACACAGAACAGCCAGCTAGAGATCAAAGGGAGGCTCTTCCATCACTAGAATAACCTGCCGCCTTGAAGCAGATTTCCTGTCTAGTTCCCTCATAGTCGGTATGGCGGTGCTGATGTTGACCAATTTCCACAGAGAATCCTGGTTTCCTCACTTTCTTTTTGGCAGGAAAGACAGACTATGGGCCTTTCCGTACTGCACTGTTACAGTGCTAATATTCCACTTTCACCATCCTACAGAATTCTGGGGTTAAGAGCTCTCTGGCTGAGAATTCTAAATGCTTCTCCCTAAACTGCAATCCCCAGGATTCCATAGGATGTTGAAAGTGGAATAATAGCACTATAACAGTGCAGTGTGGAAAGGCTCTACATTTATTTGCTGTTTAAAAAAAAAAGAAAGAAAAGGAACCTCTTCTGCCTGTTCAACAGCATTTGCCCTGAGCTTTCTCAGTTTTTAATCCTACTGCAGTCCCTCTGTTATGAGGGCCTAAATGCCTTAAAGGCACCGGATCCTATCTGCTCTTGGAAGTTAAACATGGTCAGCTCTGGTTAGTACTTGGATGGGAGACCACCAACAAATACCAGGTAATGTAGGCTATATTTCAGAGGAAGGAACTGGCAAAACCTCCTCTGAGTATTCCTTGCCTAAGAAAAACCTACAAAATTAAGAGAGTTGCCGTAAGTCGGCAGGCTACTTGATGGCACATACGCACACAGTCTCTATGTTACACTTAACTTTGGCCTGCTTCAGTGTTATGTTTCACTCTGAAAGATATGTTCCTTTTGCAGCCATACCGATTCATACAGGAAGAGATGGGGCTTTCCAGGGCCTGGAAAGGCAATACTTTTGCACAATTTTATTATGCATTTTAATATCTTTACAACCCAAGAATTATCTTCTTACAGACTACCGAAACACTACGTCAGATTCTTGAAGCATCCACTGTAATATGTCTCTGTCATGTTGAGACTTGTAGCAATCCTCTGGTGCAATGCCAGTATGTTTCAGTTCATTGGCTGTTAGTCATTGTTCATAATGTTTGTTTGTATTGCTCCACTGACCTGATTCCTATTGTTAGGCCCAACTAAAGTAGATCAATTGGATCAATGCAATTTATCTTTCTGTTGACTCACTACTCTACTATTGTTTCAATAGTCAGCTTTAGTTAGGATTAATCAACAGGATTTAGGCCATTGTCTGATTTGAATTTTAGCATTGATGATGATGATGATGATGATATTTTTATAGGTGGGTTTAGGTTTAATAAAAGTACTTTTCAGGTGATTTGACAGACTCACTAGAGGTAGGGCAGCCATGGAGAGCCAATGTTTTGTAGTGATTTAGATTCTGGACTAAGGCCATTTCTGCACTACACTGTTATAGTGCTCTTATTCTACTTTCAACATCCTGTGGAATTCTGGGGTTTGTAGTTTACTGAGGCCTGAGAGCTCTCTGGCTGAGGATTCTAAAGGCTCCTCCCTAAACTGCAAAGCCCAGGATTCCATAGGATGTTGGAAGTGGAATAATAGCACCATAACAGAGAGCCATTGAAACCCATGGGCTGACCAAGAACACATTGTACTCTCACAGCCTCACTCTTAGAGGAAGGCTATGGCAGACCTCCTCTGAATAAATTTTGCCCCAAAGACCCTGGGATAGGGTCACCATAAGTGAGAGTCAACTATCACCAAGATTAGTCATGTGGTGATCTTTACAGAGGACAATTCTCTGAAGAAACATAGGGAGGTCAGCAGAGATCTTAAAGTTCCCCTTGAAGAGTTAGCACATGAATATGAGAGTCTAAAGGCAGGCAGGCAGGCAGGCAGGCAGGCCTTGTGTTTGGTCTTCCCAACAGTGATGATATGCATTGGATCTCTCTTTATGTTATCGCCATTTTTTCCCAAACACTCATGAATTAGTGCATACAACTTTAATGCAAATCTACATCTTCTCAAGTGTGTGCAGGAGCGGCTGGTAGCTTCCATGTCAGCAAGGCTATGAATCTCCTCCGAGTTTTAGTTGAAACTTTAAAGGAGCCATCCACAATATTGAATCTATTTTTGAAGAATAGAGTTCAGAATTTGAGAGACCTCCTTCACAGTTCAAACTAAAATTCAGAGTGGATACACTGCCTCAGTGACCTGAATGTCACCACCTGCTACTATGTATGTGTCTACGATGCATTTGCTTTTTGGGGGGAGTTAGTGGAGGTGATGTGTAATACTAAGTGGTTGTATTAATTAGAAGATTCAAATGTTCTTGGAGCCTCATAAAGGTTCAGCCACGTGGATATTTTTGGCATGCTGCAAAAGGAACATTTGGACTTCTGATAGAGGTCCAAATCCCAACTGGAATAGACCCACTGAATCAAAGAGATTTACCTACATGACAATTCCTAATAGAACAATTGATTCAATTGGGTCAATTGGGTTAGCTGGGAACTAACAATAGGATTCTGCACACAGGTTGCAACTCTAGCCCTGGGGAAACACTTTCCTAATTATATGATCTTCCTCCTAGGTTCTTTTAGAACATATGACCTTACCCTCCAACATTTCACAGGTGAAAAAGTAGGATACTTTTGGCCAAGCAACAGCAAGTGTGGTCAAGATGGTAAAATAAGGGAGAACAAAAATGCTAGAGAAGCTGCAGCAGTCTGCTTTTGCTAAACCTAGTGGAAAGGGCAAGATTCTGCCTCCTCCTCCCACATATCCCAGTGAGTTAAGTGAGTGCAAACTGCTTTTGCACTTTAAACTCAGTATGCAGCAGTTCAAGTAAGCTGAGGACAAATGGAGAAAGTGGGAGGAGGAGAAACAACCTGGGATTATTTCAAAAGTAGCTGAAAAAGTGGGATGGCAGAGAGTTAATAGGGACTGTCCCTGTCATATTAGTAGAGTTGTAAGAGGATGTAGTGGTTGTAATCAGGTTGGTTAGATGCAGCTGGAGTAGACCTACTGACTGTTGAACAACACATGGGTAAAATCAGTTGATTCAATGGCTCTGCTCTGGTTGGCACTAACAATAGCTTTTAAACCTGCATCTTTATTAGACTCATAGAATTTTTATAGAGTCAAATATGACCAACATTACTCACATGTCAGGGCTTGGTAGAGCCACCCCTAAAATTGTCCCTATCACCAGAATCCCCACGCAACAGCAAAAAAATATCCATGCTCTTAAGCCATTTGTTCCTTATGGGACGAAGGTACCCTAATGCAATGGTTAAGCCTTTCCGTTTGTCCCCACACGACGCTATTTGCAAAAAACTGGCAGTTCAGGTCAAAAAGAACGTTGATTAACTTGGAAGTGGGTAGGAAAGAGTTATGGTACTGCTGTCAGGGAGCATAGCTTGGAGATGGAAAATATCCTCCGCATACACACAGTCCTAGGTCCAATCTCTGGTACCTCCAGCTTAAAAAAAAAAAAAAAGAGCAGGAAATTGAAAAGGCCTCTCTGCACCTAAAGCTGTTTACCACAGAGCTGATAACGCTGGAACAGATGGGTAAATTATTTGATTTGGTACAAGGCAGAGTCATGCTGTGCCCTCCAACTGTTCCAATTTGGCAGAACTGTCTCAATTAATCCTGTGTCATTCCATTTTTTTTCTCCAGCTGGTGTTAAAAAACTTGTGTGTTCTTTCTCATTAATAACATTTGCCATTTTGAGAATGAGCACTGCTATTGCTTTGTCACATATCCCAGTTTACATCGGTGAAATTTTGGAGGGTTGACCACAGATGGGGTGGGTGGAAGATGTAATCTTCCCTCACCAACCCTCCCAGCAAGCTGAAGCAAGGTGAAGTGAGTATGTCAGCAGCCACCTTGTCAGTATTCCGGACTGAAAGGAATGTGTGACAACATTTGCAATGATTTTAATGACTGTAAATATAGAAGATGACGTTTGTAGGCTAAACATGTCCTTTAAGGCAGCAGGTTGTGCCTAGGGTGAGTGTCTTTGGTGCTCTACCTTATGCTATTAAGAATGGGCTAAAACAGACCACATCTAGAATGCTGGCTAAATAATGGTATAATCACTCTGTAGGGAAAGAGCCGAGGAATCATGATAACTGGTAGATTAGTAGGGATCTTGGGATCCTCCCATGCAGGAAGGAAACAAAGTGAAAGCCGTGCTGGGATTTGCCAAATCATACAACAGGCTTTCTCAGAAAAAGGAGAGAAGAAGAAATGGAAAGTAGAGTGACCAGTTAAGCAACTTTCCATGTCCTGAGGTTTCCTGGGCAACACCCGAGACCTCAGGACAGTCCCATTAAGCGTTATGCATTGAGTGTCAAGCCCAGTTGTTCACAGATTCACAGAGTGTCCTGTTTGGAAATGAAGATAGAACTTTTAGCTAAAGGGGCTGTTCCCAGATCAATGTGAAACAAGAGGGTTGTTTGCCATTTACTTAGGGACATTTAATATAGCCTGTTTGCTTCTAGCCATAAGGTGGATGCAGAGTTGAGGGTGAGCCCTGGCACCATAACAACTGGGAGGTAAGTAAGTGGAAAGCTAATTAAGTAAGTTCAAAGCCTCCCTGGAGAATCTTTTTGGGCAGCAGCAACTAATTAATTAAGCTCTGTGCATTATAGCAAGCCTATCCCTTCTTGCTGAGCTGGAGATTAGCACATAGCCTTCTGCTCTTGCCTTGTCTCCTGCGTGTAGATAACCCACAAAAACTGGGAAGAGGCAACCCTAATCACAACCCTAATCATAAGTGCATTGTCGGAGTAGGGGGAAAGAAGGATATGTCTAGAGGGGGAGAATTAGGTCAAAGTCGGGAGGAGGGGCAAGGAATTAAGGCATGAGCTTTTTATGAGATTAGCCAAGATGGATTGAGTCAGCTCTAAGTGTCTTGCACGGTACTTTAGTTTTTAGAGATGGATTAGACAACCGGTAAAGCACTCAGAGCAAACCTGTCTCTGAACTTTGAAAATAAAGAAGAGTACTGTGACAAGTTTTATTTGGCATAAACTTTTGAGCACTGCAGAAGGTTTAACCCAATGTGGCTCTGATCAGCTTCAGTCACACAATCAGATTCAACAAAGGTTGCTAAATCTCAGGGCTTGGCTCTTCTTCTCTGGTCAAGGGGGAAGAATTCTAGAATGTTTGTGCAGTTGTATCTGGTATTGTGTTTATGGATGTCTCCATAAACCCCTTATAACATCATATTTGTAATATCACTAGGGCCTGCCCCTGTGACATCATAACGGGTCACCTCTAAATCTTTGCTTTGGCCCTGGGATAGTCCTGACCTGGCAAGCCTAGATGTAACCCTCTCATAGGAACAATCAGGGCTGCAGTCCATGAAAGCCTATGCCAAATTAAATCTGTTAGTCTTTAAGCTGGCACAAGACTCTTTGTTGTTTTTGCTGAAGCAGACTAACATGGCTACCCTCCCCATTTTTTTACACAATTTTTTAAAAAAAATCTCAAATTATGACAAGTGTCCCAGTGGTTGGCCATTTGAGGACACCCCTGTTTGTCAAAGATGAGAAAATTTGGGAGTATTCTCCACGTGTATCAGGCTTTTACATATTGGTGATATTGAGACATTAAGCATCTGAGGCTAGAAAGCTGATGTGGTATAATGGTTAGAATGTAGGACTTGGATTGGGGAAACACAGGTTAAAATCTTTTCTCTGCCATGAAATTCTCCAGACGATATTAGGCTACCATAGTTTCTCCCCTCCCCAGCTCTCTCTTTCTGTCTCTCTCTTCCTAACTTTCCTCACTGGATTGTTGTGAGGATTAAATGTCATTGAAAGAACTACGTACCTATTTTGCCCTGAGTTCTTTTGGAGAATAGCTGAGGTATAAATATAACTATAACAATGAATGGTCCCTAGGCTTCATCTATTTTTTTTAACAATTCTTCCTTTGATATTGGAAGACTGTATGGGAGAGAAAGTGCAGCACGAGGGCATAGAGAGAAGCCTTGTTGAGATGATTAAGCATCTGCAGCTTCTGTGAAGAGGAGCTTACAGACTTACTTGCCACCACCAGCTCTAGCTCAAGCGAAGACAAGAATGCAACTTTTATGGAGTGACTGTGTGGGCATTCCAGGTCAAGCAAATGTCAGTAGGAGGGCAGGATGGATAAGCTGTGTGTTCCACCTTAAGTGTACAGTTGAACGGCGTCAGTCATTTAATCACTGTAAGAAATACCTATTTGTTCTCAAAGACCAGTGGGTAATTGTTGGCACCACAGCGTTCCTTGCAGCACTGCTGTGGAGGAGACTTCAGTTCATCATCTGAGCTGGAGAGCTGAAAAAATGTTGTCTCAAGGAAATTAAAAAATAGCAGACTGTCCAATTATACCTTTTAGAGGTGAGTGGCACCACTGTGTCATCATTGTTGGGGTGGAGTTGAGTTAGCTTCTCAAGTACAAAGGTTGCCCATAAAGGAACTTCTTTTTTTGACTTGATTTCTCCTAAGAATCACACAGAGTGCACATTCATTCATACAGTGAAGCTGCCTAAATCAACATATAGTTGAAAAGTCCCGTAGCAGATGATGTATTTTGGGTAGTGGAGATTTGGAGCGTGTAAAGTTACTTTTTGAAAGTAATTGGTTGTCATCCTGTATTGCAGTTACAAGTTTGTAATCGAGAGTTATGGATCTGTAACTGCTCTGTATTCAGCAACACTGTGTATTCACTATTGCTATGATTGTGAATGACCCTCCCAAACCTACCTTAACAGCTAGCAGCTGCACCAAGTGATGGAGGTCTGCTCAGCTGATAATTAGGACTCAGGAGAAGGACGTTGCCAGCCCCCTTCTGCCATTGAGCAAGGCTGCAATGAGGAGTTGTGTCAGGGTCCTGTTTCTGATTGTTGCGGCCTGGAAATGTCATCCCCTTGCACTCTAATTACCAGCTCAACAGACTTCCATTGCTTGATGCAGCTGCTGGCTCTTAAGGTAAGTTTGTGGGGGTGTGTGTGGTCAGGCCAGAAGACATTCCTTAGTTACACATTCATAACTAAGCAGGTACTGTAATATAGGATATCAACATTTATTTCCAGTTATCATTCTGAGGTCCTAGAAGTAGTTAGTTACCATTATAATTACAGTTGTAAGACAGCAACCCTTTCCTTTCACAATTCTCATAAATAACAAAATATCTACCTTTTGAGTTAACTCCAAATATCTACCAGGATACTTGCACTAGGGACAGCACAAGTTGGCTGGTGAACCATGTATTATTTTTCCACTGTTTAGTGAGGCTAAATCCCTGTGATGACTAACCCCTCCTAAAAAAGTGAGATTCACACCACCAAAGGAGGGAAATTATGGTTTACTAAGTTACAATCATAATGTAATAAAGTTATATGTCTTTTTTAAAAAATTATTTATTTGTATCCCGCCTCTCCATATGGATCGAGGCGGCGAACAACTTACAAATAGCATGTATTTCTATATGTCTTTGCCACTGGAAAAATAAATTAATCAAAAGTAACCAGATACTTACGAATAGTCACTTCCAAACTTTGCACTTCATGCATCTGACAAAGCAGTACATATCTGAGGTAGGAAAGAAACAGATTAACATGTTTAAATAATAAGCTTAAAAATCTAATTCAATTACATTAACAATAGGAGGAGGAGAAACTTTTAAGTTTATGGTAAATTAAAATTGCAAACACCACAATAAAAGCCTTAGCACAAAAAAGCTGAAAAATGCTGTCTGTAATTTGATTTCCCCTGTCTGCCACTGTTTTGAATTTGGCAGAAAAGGAAGCAGCTCCATGAATTTTTGAAAACCTCATTTCTCATCTACCCATCTCAGAACCTTTCTGCTGACTTCCCTTTCTACCTCATTTATAATCTAATCTTCTTACCCCCACCCTTTCTACAACTAATTCTCATATGGATCCCACCAAAAGTCCCAGGAATAAAAGCTTCAAAATTCAGTTTCCTTTATGTTGTGCCTGGTATAGAACACCTGGATGCAAAAAAGACCACTTCCTTTCAATTATCTCTTCACTACCTATTGATTTACAAAAATATTTTAACTTTGGAATTAACTATCATAATGTAATCATGAATTACAACAAGTGATTCAGATCTTGTGAGCTAAGCATTGTAATTCCCCATCCCAGAGGAACTAACAAAGAAAGCCAAGACGTATGTTTGTCAAAATGCAAGAGAACCTGAACGTGGGCAAAGAACCATTTAGGATATGTAAAATGTGCAGATTCTTCACTGTGTCTCGTTTAATTAATTAATAACTTAATGAATAATGTCATTCTGGAATTATGCTACTGCCGTACTTCCAACGGGAGTCAATCACTTAAGTTAAAAAAATATATTAAGTTTTCTTTTTTCATTAGACAATTTCCACTTAAGTGATAATTTGTGAATTCCTACCTCTGGCATAGACCCACTTTTTCAGCAATTTTTTTTTCTTTAACACTGGTGATAGGAGGGCATCTTGAAGTCTGCAAGTTATCTTATGGCAGGGATGGCTCACTGTGACAGGCTGGGGACCAGTCTGCTGGCTCAGAGTCCGAAACTGGTAAAAAAAAAAATGAAAGCAAAATGAAACTGTAAGTGGCAGGAAGTCCACTAGTGGTTTTGAAAAATGGGTATGTTTTTCCCCCTTTAAATAGTGCAGTCTTTTTCATTTGGGCAGGATGGAAGCAGGGAAAAAAGATAGGCCAACTTGTTGAAAAGTTCTGTGTTTGTGTCTTACTCTGGGTACATCCAGATGGATTAAAAAGACCAGAAAGTCACAGATTTTGTTCCAGTTCTTTCCAGTTTTATTTTGGAGAGCCATATATGTTTAGTTTATCCCAGAACGTGTCCTGTCAGCTCCCAGTACGATCAGAGATCTTTTAGACCAGCTCCCAGGGTCAGTTTATTTTAACTCAGCATAAAATCCAAAAGAACAGGAACAAAACCTGGGATTTTTCGATCAGTCTGGATGTGCCTTCTGCCTCTTTCTTCTGCTCACTCCTTGGTGCTGGCTCTTTTGTTCCTCATTAGCAATGATGCATTTTAGGGCCTTTCTGCTCTATACTGTTATAGTGCTATTATTCCATTTTCAACATCCTATGGAATCCTGGGGTTTGCAGTTTACTGAGGCCAAAGAGCTCTCTGGCTGAGAATTCTAAAGGCTCCTCCTTAAACTGCAAACCCCAAGATTCCATAGGATGTTGAAAGTGGAATAATAGCACTATAACAATGTAGGACAGAAAGGCTCTTTTACTCCAAGTTTCAAGTCAAGTCTCAAGTCTCTACCTTTGAGTCTCAAGTCCTTGCAAGACACTTTCAGGTCAAATCTCAGGTCTGGGAGTCAACTTTAAGAGAAAAGAAGGTGGACATACAAGGGTCTGCAACTTCTGAAGTGGGGAATAGGATCCTTCTTACTTCCCATTTCCGAAGCTGGAAGCTTTTTTGACAGTGGAGAACAGGATCCTTCTTACTCCCCATTACTGAAGCTTCAAAAACTTTAGAAGGAAGGATCTTCTTCAAGCCATTGCCTAACACATTTGCTGTTTCTCTCTGTGAAATGTGCCCTGTGCTCTGGGAGTGGGAAGGAGAGTCTTGTCTTCTGCTCTTAGGAAAAGTTTTGAAAGGCTCCTCCAATATGCAATAGGGACAGGTTGCTGAACAGACCTCAACCATTCCTCAAGCCCGTTGCCTAATATGTTTGCTTTTCCCCTCTGAAAAATGCACCCACACTTTGGGTTTGAGACAGATTGTCAAGTGACCAATAGGCAAAAAGAGATGGAAATGTCATTCAAAGTGATAAGGATTTTGGATAAATGTGTTATGCTACCGAACCAAGGGCAGCAAGTCAGTCACTAAAAATATACAAGTCATGAGTCGAGTCAAGTCAGTGCGTCATTTATTGCTGAGTTGAGTCCAAGTTGAGTCACTGAAGTGAGTTAAGTCTGACTTGAGTCCAAGTCAATCAACTCAAGTTTACATCACTGCAGATGAATTGCACCAAACCCACAAAGAAGCCATCTATATGACCCTTGCTCTTTCCAAGGGTCAAATTGAGCCAGTAATTAGTTACATTACCCTGAAAAATAATGAATTACAACTTTGGCAGTTACAGGCAAAAAAGTAACATCATTGTAGTCTGCTACTGCAGAAAGTAAGCACTTACCAAACTCTTTACAAAAAAAACCACATTAGTTCACTGCTTTGGTAATTCCTCATGACTTTGGGAGGGATGCGTCTCTACCAGATAAACTGTGGAAGAATTCATAACAAAGTACTTCATACATCTTGCAACATTCCAGCTATGTGACTGTTTTCTTTGATCATTGGGGGAAAAAGATAAATAAGTGCAGTGGAGTGATTTAAATGAAAAAAATCTTCCCCATCCCAATGCAAAAAGTAAGTATCATACTTATTTAAACACTGTAGAAAATATTTAACTTATTCTCAAAAGGTTAAGTAATCAACTGATAAGATTTGTAGCTAAGGCATGTTTAAATGTACTCATTAAACATAGTGTATGTTGGGTCATTTTTCAAAAAAAAAAAAAAGACAACCTACTTCTGGGCATAAACCATTAGGAAGTTGAAGGAGGGAAAGAAAATGTCAAAAAGAAAACCCAAGCCTTCCTTGTGAACAAATACAGTTGTGCTTTGTATGGAAGGCTGCTAATTTATATATCAGAGGGTACGGAAGAAGTCAAGAAGTCAAAATAACAAGACCAGGAGAATGCCATAATTGGTACAATTTATTCCATCAGCATGAAGGAGAAGAATGAGTGCCAAGCACTTTGCTTGTTTAAAAAAAAAGGTCTGATATTTACACTTCCCTTTTAATTTATGCATGAAATAAGCGAAATGGAGAAGACTGCATTTTGTAAAAGTTAAGAGAACTGGGAGTTGTAGGGGGCAGACAATTTTGTTTGTATGGTGTAGTGTTCCCTTGTAATAAACCAGCATGGTCTAATGGTGTGATTGTTGGATTAGGACTCATGGACACTAGGGTGGTTTGTATTCAGCCATGGAAACCCATTGGGTGAACTTAGGCAAACCACACCCTCTCAGCCTTAGAGGAAAGGCAACGGCAAACCTCCTCTGAATAAGTCTTGCCAAGAAAAGCCTACAATAGGGTGGTTGTAAGTTGGAGTTTACTTGAATGTATGTAACAACAGGACTCCCCTCCCCTCTTGACCGGCTGAAGTCCCATACTTAGGTAATAGGAGTGCCACTTTGGACTAAAGGTAAGGCCATTTCCACACTAGACTGTTATAGTGCTATTATTCCACTTTCAACATCCTATGGAATCCTAGGATTTGCAGTTTAGGGAGGGGCCTCAAAGGGGCCTTTCCCATGCTGTGGGAGAACATGAGTATTTCCCATTCTGTTTTTGCCTGCTGTCTGCAAATCCTGAAGTGTCTCAGCAAATGACTCTGTTTAGACATACACATTTATTTGTGCAAAAAAAAAAAAAAAAAGATTTTGCCCAATAACCACATTTTTCACAACAAAAGGTGGTTTCTAGAAATATACTTTTGTGTATCAAAACTGTGTTCTTTGGTATGAGCTGAGGCGTATCTAGGGTGGAACAAATAGGGCATGTGCCCTGGGCGCCAATGCCAGAGGTTGGCAAAAAACAGTGCCAGAAGCAACCAGAGGAAGAGGAGCAAGTAGCCCTGAAGGTAGAGGCAGAACTTCCATGCTTGCCCCAGGTGCTGTTTATGCTACATATGCCTCTAGAACTGAGTAGTTAATGTGTGTACAAGAAACAGTTAGGCCCTTTTCACACGCGGGCGGAGAAACGGGGGAAGCCACGCTAAAACGGGGCTTACCTCACTCCGTCGCGGCGTGGAGCAGCGCGAGTTCGCTGCTCCACACTCGTTGGGTGTTCCGCAGCGTCGGGCAGTGCCCAAAATTGAGGCTTTCGACTGGCAGAGGCTCTCTGCCAATTGGAGAACCTCGCCAGCCAGAAATCCCGCCCCCACCCGATCTGCAGGCACACCCTTGTGTGCGCCTGCAAATCCACACGGGCGCTGCAACGGGGCTGGACAGGGCTGCATGAAAAGTGGTTTTCAAAAAGCACGCGGTGCCAGCACTTCCGGTCGCCCTAGCGTGGATTGGGGTGTGGAACTACACAAAAGTAGTCCGCCCCAATCCACGTTATGGTGTAGACGACCTCCGTCAGAGGTCACTCTACACCATTTTTTTAACCCTGTGTGAAAGTTGCCTTTCAGAGCCCATTATCCACCATAAACCCTCAAAGGCTAAAGACTCAGCTTGTTTGACCAAACAGCATGGTTCAGACTCTTATGTTTAGTCAACTAGGGAAAGATTAAGTTTCCATGTGTTTGTTGTGGGGTCAATTTGTGCTTTGTAAGACAGGCAAAGGAAATAAAAAAGGAGTGTGTGAGAGAGAGCGAGAAAGAGTGGGAGAAAAAGAAAGAGATGAAAACTACACCGGTGCTTTAGACAAAAATAAATCAAAAGCATTCCATGCTGGTACTCAGACATCTTTCAGGAC